>JAQISU010001235.1:13847500-13910000 GCA_029339505.1 Unio delphinus
GCATGGTATGTACAGATGTAAAACAGGAAATGCACATTAGAAAGTAATAATTTGTTTAGTTGGTTGCGGAATAGTTTGGACGTGATGATCAAAATGTGAAAATTAGAGATACACACTAATTTCAATATATATTCAAGTAGTGTAATATTCACCCAAAAGTACAAACATTTTGTGCGTATATTTGTGCGAGCTCTATATTTGTTTCTTTGTTAAATTTCTTCTCTATGTCTAATTATTGTGCGCATGGACTTGTTTTTAAAAAAATGTTGAAGCTTCAGAATACACATAACTAGGAAAACTAAGTTTAAAGTAACGATGGATTTTAAAGTTGACTTAAAACTTCCTTTACAAAATTGCTTTTCTTGAACAATAATGTAAACGTTATAAGTAAATACAATAACTATACATTGGATTTTACACTTTAAGTTAGTTGATGTGCTACATAATTTACAAATTATTATATTACTTTTACTGTTACTAATTTGCTCAGTCCGAATTTAAGGAATTATGTTTCTTCTGCATACAGATTGGATTCTTTTTTCTCTCTTTTGATATTGCATTTATAAAAGATAACGTACTTCTAAATTGTCAATAAAACGGATGTGCCAGGGATTACCGAAATTTAAGTACAGACCACTACAACTTACATCGAACTTCTGCATCTACTTGGAATTTTATTGAAGTGAATTATCTGAACCAATAAAATCTACCGTTGTGCGAATTGATTTCCCCATCCATTTGCTTGAATTGACCATTAACATGTAACCATGCTTAAGGATAGGGGAAAAAAAAGTACAGCGAAGAGAGCTTCATTACACTAGTTTAATTGACTTCCACACATCTAAACAGTTTTGAGATGGCATGACTTTGTTCAATGCATTATTTATTTTCTCATTTTGCAGAAACCTGAATAGAACAAGACACAGACCAACTGTGCTGAGGAGGATGTTCTGACTTTATCTCTTAACATAATGGGGCAAGTAAAAATAATAAATAATACAATAAAGTGATAGTAAAATATAATATTTTGAATAGTTTGCGTGTATCACACCCACTTGTATCTTCTTAATCATGCATCCTTACTATTTAATCCTGTCCGATTCTTATTCAGGTTATCTGAACAGTTAAATAATAATTAGGTACAGTACAGAGTACATTTCTATATGTGCGACTTTAAACTAATTTGCAGGAGTTACCACGAATCATTGGTTTATTTTCCGACCCCATTGTGTAAATTGTGTGAATCGTCACTGTTTCCAGCGAATAATAACTGAAATATACACTTGATAGCAATCTTATCGGTCAGAAATCCATATCCGCTGTGAATGTCTCCCCGACTTCCGTAGATATTGTCTTCAGGACGATAGCCGTGATATATGTCTAAGTTTCCTCTTCTGTTAATATTGCCGACAGGTCCGTATTCTCTATACATGTTTGCCCAGTTCCTATTTGATATTCCTCCTCCGTAGATACTGCCGGGTAATGTATAGACGTAATTGTTGACTCCGTTGTAAGGGGTGTCCCAATAATTATATCTCCGGTTTCCAAAGTTTCCGAAGCTGCCGCCGCCTTGTCCACCGACTTTGTCTCTGGATATGGATGATCTAACTACTTCATCGAGGGTGAATAGCAGTATAATGACAAGGAGGTTTATCTTCCTTCTCTGTTCGCGTGAGAACAAGTAAGAAGGAAAGATTAGAATGTTGCATACATACATACATACATACATACATACATACATACATACATACATACATACATACATACATACATACATACATACTAGATGAAATGGAAAAATAGGCAAATACACACATACATACATACATACTTACATGCATTCTTATATAAGTAAGGATAATACTGGACACACACAATGGTAGTCTTAAGCGACAACGATACTCTAAGAAGCAGCGATGTTCTTAGTGCTCAATATATATATCAAGTGTTTCATACACAAAAGATAAAAGAATAGAAGCAAACATATATAAATTAATAGGTCTAAACCTCACCATTTTAAATGTTTCAACTTTCGAAACAGAAGTTGCCTCGAAGTATTCTTTAAATGCAAACGTTTCTTAGTGTGGCCCTTGTGCAATTTGATCGTCCAGTGATATTTGTGGGTGGGAATTGTTTATGGGTACCATTTATAAGATGTACTTCTGGCAAAATGTAATCAATCACCCATACTTGTATATCAACAGAAAAGAGAAATGAACCCTTAAGTGGTTTATATTTGACTTGAAATTCATCATATTATAGCAAAATGTCTTACATACCTGTCTAGACGTATGTCCCAATGAAGTATTTTCGGGTAATTTTATATAATATCGTTCCATTTCCTGTCTCTGAAAAGTTAAGATATTTGATTTTACGGACGAGATCTAGATTTTAGTGCCAGGAGTTAGGCATGCTGGAATGGGGGAAGAGTGTTATTAGTAGATTCAGGTTTGCAAAGAAGTCTTGTATTCTGGGATAAGCTTTTGATTGCAAAACAACAGCACCTTAACCACATGAATGGAGTCAATCCAGCTTTAAATTGGCTTCTATATCTCGACCTAAACGACCAGTGCGTGATTATTCCTACGGTTCGAGTGTCTAGTTGGATGTTGTGTAACATTCCTATTTACTTAAAATAAAGTAGTAGTTGTTTTATTTAACGCCACGTTTCAGCACAAGATAGGCTTTACATAAAATCAAGATCATTGCAAAATCTTTATTTCCAAGCGAAATCTCCTGAACAGATATTTACATAACCAATATGAGTTATAAACAAACAATAATTTAATCTCCAAGGGTTTACAAATACACTTGCTCGACACTAGTGACAAGTTAAAGTTCCAATCGAGTAAATTCAAGCATGCAAAGTACCAGACCGTAGACGAGACAAAACTTTTTTAGAGAGGCAGAGTAAGCGATTAAGAGAGCAGGCCTGTTCAGAAAGTAGTGCATTGTGTGATATACGGTTAATAAGCCGCGAGTTCACCACGTTATGCATATCAGCAAGGTTAATTAGAGGTGTTTGCTCCCCGCTCGTCTATTACATAACCACCTAACGTTTCTAATAACTTTGGATAACACCTTATGACCTTTGCTCTTCATACTACATTGTGTTCAAGACTAAACGAACTTTGACTACAATCATCATTACTTAAATGTTAACGGAAGTGAAAAAATAAACATTGTTTCAAAGCTGGCGGCGTAGAACAGGATGAAGAATTACAGTTATTTCCTCTTCGCTCTTACCAAATAAACAACTAAAAAATTTCGACGTTAATTTTCTTAACCTGGTGCAAATCCATCTTAAATCTTCAACCGTGTCGTCAACTGTCCCAGAGATACCATTGCATATTGCATTATTCAACGCCCAATCAGTAGAACCACCGGCAATGCGCACATAAATAGTTTATTATATCAACATCCAGAATATTGATGTCTTCTTCCTGACAGACACATAGCTAAAACATCAGGCGATGACCGCAACTGCGCTGATTTAACACCCAACGCTTACTCCATCAAATCGGTTCGCCGCCACTCTTGCAGAGGTGGAATTGCAGTCATGATAGAGAATTCCACGATAAAATGTCATAAGTACAACACAACCTTCATCGTTTGAACTAGTCAAAAATACTCTCATACTGGAACAATGGCCAGTCTACTTTTTCTGTCTCTACCGCCCTCATCCTAGTATATAAAACAAGCTGACTGAATCTCTCTTTTTTTGAACAACTTCCGAATCTTCTTGAGTATGGAAATGCTATAGGTGTCAACCTAATTATTCTTGGAGTTTTCAATTTTAACTTTGACTGTCCTGTAAACCCATACAGGTCTAAACTCCTCCTTGATTTGTCTGCAAACTTTGACAAAATAGTCCATAATATATTACTTCACCGTCTTTAGAATGTATTTGGCATTCAAAATACAGCTTTACAGTGGTTCAAGTCCTACTTAGTCAAAAGGACACAAATTGTATCTGAAAATGGAACAATCTTCAGCCCTGTTCATCTATGTTGCGGTGTTCCACAGGGGTCTGTTCTCGGACCTGATCTATTCATTCTATACACTCAGCCGCTCTTAAGTGTCATAGATCATCACCCCGTGTCGCACCAATTGTAGGATGATGACACCCAAATATACAAGTCAATTCACCCAATTGAAATTGACGCTACTATCCATGGAGTAGAGAGGTGCATTTTTTATGTGATATCAAGGATGACATATAAGAAGCTGCACATGAATGATGATAAAACTGAAGCCATTCAGAAACAACACAGAGACATTATCATTATCATTCTTTACATCAAACAATAATTAGCCGCAACACCAACATTAAATTCACACAGTTAGGAGAAAACCTAAGTGTTACTCTAGACAGTACTCTAACATTGGCCCTATATATATATATATATATATATATATATATATATATATATATATATATATATAATGTAACGATATGATTAGGATATTTTATATAATCTGTATTATTATTTCGCCCACCAGTTTTGACAGGAGTATTATTGCAAGTCACGTATGTCGAGGCCACCTCATTGGCTGCTCTTACCTTGGCTGTTAAGATTTAGAATGCCCTTCACTGTAGCTCACTCTGCATATCGGTGGTCGGAAACCTGCTATACGTATCTGAAGGGCGCACCATGGTGCATACATGAGTTGCATGCTCGTGAATCACTTCTAAAACTCATACTAGTGCGGTTCATGCACAGATGTCAAGCCCGATGATGAGTGTCTAACCTGGCATGAATCAAACGGCCGTTCTGGTCATTCAGCGTGAATTATATTTTGTCGATTTATGTGTTTCGGATTGCAGGCCATTAAACCGTGCGGAACTTCTGCAAAATGTTCAGTTTTGAATTGGCGACCTAATCTTTCATCTTTTCCATATAAACAACCTAGATGTATCCGATATGGTGTTGACACTGTTACAACTGCAATCCCACAAGACCAGTCCTAATACTCCCATGTACACCCACTTTCGGCAGCCTTCAAAAAACTTTTAGAGATAGGACCTTGTCACATTTATGCAGAAGCATGTCTTTCCATACGTTTGTGAATGGCTAATAACACTACATCCATATTTCGGGGTTTACAGGTTACCTATGTCGATACACTTCTGCATCCTGGTAGGCATTATTTTTATATATTGTGGTATTTATCCCTTCTTCCAATCAACCAATCGGAACAACTTGATGCTCTTCAACAATATTCTGATACGTATCTGAAATGCCTGATGTTTTAAGGTGTGAAATAACATTAGGTTTCAATAGTGTCTGCAAATAATGAGATAAATCTCGGTAAAATCAGTCTACTAGTAATTGAATTATTAAGATTGGACTTTTCAAAAACCTTGAATGATCATGACTGAACTTTGTATGCTCTTTACTTTTGTACAGCCACCATTAGCAGCAGAGATGGTGAACCCTATTCAATCTGATAAAGTCCCATTGTATAAACTAAGGCTTCTTACAAAAACGAAAAAATAAGGTCAATAACACCAAACCGAAACCTCTAACTAAACGAGTCACTCTCATTACGTTAATTAATTTTGTTACTGTTTTTTGTCGCCGTATCTTTGTTTTTTTTATTACGCTCACGATGTTTACCTGATGACACCTATTTGAAGTCATGCTCTCCCTGCTACTGTAAATTAGATCAGTCACTCAACCAAAGATTTTATCAAGACCGATTCGATATCGTGATTTACAATCATGGAATTTATCGTTATAAATCCGTGTAGGGTGGTTTTTATTACGCGAGAAGTGTTTGAATTTAATTATATCCATATCTCCGCCACATCAAGTCTGATGAATATGTCGTAAGGTATGTGCATGAGCTCCATTAAATACAGCTAAAATATTACAGTTATCTGTGATCACTTTTGGCATTTGTGTGTACCGCTGAGTAATATTACTGTAAGATACTTATATAAACTGGATGAACTTGACGGAGCCAAAAAGGGCGACTGGTTGTACTTGGAGTATTACGAATAAAATATCTAGTGTGGTAGGACCCACGGTAGATCTGCAATATACAGATTGTATTATGAAATGCAACCATTTCGTTTTGAACTACAGTAGGAAGATTTAGTAATTGGGATATTTCACCGCTAATGTGTTTCTTTATACTCTCTTGTGATATGTCGTCAGTGATTTTTTTCTTCGAGAAAGATCACCCGTAAATATATAACATCATACTCTAGAATCTGCTTTAAACGAAGCGATTTCTCGTTTATTCTTGTTCAACGTTATGGGGTGGTTTGGTTGTTTTTGATACAGTATGGAGTACAGCAATTGCTTTATGGCCGGATATTAGTGGGTCAGTTATTGTCTGTGTTGGTAATGTTGAATACCATATTGGAGTATTTGCCAGGCTAACATCCTTGATAATACCAGATTCGAGTATTTGTTAGGCTGACATACTTGATCAACTCTTTTGGCAGAGATAACCCGTACGAATTGAAATAAACAATTCCATGTGGATCTATCGGGTATACCACCAAATGATTACCTACTACACTGGTACTATTGTCGAAGTTAATGATACCGGTTTCAATTTTATTGTCGTGGTTAAGTAATTGGTTTCGCATAAAAACAAGTCGAAAGTTTTAGATTGTTGTTTTTCTTAGCAGCATCGAGTAAATACAAATTTGACATCGGTGTTATTGAAACGTCCCGGGAAGTATCAGATTTTTCGTACTGTGAGTGTGGAGTTCCCAGTCTTCTTGGACCTTTACCATTTTATAAATCCCCGAACCTTTACTTGTTTTAGTGCCATTCCCGCCGCTTTCCCGACAGCACCAAGTGCAGCGGCTTTTGCATCAGCAGGGGTCATGGCTACAATTAATGCTGGTATTGCCACGAGGCGTGGAAATATGCCACCTGATTTCGTTATCTCTGATTTAGCACCTGCATATAGAGAGTCGTATTCTGGTTTTGTCTTTTATAGCATCATTAAGTCAACTATATGTTATTTTCACCACATGTAATCTGAATGTTTTTAGTGTAATTGTAATTCCACATTTTGCCACTGACGCGGGTTGTAACTTTTAATCAGACCGGGCGTCAGTGTAACATTTACTTTATGATATATCATTTTCGTAATATAACGAGTAATCTAATTTAGTTATATTACATACTCGGAACACATTAGATATTTTCTACTGGTGCATCAATGACTCTCATTCGTTCACCAGCATCTTCGAGTAGCATCGATTTATAGCGATTGTTCTGTAACATGTTAAATCAAGATGCTCAAGCGAAAAGTAATAGTTTGGATATATTTTTGTAAACTCTAATTGTGATATTTGTAAACGAGTATCTATATTCTGATAACTATCTATAAATGCCATCGAACGGTGATAAGCTCGGGCAACGTGGTTTGTGGTGTAGTCTAAGATTATATCCTCAGCTGATTCCTGTTGACCGCTTATTTTTTAAGAAACCTCGGTAACCTCTATGTTTATCAAATATCATATTGCTAAATTCTTAAGAGTTATATATTTCATTCATATTTTGCAAAGCAACAAAAACATATCGTGGCGCAGAAACACCTTCATGTGATGCTATATGCCAAGTAAATACACCTCGAACAGTACTTAAAATAATATATGTGGTCACTGGTAACCATGACAATATTGATTTACCACTTTGATCCATAAACGAAGGTCAGTTGTCTTCTACAGTAATAGTTGTAATCATTACAGGCATCAACAATGAAAGTGTTTTATATTTATTTTATCATCAGAAACACCAGCACCTCACTAGATAGCATTATTATCATCACCTTTTCCCACGAGGACAACGTATGTTTAGCCCCAAAGATAACATTTCTAACATTTCTGCTAAATTCAAATATATGAGACAGTGGAATTGCATTACAAGTCTTATACGTGCTCCTAACAACATTGATACACGTGTTGCAATTCCTAAGTTGCAAGCGTCACTAATATTTCTTATAATATCAAAATCCGCAGCTGGTCTATCTTCATGTTCAAAATCAACTGGTAATGGATCAATGACAGTGTTTAAGGCTGTCCATTATTTAATATACTGAACATGATCATCTTTATCGTTAATATCTTTAGCAAGCATGATTGAGGGACCTATAATTCTTGTATAATCATCAGACTATCTCGCTAAACCTATTATTGTTGTGGCAACGTCGACATCCTTCTGAATCGATTCAATTTTTTCCCATCAATCATGTATGTAGTGTTATCAAACAATGACATAATTGCTTTGTTAATAAAACCAACTCGCAAATTATCTGCATGTGGTGTATCATCAGCAACATTGTTACAAGTTCACCTTCTACTTCACTTAAAATTCTCAGCGGGTAAGAAGTATCTATTTGTATCCTGAACATCAAATTCGATACGTCCACGTTGATTTGGTTGCTTGCGTCATAAGAATAAAATTGATAATCGCGTATCAATTCATGTTTGAGATCAGATACACGTTTAAACATTTTATTATAATCTCTCCATCTAAATTATAATCGCTTTGACCTTGTCAAAGCAATACGAAGACCACTTCCTACTATTAAATTTGCAGTAATATTTCTTTGTTCTTCTTCCAATCCTTGATCCATCAAGGCTGCTATTTTTTTATTCGGGGCTTACAGTGGAGTACAATGCAGCTTAAACAAGCAAGTGGGATCAAAGGTGTCAAAAAGGCGATATCATCTACAATTTGATAAGAAACATACATTGTGTAGATTGCAAATCTCTTTGCAAAATATTTTGTTTGAAAATCTTTCTTTTGTTTCCGCAAAATTTGCTTCTTCTCCTTTTCATTTTTATCGAGTGCAATTTTCATTCATTTTCATACCATATAATTTTATAACTTGCTAAAATTACAGAGGTGTTTTGATATTTTTGTACATAGTAAATGAACATGGATTAAATAGCTAGCAGTGTGAGACCTACTCACTTCAAGCGCTTTTCAAATTTAAGAGAGCTCTACTTAAGATAGAATGGATGAAAATAAAACCAGAAAAGGTAGAAGTGCGCAAAATGGGCACAAAATCTAAAAACTTACTTGAATTCCAAAATATCCGTATCATTGATCAAAATTAGGAAGTAAGGTATATATGAATAACCTGCCAGAACTAGGAAAACCCTTCAATGTGTACATGAAGATTGTTTCATGATATATCAATGATTTGTCACATATATACCAGGTACATTTTGATTTGAATATAGTCAAAAATTTTCGTACTATGTCTAGTATCTACGAACAAAACTACACTACGGAATACATTTTTTTATGGGGGCACCAGACAGATGCCCCTCCTCCTATTTGAAAAAACTAGACAAAGTGTGTTTATGTGTGAGTGTATTCCCCCTGATGTGTTGGTGGATGTGTTTTGTTAGAATGTTTTCTTTACTTTTAAACCTAACCTTAATTTTTTCCCCATCGGGATTATATATAAATAGGAGGTATTTGGTCCCTAGTGTTTTCTATGAGACGGTCTCCTCAAGTTGTTTTTTTTAAAAACCTGGTTTCCTTTATCTCTTTTTCCATAAATTAACCCTGGCTAGGGGTTTCCTACATCCTGTGTATGCTCTTTGTGATGTGCTATATGTATGTTGCTATATGTATACTTATATATACAATATATTTGTTAGGAAAGCCATTCTATATCATATTTCTCAGTTGTCTATTAATTCATCGACCTGGAAAACCGGTCTTCACTTGTTGTGCTTTTTATAAAATACATCCGTTTAAATAGTTTTATGTTGCTTTAAATTTTGTACAATCATGAAATGTGCTCTATTTTAAATTTAACATGGGTTACACACCCATCCTTAATGTATTAAAGATTGTGTTTCCGTTCCTTGACTTGTATATTTCCTTATTTATTCATTAGGTCTACTTTGGTCGAGTCGGGATCGTTACAATTTTTTTTATGTTATTTGTACTTTACCCGTCTCGAACGTTCTTTCGTCCTCTTTTTATTTATTTATTTAATCCTTATTCCATGCTCAAAAATTTGTTATTTATACTCCCTCTAAATGGGCTTTCTGTATAGTTCATGCGAAGCTGTACAGAGTAAACATATTTATTTTATTTAGGTCACAAGTGACTTTAATATGGTAGCATGATTTATGGATACCATGTTTTCTTGACTTAATTGCTATCTATCTAATGCGTGAGCTGTTTTGTTGTGTATATTTCCGTCTAGGTGAGTTTATTTCAAAGCTCTTTCATGGGCCTGCCCACTTCGCGTGGCGCCATGTGATTTAGCCCAGTGTTCTCCTTACTAGTATTTCTCCTTCTGAGGTCTCTGTATCCCGAAATCCCTCCTTATTCCCCTATTTTTATTACTGGCCCGCATGCTATTATATTCCTAACTAAAACTTTTGTTATTTCATATAGTTCAGCTTTGGTAAATTTCCCATCTAGATATAGTAGTTGTTTATCGTTATATGGTTGCTTTTTCTTAATTTGTGTGATTATGTCTTCTCTTTCTTGTTTATTTATTCTACATTGAGTTATAGTATGTTTCTTTGAAAAAGAATAGTTTTTACACAGTGGACATTTAGGCGACACTACGATCATATGCCTTGTCATTGCGTTTTCTCCTGTCAACCACGCATCATGCATGTATTTGAACAGAATACTTTTCATTTTTAATGACCCTGATCTGACCCAGATTCCCCAGGCCCTATCCCAGTTAATATTTATGTTTTTTTGTTCTATTTTATTTTTCTCCTTATTAATCGTATGTGAAGTTAACCATTTGTATGTAGATTTTGTGTCAATTTCCCATAGATCCTTAGCATCCCTATGTTTATATTGTAATTCCTTTATTGATCTTAATTTTCTTGGCACCTCTAACAATTTTATGAGTTTGTTTTTATATATGTCATTTCTCTGCTTCATTAAGAAACCAAAATAATAAATATACAGCCCTTGCCAAGCTATTTTAGGCTCTGCTTTAATTTCTTTAAATCTATTGAGAATGTTGGTGCTTTTAATTAGGGTCGGATTGGGAAGGCCTAGGCCTTCCCTTTCTCCTTTCCTATATAGAGTTTCTTTGTTTATTTAGTGCATTTTAAATCCCCATAAGTTTTTAATAATTTCGTTATCTATTTTTTTGGTGTTGCATTTTTGTATGTCTAGCGATTTTAATCTGTAGAGTAGGTGCACATACATATAATATTTTGTAACCTGTGCCCGTTCCAATAGGCATATTAGCGTAAGCGCCCAGATTTATGTTTTGTTTTAATTATATTATGCCTGATTTCTTTGAGGTTTTTTTTTCGTCATTTTTCCCAAAATTTACACCTAACGTTTTAACTTGGTCTTTAATTAATTGAAAAAGTAGCCCATGTTGCATGCCTCTCCAGATTCCTCTTAGAAGTAATTCTGTTTTGTCGGTGTTTATTTTCGATTCCGACACTTTCCCAAATTTTCTGAATTCCTTTATTGGTTCACTATAAGAATTTATATCTTGTAAAATAATTTTTATCATCATCCGCATAATGCATCAATTTCACTTCATTTTTAATGTTTGGAACTTTAATCCCTACGATCCCATGGTTTTTATTAATTTTAATGCTTGGTATTTCTATTGATATTACGTATAATAACATAAATAGTGGGCATCCTTGCCTCACCGATCTTTTTATATCAAATTTATCTGTTCTGGCCCCGTTTACCTGTACACATGATTTAATATCCTTGTACAGGATTTTGGTCCGATTCTGGAAATGTGTTCCAAAGCCAAATGTTTCTAGTGTCTTGTATAGATAGTTTTGTTCAAGTCTATCAAGGGCTCTTCCCTGGTCTAATAGTATCATAGCACTAGTATTCCCAGTATATATTCTATTATGGTTACAATGTTTAGTATGTTGTTTTGTATATCCCTCCCTTTCGGGCCACTAGTTTGATTTATAATTATAATTTTATTAAGACACTTTTTACCCTTTCCGCTGGAATTTTACTTATCATTTTATAATCAGTATTAAGGAGTGAGATGGGTCTCCAGTTTTTTTAAAGTCTTCCCGATCTCCTTTCCTCTTATATATTAAAGTTATCATTCCCTCCCTCATTGTGTTTGACATGTTTTGATTTCTTAATGCGATATTGTTGTATAGCCATTCTAGTACTGGCGACAGCTCTCTGTAGAATGTTTTATATAATGTATATATATATAGCTGTTGGTGCAAATGAATAAAGAATATATCCTTGCTGAGCTTGATTTGATTGCTCTAGATTAATCTGATCTCTCCCTGGTGCTTTATTTGTAGATAATTTCCCTATAGTCTCTGTAATCTCGTCTTGCGAGATAAATTCCTCACATATATCCCTATAATCTGAGGTAATTTTCTCGCAATATGTATCTTGTAAGTAATTTTTTATATCTTCGTCAGCAGCAGAGAGGGTGAATCCTACAACGTTTTTAGACAAATTTTGATTGAAATCCTAAAACGAGCCTTCCTACGATCTTATTTTAACCAAAAAAAGGCGAACCCTACAACGTTTTCAGACAAAAAATTGATTGAAATCTCCCTACGAAATCATTTTAACTAAAAAAATGAAAACGATTTTTTAATCAATTTTGGTCGCAACTTGTTGTCATCCACCCTCTCTGCTGCTAAAGTTTTCAGTTCTGGGTTAATAAAAATAATAAATAATTTGATCGAGTCTTTATGATTTCACAAACAGACTAATCGCTAACACCTCTTCTTGTAAATCAATCAGATTATTTGACTGGTCGGTTAGTTTGAAATTAATTCTGGTTAATGAATTATTATGGCATCGCATGTAGACAGGATTAATTGGGTTTTCAATAATTAGGAATCCTGGAGGAGCTGTTGGTGCAAATGAATAAAGAATATATCCTTGCTGAGCTTGATTTGATTGCTCTAGATTAATCTGATAGCTTCCTTCGATAACATCACACACTAAATTGAGCGCAATCACTGAGGATATATTCACGTTGAACGGAGCGATATGCCTGCCGCCACCGTCTGGGTCATTAGTGTGTTTGAGGATTTTTATTTCCGGTGATGTTGTTTTTTTCCATGCATCATGAATTATTTTAAAACCAACATCGATGGCATCACTGAGAGATTTTTGTAGTTCTGGTACGTTATATCCTGGTAGTTTGAATGTTGGAATATCTTCAACGCGGATTTTATATTCATCTGCAAATAAATTCTTTGTTTCAGGGCTATTGTCACCTAATATCTCTTGAATAATTTGTGAATTAAATGTTTCCATATCATTGATGATTTTGTTGCATGTTTCTACGACGCTGATAAATTCATCTCGGGTGAGAGAGCCGGATTTAAGAGATATTAACAACAACGAAATATCGTTATTGAACGCTGTGAAATTTTCAGTGATTTTATCCTGTCGAATTAAGTATAAATCTTTCTTAACGATGGGATTTTTCAATACATTAAAAACATTACATTTATTGTAATAGCTATAGCTTTTTATTGGATTATCGGGTTTTATCCTGTCTGTGACATAATCAGTTTTTGGTGGTTCTGGTAAATCAACGGTTTCCTCCAGAGTTTTACTCTGGGGCGGTAATTCAGGCCATCCTAGTACGGTTCTTATTGAGCTTTGATAGATATCTACTACGTATCCTTCTGTGCTTATCTCAATTGCGGATGATAGCGTCGGCTCATGAACTGTTATAGCGATTTTTGACTCTACTCCAGTAATCGATTTTATTCTACGCGCGAATTCATTATTGATTTGTTCGATTTGGTATGACCCTGTTGGTATCGAAACGACGTTCCAGTCTTGAGTTCCGTCGGGTTTATTCTTATTTGCAAACACTAAAGAATTATTGGGTTGTTGACCACCAAATGATTTTGATCTGATATTAGGCCAACTGTGATACACTCGTAGTTTTGCAAGCGCTATCTCCTTCACTGGGACCGGAGAGGGGAAATTCACTCTGAATTCTGGATTCGTTGATGTTATTGATATCATGCTTGTTTGTACTGGGTTCGTGTTCTCCACTATTTGTTGAAGTAATTCCTGCGGTGTCGTCATTGTTATTATACTCATGATTTATTTCTAATTTTGGTATCGAGGAATCATAAATACTGACCATCACTGAGAACTCACAATCTGGTAATGTTGATATTATTGAGATCATTTTGTTTTTTGGGTTCGTGTTTTCTGATTCCATCGGTGTTGTCATTGTTATTATACTCATGTTGTCGCTCTAATTTCGATATCGCGGAATCAAAAATACTGACCATCGCTGAGAATTCACTATCTGATATAATCGTATTATCGAGTGACGACGATATCATCAATGATAATTGCGAATATGCGGTTGATGCAATATGAAATTGAAGTAAGTAATTCTGCAGTTTACTCTGGCTGCATGATGATATCTTTTTTGCTATCCCGGTTAATATACCCCCGATTGTAGCCACCGCAGAAATGCAAATTGGAACTACGACCGGGGCAATCATTGTAACCGATGCAAGTATTATTCCGGCACCAGTGAGAACGCTTGACACCGAGTATATAATAACATCAATTGTGGTGATTCTTCGTCGGTATTTTTTTATTTTTATTTGATATTCCTCAGTGAGGGTTTTGAGTCTATTTTGAAATTCTCTGACCTGATCATAGCGACATTGCGTTGATGAAATCATTTTTATTTTAAAAACACTAGCGTTTTCAATTGTGAAATCCGAACGATTTAGTTATTTACTTAAATCCGCTACGAATTCCACATACCACGTTATTGAAACCCCAATCAAACTTTTATCAGTATATGTTATAGTGAACTTTTCAGTTTTATCCTTGTCGATGATCGTTGAAATCGTATTGTTGACCCCGGATGAACTCGACGATGATATATTAAATTGAGTTAATGGTGTTACTAGTGTTAATCGATAAATACCCTTAACGGTTGCAGTGATATCTAATTTGTTGTTTGCAGGTGTCCACTCAAATGATCCGTGTTGGATTGTATATACTACGTTGTTGGTTTTCTCATGAGGAATTTTTTTTTTTTCAATGATTGTTATCATCCTCGAAAAATCACCTTTGACGGCTTCGATGAAAGTTTTCGTCTCATCGATGGATTTTTTAATATCAGGGAGTTTTATTTCAATTTTATCCAACTGGGTTCCGATAAATTTATCAATGATATTTCTACGAAATGATATAAACTGTTTTACGTTATCTTCAATTCTAGATTCAAGTGTTTTTAGTACAAACACAGAATTGTTTAACTCATCGTTGAGAGTTTTTAATCGATCTGTAATCGTCGAAACGAGTACACCCGGTTTGAGTTTACCCTGATCGGAAAATAACGCGATAGTATCCTCGATTGCGTTTTGTTGTTTAACCAAAATATCATCCAGAGAAATATTACTGGTTTTCAATTTACCCTGATCGGAAAATAACGCGATAGTATCCTCGATTGCGTTTTGTTGTTTAACCAAAATATCATCCAGAGAAATATTACTGGTTTTCAATTTACCCTGATCGGAAAATAACGCGATAGTATCCTCGATTGCGTTTTGTTGTTTAACCAAAATATCATCCAGAGAAATATTACTGGTTTTCAATTTACCCTGATCGGAAAATAACGCGATAATATCATCGATTGCGTTTTGTTGTTTAACTAAAATATCATCCAGAGAAATATTACTGGATTTCAATTTACCCTGTTTGTCTTGAAATACAACTATTTCATTAGGATCAACACTTGTTAAATTTAACGTCTCAGCGATTTCATCTTCAATTATTTTTTTTATATCCTTGACAGAATCAGGTGGTGCAGTGCCATCGGGTTAGGGTTTCAAAGATCTCCCCCAAATATCAATCATGTTATTGTAAAACTCTTTCTCTCTCTAAAAAGCGATTGCTAGTGTATTCATTCACGACAACATGTGGTGGTTTTCCGCTTGGGTTACTCAAGGAGTTAGAAATAGCGTCAAGGACATTTAATACTTCGCTGCCACATATTGGTGGGTCAATCATCGTTTGTGTTGGTAGCGTAGAATACCAAGTCTTCATTGGAAGGGTTTTTATATACCGCATAAACTCTTTTGGTGGGGCTAATCCATATGAATCGAAATAAACAATCCCACGTGGATCAATAGCGTATGCAACCCAGTGAGTTCCAGGTCCGGTGCTGTTATCGAGATTAATAATACCTGTTTCAGTTTTGTTTGGTTGATGTGGTAATTGATCTTTCATAAAAACACCTCTGAAATTTTTAATCACTAGTTTTTTAGCCGCATCCATTAAATCAAAATTGGACATGGGAATCTTCGATTCCTGAATTAATAAATCGTTCCTGGTAGTCTTAGACCCTTTCCGCTGTACCACGAATACGGGGTTCCTGGTAGTCTTAGACCCAATCCGTGAACGGATCGTCCCTTTTTTTATATCCTTTCCCAGTTGCCTTCTTTAGTGCCATTCCTGCTGCAGTACCAACGGCTCCTAACGCTGCCGCTTTAGCCACCGCTGGGGCTGCTGCTGCAATCAATGCTGGAATCGCAGCTAACAACGGAAATATACCGCCTGTTTTAATCATATTTTTGATAGCAGCCGCAGAAAGAGTAATCTGAACACCTTTTTTGGCTGCAAGTGCATCATTGAAATGTTTCACCTGACGAGTTGTCAGCGATAGTTTATTTGCACCACCAGTCATTTGGCTGGGTTTCAACGTGATTGTGGTTCCACATTTTTTAGCCGATTCTGATTGCAATTTTTTTATTTGACCGGGAGTTAACGCAACACTAATAACACTATATGACATTATACATAATTGATTGATTCTAAATCGTTTACAATTTCAATTACATGTTTTCTACTGGGGCATCTACCACTCTCATTCTTCCACCAACACCTTCAAGTAGCATTGATTTATCACTGAGAATGACAGCAACCGCTCTATAATTAGCAATAGCATCAGGCTTGGTTACATTAGCTCTAAAGTGTATATCAACGACGGACTGTCTTGTTAAATCGAGATGTTCCAGTGAGAAGTAATAGATCGGATACAGATTTTTAAAATCATATTGTGATATTTGCAAACCAGTATCGACATTTTGATCGCGTGCCATAAATGACAACAGACGATGATACACGCGTGCAATATGATTTTCTGTGTAATTAAGTTGTATATCCTCGGATGGTTCCTGTTGGCCGTTTATTCTCAGTGAGACGTCTTTCACACCTAACTGATCAAATATCATATGGCTGGAGAGTTGATTGCCAACTCGTGTGTTATCCTGTAACGCAATAAATATATGACGTGGCGCAGCAACACCTTGTTTTGATGCTAGATTCCACGTGAATAACCCGTTCAGATTTGATTGCTTCACATCTGTACTCACGGTTAGCCAACTCAACAACGACTTTCCTCCTTGGTCCATAAATGATAGTAATCGTTCTTCTGCGGTGATTGCTGGAGTCAACACTGGCATCCACAATGATATTTTTGTTAAATTGACTTTACCGGCATCAGCATTGGGATTTGCAGCATCTGCTGGAATCCTCCAGATTGCGTCATTATCATCACTCTTTCGTACAAGCGATACTGTATGCTTCGCCCCGTAGATAACTTTTCTGACGTTTCTACAGAATCCAAAAATATGATGCAGTGGAATCGCACATGAAAATGATTTACGCCCTACTCCCAACATTGAGTTTCGTGTTGCAGCTCCTAGATTGAAATTAACGTCGTTGTTTATAATCATATTCTCGACATCAGCATCACTATTATCACGTTTTTTTGGTCGTCTTACAACAAATGGATTTCCTCCAGCGGTATTCTTACCATCTTTTGCAAACATCATAGAGGGTCCTGCTGATCTTGTATAATCATCAGAATATCTCGCTAACCCGATTATTGTTGTAGCCATATCAACATCGCGATCTATGGACTCAATTTCTTTTCCATCAATGAGATATCTAGCACTCTCAAATAACGCCATAATACCATTATTGACAAAACCGACTTGAGTACCATCTGGATACGGTGCTGGTACAGCAGTAGTATCATCAGCTGTTACAAGTTCTCCTTCTACTTCAATAAACGCTTCACAGGGCAAAAAATATTTACTGGTATCATGGACTTGAAGTTCAATTCGCGATCGACTATTTGCGTCTATTGCATGATAAGCGTAATATTGATAATCGCGTACAGAATCATCCTTGCCAACTGGGGCGTCTATATCAAACGCCGGATCATGTGATTTTTTGAACATTTTATTCTATTTATCAGAGTCTAAATCGTGAAATCATAAACGATTTTCATCGACGTAGTTTTTTAAAGCCGCTTCCTGCTATCATATTTGCAATATTGCTTTGGTCGGGAGTTAAAGCCATCGACGCTAATTTTTCGTCTACTGCGTTATTTATAATTCTACTAACACTTGCAGGCATTTCCGCTGTACATGGTAACGGTTTCTTTTTTCGTAAATCACTTCGTGATTTCACTAATGATGTTAATTTATTCTTCGCAGTTGAAAACGCTTTTCCAGCAAGATCTCCAACAGCACCAATACCCTTATCACGAATAACTTCAATTGCTTTCATTCCTAGTTGTTTAGCCAACGGCATCACTTTTGGAGCCATTCTCGCAAATAACCCTGCAATGGTATTGCCTAAACCATCTCCGTAGTATGCTCTATAAACTGGAAACCGTGAATTAACTACGTAGACGGGGGTTGGTTTATCATGATTGTAGTGTATGATCATTATTTGAAATCAGAAACCATTTTTCAATTGGAAACGCTAGCGTTTTTATTCAGTCTCGGTGATTAATCACTGTGATACCCACTTTCCACTAACTCGTCAATGAAATCTCGATATGTTTTGATATCCATGATACCGCCGGCAAATAACCGTCTACAGATATCAGCTGCTTCATTAATTATTTCCGGTGAGTTATTTCCAGCTCGGAAACCTCCTACAAGAACTTCTAATCGTGATATATCATTGATAACACTACCAGGACATGAAATCCTTGGATTCTCACTGGAATCTTGCAATCCACTTCCGCTATAACCAGTTGCTTCATCCATTTTTTCTTCTTCATCCATGGATTGTAAATAATCAAGAGGATCATCATCATCAGGTGGTAGTTGTTGTTTTTTAGGAGAGTAGAGTAGTTTCTTTGCAGGTTGCTGTCGCCGCCTTTGCAATTTTGGTGGTTTTTGTTTTTGTTTTTGTTCTTCAAATCGTTTATACACGTTACCCACCGCATTGATATATCCATTGTATGATGGACTATCTGTCTTAATTTGACTTTTTTCAGTTTTGATCTTATAGAATATATCAGCCCAGTGAGTTATATTTCTAACATATTTATGATGTTCTGGTTTCAACATTTTTTTTCTGTTTTCATAAGTCGTAACAACAAGCGCAGGAATATCTGCTAGTTTAGTCTCATCAATTGCTGCTAACCCGGTCTCGGTAAATCTCACGCGTAAATCATCAACTGTTCTTTTTGATTCTATTTGTTCTATTTGTTCTGTTTGTTCAGTTTTCGCTGCTATTTTTTCGAGTTCACCAATAACAGATTTTCCCGTCTCGGGAACATCTCCCAGTATAGCACGCTCTATCCCCTTCGTTGCTGTGGTTACTGGTTTAAACAATTCTTCAGACCCCACAGCAAAATCAGTCTGAAGACTCTGTCGTTGTTGTAGTTTATTCCGTACAGAGTCACGAATTGGTACAAATCTCCTGATTGCATCCAGTCGTTCACGAGCCAATCGGGTTGTTAATGCTTCATTGACCATTATTTGAAATCAGAAACAATTTTTCAATTGCAAAATAATTTTTCAATCCGACCTAACACCATCGGATGGTCATGGAAGTGTTATTTCACTGTGAGACAGCTTCGTTCAATGATGGGGAAAGTCACATAATTGCTATAAATAATAATAATACTGTGACTTTCCCCATTCTATTTTTGATCAATCCGAACCAGCCATCAATTTTTTATTCACTGATTTCAACAGTTTTGATCAAAAAATGCTAAAAAAAAAATTAAAATCTCTATGAGGGACGGTCACAATCAAATAATGATAAATGGTTGGTCAATCAAATAATGATAAATGGTTGGTCAATCAAAATTGTTCATTTTCTTGAATTAACGCCCGTAGGTTTCTAACTTTAGAATTAACCTCCTTTTTCAATTCGTATTCGTACCCCAATTCTTTTCGTATTCGTTCTACGATGGTATACAACGGAGCGAACACACTTACGTCACTGGAAAATGCGAGAGAGTCCTTAATAGAATTCTGAATTCTTTTGATGAGCGCATACTTCTTTGGTAGCATATATTTATTGTTGTTAACTCCGTATTCTATATCCTGAAAATCAGACATGATTTGATCAGGATTTAACCCATCTGATAGTTCAATATCCCAACCTTTCAATTTTGAAATCTCGGATATGATGCTATTCATGTTTTCAGAATTCATTATTCTATAATAATGATATATTTCTAAATGAAAAATATGACGCATTAGACATAACTAAATTGAACTTTTTGTCCCGTCCTTTTTGAAATAGCCGTCTTGGTTATTCCCTCTGCAACATATCGTACTGAGGCTCTACAAATATCGAAGTGCCTACCGGCTTCATTCATTGATTGAAATATTTTTTCTTCGTTAGTTATCGTATTCAAAGATTTCACAGGTCTCGCTTTTTTCGAGTATTTCCCAGTCCCCCCTCGTTCGGTATTTTCACTTTGTGTAACAGCCTGCAGATTTGATAAAGAATTGTTTTTCGGATTAGAATCGATATGATCAATGACAGAATCATCCTCGATCAATCCATGGAAACACTCGTACACGAAACGATGATTGAGATATTTCTTCTTTCCAGCACCAAACATCAAATACCCCATACCATTATCCCACCCAACTGATTTCTTCAGTCTGCGGTTTCTTACAACACCATCACTGGATGCTTCATAATTTGTGATCACAGGGTGTTGTCTGAATTCTTGGTTCATTCGTATACATAATACTATTGTTTGTCTAATTCATCGTTTGGTTTAATGATAAATCTTTCGATGTAGTCTTGAGGAGTTCTTATGATTTTATCCTTGATACTGACTTTGTCAGCGTCAAGAATACTGACTTTGTCAGCGTCAAGAATACTGACTTTGTCAGCGTCAGGGTTAAAATTTCTGATTGATTGTCCATTTTTTATTCTTTTATCATAATATCGCTTCAACTCCCTGTATCGCTTACCACCGCAATTCAAACACAACTGAGATTTTCCCCTAACCCCAACTCCACATCGTATGCACGGTAACGGACCAAGGCTTCCACGACGAAAGCTTTGCATATGATACCCACAGAACTCATTTCTGCATGATTTGTTACACGGGATTACTGATCCAATCATAAGCCACTTGCAGTGATTCATTATATAAAAATCTTTCATTTAAATGCTTGTTTTAATTATAGCATGAAGGAATTAGGGAGAACGCCTTCGAAAAATGCTGATAAGGAGTTTAAGAGATTATTAAAAATCAATCCTAGATTTAATCTCGATAAACCAAAAAAACGTAATAAACGTCCAATAGACGGAAACATGAAAGAGTTTAAGAGATTATTAAAAATCAATCCTAGATTTAATCTCGATAGACCAAAAAAAACCAAAAAACGTCTAAGAGACGGAAACATGAAAGAGTTTAAGAGATTATTAAAAATCAATCCTAAATTTAATCTCGATAAACCAAAAAGACGTAACAAACGTCCAAGAGACGGAAACATGAAAGAGTTTAAGAGATTATTGAAAATCAATCCTAAATTTAATCTCGATAAACCAAAAAGACGTAACAAAATCAATCCTAGATTTAATCTCGATAAACCAAAAAAACGTCCAATAGACGGAAACATGAAAGAGTTTAAGAGATTATTGAAAATCAATCCTAGATTTAATCTCGATAAACCAAAAAAAACGTCCAAGAGAGATTACCCCTGGAAAGATGCTCAATTCAATCTCGATATAGCTTCTAATACACCAAAGAATACAATTCTTGATAAAGCCATGATTAGTAAAATCAGAGACTGTTTTAATGAATTTAAGCGTGATGGAGCATCTTATTGTTGGTCAACATTTCGAATTGATGGTGTTGTTGACGCTACCATGAATGATGAAAAAGCAGCAGTGATAATATCACGTGTTGGCGAAAAACGGCATTTTTTCCGAATCAAATTCATTATCGAAGTCGATGGCAAATGGATTATTAAGGATAAATTTGAACCAATCCTCAAGAATAAAAAAGCTGTCATTGTGAGTAGAGATTCCAAACCAGGGATTCTAACCGGCATTGACAAACCATACTACGAAAGATCTTATCCCGTAACAGCAATGGTTTATGGGATCTATCCGCTCAATGAAAAACCTGATATTTCAAAACTAGCTCCTATGAAATATTCGTCAGGGCTTAATTGTGTAGCAGAACGAATAATAGAACACTTCACAAATGCATCCCGAGGAAATAAACTAACTGATCTGCGACGTAGGAAAATAACCGAGTGGGAACTGACAGTGAAACAGCATGGTGCAAAGATTTCTGATATAGCTAAATGAGAAACATCATTACGATTCCCAATAACCGTTATGACGATAACCGGAGAGGTTTTATACGAACCGAAATATAACAAAAATGGAGCACCAATACAGATTATTGATCATAACAAACACGCGTGGACACCTGCGGTAACAATATTTCCACGAGAACGAACCGTGAAATATATCCCTAAGGAATTCGTCGGGGATGTTTTCTATGAAGAGAAATTATTCGATGCTATTCATGCGTTGTGTAAGGATGATCCTGTGTCAGTGTGGTTACTTAGAAGTGATGAAGAATTCGATCAATTTGTAAAACCAAATGGTGAATTATATCGCGTTGAAGAATTAGATAACAGAATGAGAAAAATCGCTAGTGATTTTTCACCGGAGAATTCCCATGAAAAACTACTCACGGATAGTTTTACTATTCCATCAGTGGTAGCTCACTTCGCAAGAGAAAAAAACTCATGGCGTCCAACACGAAGTGATTTTCTCGAGGATGTTAAATTGAGTTGCGTCAAATTTGGTCATGGAGGACTGTGGAATACGAAATACTCACATGATGGTATGATTTCAATTGATATATCCGCGTGTTATCCCGGAAGTTTTCTCGGGTATGGGGAATGCGCTGAGTACTTCAAACGATTTGGACACCCCACGCATGAAATGACTCGTGTTGCGATTAATGGACCATTGCCTGATTTTGATTTAACCGGATTCGCTCGTGTGATATCATTTGAATTAGCTACAGGGTTACATCCGTGTAGTTATGTTTGGCTCGGTAGACACCTATCTGAAAAGGCCTGGATGCCAATAGTGCTATTGAGATATATGATTGATTGTGGTATGCTAATATCGTTGATTGTTTCCGAGGCTATTATATGCTATCGAGCTCAGAAAGAAGTTTGGCTACCACAACCCAATCTAGATAGAATAATCAACGAACTACGAAAACAGTTTCCAGATTTCAGTGAAGAAGAAATCATAAATTGGTCTAAGAAGTTATTTGAAATTAAAAAAGAACAAGCAAAAGATCTCGGAAGAAGAATAATCGGTAAATTTACCCAGGGTGGACGATACGATAACGCAAAATACTCTTCGCGGTTGATCATAGATGTCGCTGAATACGATTTTATTGTAGCGGATTTAATGAAACAGGGAAAACTTGTATCCCGTAAGGATGCTTTTCTATCCAATGGTGAGAAATTAGGTACGGTTGTTACCTACTGTGATGGATATAATTCCCAGTACACACATTTGAGAAGTTCAATGTTAGCCTATGCGTCTATTAATCTATTTTCGATGATAAATAGATTTCCTAATACCGCGGTTAGAGTAGCCACTGATTCGATGTATATACACAATAAGTACAAATCAGCTGTAGCGGCATTCACAGATCCCGAAGAAAATTGGGGGCGTTGGCGATTTAAAAAGGAGATGCTACATGAGTATTGTGAATCCGCAGACGTTGCCATGGATGATAAATATATTTGTTGTAACCGTATTGAAATTCAATCAGAACTTTCTAATGCACCACCGGTATCTGATCCAGTATGTAGATACAAGACAGTTTATTTAAACGGTTGTGGTGGGTCAGGAAAGACAACTCGTGCAATTGAATTATTTCGTCGTGGAAGCGCTAGCGTTTCTAACATGATTGTGCTAACACCGACTCACAGACTCGCCAGAGAGATGATACAACGAGGGGTAAATGCTTGCACTTATCACAGTTTTTTTCGATGGAAAGGTGACAAATGGACTCCTGATCGAATGGGTGATAAGTTCATTCCTGAAATCATAATCTGGGATGAAATATGCACAGTGTCATTAGATGTATTAAAAACATTTCTTGAGTGGTTGTTAACCAAAAACACAAAAGTCGTCATGTGCGGGGATCAAGGCCAACCACCACCATTTGTCGGTGCATCTCCACATGAATGGCTAAAGGGTTTTGTAGACTACTATGAAGAAATCACCACTGATTATAGATCACTTGATGAACGATTACGCGAGTTCAAAGCGCTAATTAGATTACAACCGGATAGAATCCAATGCGAAATAGCGCGTGAAGTGATTTCAGAAACCCCAATGAATGATTTCTGGGAAGCGTGGAGACCAAACGATTTGATCATTGCAAGTAGAAAAATAGTCAGGGATACACTTCAGATGAAGTTATTTGAATTGCATAAAGAAAAATTTGCAACGCTTCCAGTACCCCTTTGTTATAGGCCATCGGATACACGAAAACAGAATATTGAAGTTGATATTCCAGGACAGAGTGAAAAACAAATTCTGGTATTAAATGATATTGTGCTGGTTGATATCAATGTCGTTGAAGATGCATTGCGTGCTAATAAATCCCCGTGGACGCTAGGATACGCAGCAACAATACACTCTTCACAGGGATTGACTATATCGGATACAATTGTTTGGATGGTGGATAATCACATCGAATGGTCGAATTTAGTCTATCTCGCAGTATCCAGAGTACGAAAAATAAATCAACTTCGAAGAGTTGTTTTCGATGATAATGACACAACAATAAGTGATATTGATGTTAAAATTATTGATAAAAAACTCTCCGGTTACAAACAACAGGACAAAAAAAAACAACGAGAATTTGATATTGATGCTAAATTAATAATCACTTTGAAGAAACAACAGAATAATCACTGCGCGAGTTGCAATTGTATAATGCGTTGGCAGTATTCGGATAAGGATCCTCGCCAATTCACCGTAGACAGAAAAAATAACAATCTCGGTCATGTCAGAAATAATGTGATGTTGACTTGTCTTGAGTGCAATAGACGCAACGGTGCTAGTTAAGACCATGCGGTGGCAATTGAGTATCCTCGGGAATCACTTGTAGTTGTTGTCGAGTAAAACCCCGCTGAGGGGCAGTTGAATCCAGTTTATAGACTGGAGGTCTACCAGTTGATCGTGTTATACTAGATATCTTATGCGTAGTGACGCTCCAAATAGGATCAGTAGCCCTTTTTCTACCCCCTTCAAGCTCTCCTGGTTCGTATAAGTACCTCACAATGACATTACTACCAAGAATTGGTTGGGAAACGCTAGCGTTTCTAGGGAAATCTTTTTGTGGTTGTACGGGTATTGACTTCTTTTTAATCGCGTTGATAGGTTTCATGTTGATTGTTCTAGTAATCTCGTTATTCAGTGCAGTAATCACAGATGGTAATCTTTTAACCCATTCACTGGATCGCTTTTCTTGAATGAATTCTTTTGCGTATTGATATCCAAATAACCGCTCAGCAATCGTCCGATTAAATCGTTCTACAATGGCCTGATCGCGATGTAGCGCAGTATGCCCTCGTCGTATGGTGACATTATGATGTTTCATTGTAGATAACACTGCACCCTGAAATTCCTTGCCAGGATCAACCTGCAATAGATTTGGCCAACGCAGAGGACCTCGTCGATAAATCCTTTCAAATGCAGAAGCGACTTCAGTGGCTGATTTTGTTTTTAACGGTTCTGCTTCTTTGTATCGACTTGCAACATCAACTACGGTTAACGCATATTTGTAACCACGATCATGTGGCAGAAATAATATATCAGCCTGATGAACTTCATTAGGAGCGGTCACATCAAAATGCGAGAATTGAATTTGTTTAGGCGGTGGTAGATAAATTTGCCATAGTGCCTGTTTGGATAACCAATTAGCCGTAGTGGTTTTTTTCACTTTTGCAGCTCTAGCGAGTTTATTGATTGCAGCGTTACCCCTCCAGTATCCCCTCGGAGAATAATAAATTGATTCCATATTATTAATTACCAGCACCTAACATCAATTTACTTTTCATAGCCGATTTTATCAAAAATGAAGACAATTTTTCTTTGAAGGATTTATCAGGAATAGCATTTAACCCATGAATTAATTTCACATCCGCGAGATGCCTGTTTTGCAGATTGCTGCTTTTATAAGCAACATCATGAAGGTGACAGGCCTTATCAATGGCATTTATTGGTTCTTCACCGGGGTTGGGTTGATTTTGATTATTGAGTCTGATATCAAGTCTGGTTCCTGGTCCACAGTAGCTATATCCTGGGAGGTGCTTTTCTCCGGGGTATTTTGCCCATGGGGTTCCAGGGAGTTTTGCTAATTTGGCTGCGATATCACCTCCTCGTTTTTTTTTAAATCAGATCTCATAGACACAAATCTAAATTTCTTTGTACCACATTGCACGCATTTACCAGAAAGCGCTGATCGGTTAATTTTAGTTGTAATCGTCGTCAAGTCATCTGTGCCAGTACGCGTTTTACACTTCACACAATATAGATCCATAATTTATGTATAGAAATATGGATATAATTGATTTTTCAGCGACTAAAACAAGAGAACCAATTAAGCATCATGCAGCGCTACCAAACTCTATCCGGATGATTATAATCGGGCCATCTGGATCCGGTAAAACGCAATTGTTGCTCAATTTAATAATGAGATGGATGAAGTGGGATAAGTTGTATTTAATTGCCCCTAGCGTAGATGATCAACGATGTTATGAAGTGTTAAAGGATTTTAACGAGAATGCATCAGAAATTAAGGGTGAGAACGCCATTGATTTTATAACCGATATCGATGAAGCACCGAGTATTGATGATATTTATGGAGATATTAACAATTTAGTCGTATACGACGATATAATGTTGGATAAACAAAAAAATCCTGCTAGAATATTTTCCCGTGGGCGTCACAAAAACACTGACGTGATATATGTCACTCAACGCTACACTCAGGTTCCAAAAGTGATCAGAGATAACTGCAATTTATTGTCTGTATTCAACGGAGTTGATACTCATACGCTACGAAATATTTGGCAGACATGGTGTTCTGATATGGACTTCAATCAATTTAGAGATTTCTTTAGTCATGCTCAGTCGACTCCGCACGGATTCGCAACAATAAATTTACATGATCCTCGGACACGATATCGTATCGGACTTGATCAAATATTCGGTTAAAATCGTAAAAGAATTATTAACCCAGAACTGAAAACTTTAGCAGCAGAGAGGGTGGATGACAACAAGTTGCGACCAAAATTGATTAAAAAATCGTTTTCATTTTTTTAGTTAAAATGATTTCGTAGGGAGATTTCAATCAATTTTTTGTCTGAAAACGTTGTAGGGTTCGCCTTTTTTTGGTTAAAATAAGATCGTAGGAAGGCTCGTTTTAGGATTTCAATCAAAATTTGTCTAAAAACGTTGTAGGATTCACCCTCTCTGCTGCTTCGTCTTTTATATTCTGTGTCGTATATAATTCTTTATAGTAATTTTGTATTTATCCCAAAATTTTAGTTTTGTCAGTCGATACCTCCCCTTCTATATTTAGTGATTCTAGTGTTTCCCCCAGCCCTTCTTAATTCCTTCTTTTATAAAGCCACTATGCGTGTTGGTATAGGTGTGTAAAAATCCATGCTTTAATTTCCCTTCCCTTTCGATGCTCTTTTATTAAACTTACTAATCTTTCTTCTAGTGTATTGTTTGTGCTTTGCATGTTTATTGTTGCTATGTAATTTTCTATAGCTTCAATTTCTAATTTTATCTTCCTGGCTCTTATTTTAGAGTGGATGATCGCTGTTTTTTTTAAAATGTTCTTTAGTTAGTCCCATTCTTGTATAATGCCTAAATTTCCCTTAGCTATAAATTAATCTGTCTCCCTTTTTATTTCATTCGGAAAATCCTAATTCCCCAATAATTTATTGTTTATTTTCAATGATCCCCTGCCCCATTTTATTTTTTTATATTTACCTATTTCGACAAAAATTAATTTATGGTCCTAAATTTTATATTCTCATATCACTGCTTTTATATATTATTGGTTCCGAAAGATGTGCCCCACAATTTGTCTATTCTACTTCCTTTTCCATCTTGGTATATGTAGATATATTCCACCCTTAATATATTAAGTTGTCTGTATATATCAATCAGGTTTAAAGATTTCATTGTGTACCCCGTTTGGTCCTTAATAATGATGTCATTTGGTGTCAATTTTCCCTTCCTGTCTATTTCGTCTCCAACCTAATTAAAATCCCCTCCTATAATCAAATTTCTCGATGTATGATTTTCTAGATACTCTGCTAATTTTGATGTAAAAGCCACTTTCTTGTTATATTTAACTGGCATATATACATTTATCAGATTACTCCCTCCCATTTTGATATGAATTAACCTCCCCCTAAAAACTCCCCTTCCAATATCCTTTCCCATTTGCACCCTGGTTTATTTTTAATAATCGTGGCAACCCCTTTCCTTGTATCCATTCCCACATAGTTGTTACTTATAATAATGTTGTCCATATCCATTTCAATTTGTCCTTTAATTTCGTTTATCAGACCGTTATGTGTCTCCTCCATAAATAGTATGTCATAGTCTCCTATATTTGTCAATTTTTTCGCTTTTTCTTTGTCTATATCGTTTATGTTTAAAGACATCAAACGAAGGTTTTGTTCCTCCATTTTTGTTTCACCCCAGGTTGCCGCTCACTGAATACAGTACTGCTGGTTTTTTATATAGATTTTATTGTCTATTGTATAGTATTTATGTCCCTAGTTCCCCCAATTTTTTCTGGGGATCCCGGTTCATCTCTTATCGTCTTGTTAGTGCTTTCTAAATACTCAAAGTCACTCGTGACCTGAAGTGTAAAGAGTGTTTTCTTACATTCATTTCCCGTAGCATATTCCCCAGAGGCAAAAACACTTGAGAAAGTTATTTCCCCTATTTTGTATTCCATCTCTTTGCTTCCTATATTTGTTCCATTTCCCCCTTGGTTTTGTTCTCTCTGTGGTTCTGTTTCCTTGTTTCCCGTTTCCTTGGGCATTAGAGTTCCAGGTGATTTGGATGGGCTTTCTTTTGTATCCCTTTCTTTTGTGAAAAAATACTTCTGTCCTCTAAAGAGGAGGGGGAGTTCACCGCCTTTCTAGTTTTTGTCACCCTTTTCTCTTTGGGTATTGGTGTTGAGGCTGTTAATGGAGACATACTTTCCTGGATATTAAAGCTTTCTGTTTCCGCGACAGTTAGGATTTAGTACAGGTTAGGTTACTTATGGGGATGTATGTCTTCCCTTTCATCGATGTCTTCAGGCCTGTTTTAGTTTGTGTTAGTATCTCATTCCATTTGACTTGTCTCTCTGGGGTTCCTTTCTGTAGGGGTTCATCCTCTTTATGAGTTGGTATTGTTGCCCCTGCTGCCACTTTCCTTTCTTTAGGTGCATTACCACTAGCAGTTAAAGGATTTCTGCAATCCCACGAGCCATGTCCCAACTTTCCGCATTTGGGGCATTTTCTGTCTATTTCACAGTTGCGGTACCATGCTCTTAGTCGAAACCCCATGCAGTAAAAAAAGCCGGTTATTTCTTCGCTTCTTCTTCAGCGAATGTAACTATTATCGCGCCCGAGTTAATGTGGCTCTATCCCCAGATGCTTGCCATTTTGATCGCTATGGGCCTCAATTTGAGTCGTTGATATATCTTATTTTTGAGTTCCTCTGTGCCCACTTGGAGTGTTTAACCGCTTACATGCACATCCACACTCTTGGGCACAATCTGGCGTTCAAAAGGTGGGGCCTTGTTCACATGTGCTGTTTTACCCTTGACAGGTATTTCGTCAAATTCTAGCAGTGGTGTCATCGTATCCACAGGGTACAACATATACTTATTTAACCCTGTGTTTTGCAGTATTGCAATAACAAACATATTTACCCCCATGGCTTGGATGGAGGCCAGGACCTCGGCTTGGCGTAGTGCTTTTCCTTCTCCCCCAAAGTCCAACTGCTGGCAGCCTGGTTGGTGATAGGCTAGTAGAGTGTGTCCTTCTACAAAAACATTGAAGTATAGGTGCAGACGGGATATGCTCCCTTTCAAAGATGCCCTTTGACTTTGTTCATTCTCATGAGAAATATCTTGGATAAGATTTTGTGTAGGCCCCGCTCCCTCGTTAACAGAGTCCCCTCTTGTTTTATCATTCGCAACCCCTTCCATGTTATAGTTATTATATTTAAGACAATCTCTAGAATAAGGGTTCAAAAAGGTGGACAATAATAAAATGTGCTCAAAATCAAATAAGGAAAAGTGTGCTCAAAAACAAACTAAAAAGTGATAAAGAAAGTTCAGTGAGATATAGAAAATATAGAAAGAAAAACCTTCTTACAAACTAATGAAAAGTCCTTGAAAACTGATATAACAAAAAAACAAGTAAATCCTTTGTTGATACAACGTCTTTCGAATGACACTATAAAGCTGTCTCCTCATTTTATTTAAAGGCGAAATATTAATATGATGTGAAAAGAAACCAGATGTATTTGTGCTTCCGTGAGAAGATACGAGATGGCGCGATCCATCGGAATAAAGCAATACGTGCGTGTTGAAGATTAATTTGTAGTATTATGAAAATAATAACCTTTCAATATATTTAATATTTTCTGGAGATGAAATAGTATTAGATCATTTGCATAAAACAATATCAACAATTATATTAATTATATTCTTCCTGGCGTACATGAGAGAGAGAGAGAGAGAGAGAGAGAGAGAGAGAGAGAGAGAGAGAGAGAGAGAGAGAGAGAGAGAGAGAGAAATAGACTGGTGCAGAACGATGAGACCAGTATAATTCTTATTATATTTACTTGTAGAGTTTAAAATATGCTCTTGCATGTACAGAAAAGAGCATCTATGCACCATATATAATTCAATTTTCGAAATGAGCAGAATGGAAACATATGTATCATAAACGAATGTCTAACAGCTTGGGGTGGACCAAAAGTATTGTTTGTTTACAACTTACGTTACATAGATTAAAAATTGAATAATGTACACATGTCATATTGGACACATGGTCACGTGATGAACAACTTACTCCCCCATTAAAAATGTTTAGTGATGTTATCAACAGGACGCAATTTCTTTGTCAATGAGAGAATAATCCACTTGAAAACATATATGTTTAGCCTTCAAATGATAATAAATCTGTAAACTCAGTATGATAATAAATCTATAAAATCAATATAATAATATAAAATCAATACGATAATAAAGCAAAACATCAATATAATAATAAATCTATTAAATCAACATGATAATAAATCGATGCAATCTATAATGATAATTTGATTATTTGTAATAATGATAATTTGAAAGTCTGAAGTAACCTGGGAATTTGATTCATTTGATTATAGGTGATAAAGTATAAAAGATAATAATGACGCGCACCGTACAAGATATCCAGGTATTCATGACATCTGATTCATCTGCGATATGATGCTGATTTTTAACATAACATAAGATCGATATGTTGTAAACAGCTGATAATCAGGGCAAGAAAATAAAATCAAAGTTAATACACGAATGACATGCATCGTACATCATATGTAGGTATTCATGACATCTGATACATAGGGGATATGATGTTGATTTTTGACATAACCTAAGATCGATAAGTTGTGAACAACTGATATTCAGATCAAGAAAATAAAATCAAAGGTAATAATCGATATATATATATATATATATATGACATTTACCACATTATCTCACAATTTTTAGATAAGGGTCAGTTCCAATATTACTTATCGTACTTTCAATTGATACTAAAACAATATACAATTTATTGTTTACATGGAAAAATTGTGACCAATAATGTCAGCTATATAATCTGTTAGAACTTCGCATTATCTCTGTTTGCCACTCTATCCATTGCTATGAATGAGTTTATATTTGTGTATCCATTCATGTGTAAGGTATAGATATTCATGTACATTTATTATATGGCTTCACTTTTTCTACTGCCCGTCGTTCCGTTCATGTCTTTCTCTGCAGATGTACATGTATTATGTAAATATAATTACTGCATCCCATACATGTATTTTGTCCTGTTATGACTCTGTATATGGTATCATGCGTATGCATGGGAAAACACCTATTTGTAGTTTTTTTTATTTGTGTTCAACATGTGTTTGTATGCTTATATGTATGTATGTATGTATGTATGTATGTATGTATGTATGTATGTATGTATGTATGTATGTATGTATGTACGAATGAATCTTTGTTATATGTATGCATGCATGTATGTATGTATGTATGTATGTATGTATGTATGTATGTATGTATGTATGTATGTATGTATGTATGTATGTATGTCTGTCTGTCTGTCTGTCTGTCTCTATGTATGTATGAAAAAGTCTTAAAAGCATCATTATAATAATATGAAAGTGCAAAGTATTGTTTTTGTTATAGTTATATGGAAGGAAAGTGAATACTATATTTAGATATCCAGATTTCCAGAACAATACCTTGTCGGATTATTAAATATATATACATATATATATATATATATATATATATATATATATATATATATATATATATATATATATATATATTCTTATTTTTTGCTGATTGTTTCATCATGTTAACGCATTCATGCACGTGTGGACGCAACGCGATATGGCTATACCATTTCCAAACAAAGAAAATGTTAATAGGCTAATATAATTAATATAATCAATCTATACACACAATGAAAAAGTTTTGGCACATATATGAGTCCTTAATCTCACTCGTATGATATAAAACACTAGTATGTTGTAACACTGGTGAGTAAGAGGGATGGGGTGGGTTTTCAAGAATAATTGCGAGGATGTGGATGGGTTTACTTCATAAAATTCTTCGTGTTAAGTTTTTAATGGCGTAACAATGTGTAAATATGCTTGATATGTACAGATGTAAAACAGGAAATGCACATTAGAAAGTAATAATTTGTTTAGTGGGTTGGGGGATGGGTTGGACGTGAAGATCAAAATGTGAAAATTAGAGATACACACTAATTGCAATATATATTCAAGTACGTGTAATATTCACCCAAATTTGCAAATATTTTGTGCTTATATTTGCGCGAGATCTATATGTGTTTCTTTGTTAAATTTCTTCTCTATGTCTGATTATTGTGGGCATGGACTTGTTTTTAGAAAATGTTGTAGCATCAGAATACACGTAATTAGGAAAACTAAGTTTAAAGTAACGATGGATTTTAAACTTGACTTAAAACAAAATTGTTTTTCTTTGTACAATAATGTAAACTTTATAAGTAAATACAGTAACTATACATTGGATTTTTAACTTTAAGTTAGTTGATGTGCTACATAATTTACAAGTTATTATATTACTTTTACTGTTACTAATTTGCACAGTCCGAATTTAAGGAATTATGTTTCTTTTGCATAAATATTGGATTCTATTTTCTCTCTTTTGATATTGCATTTGTAAAAGATAACGTATTTCTAAATTGTCAATAAAACGAATGTGCCATGGATAACCGGAATTTAAGTACAGACCACTACAACTTACATCGAACTTCTGCGTCTACTTGGAATTTTATTGAAGTGAATTATCTGAACCAATAAAATCTACCGTTGTGCGAATTGATTTCCCCATCAAGTTGCTTGAACTGACCAGAGTGTGAAAACGTTAACATGTAACCATGCTTAATGATAGGGGGAAAAAGTACAGCGAAGAGAGCTTCATTACACTAGTTTAATTGACTTCCACACATCTAAACAGTTCTGAGATGGCATGACTTTGTTCAATGCATTATTTATTTTTTCATTTTGCAGAAGCCTGAACAGAACAAGACACAGACCAACTTTGCTGAGGATGTTCCGACTTTATCTCTTAACATAATGGGGAAAGTAAAAATAATAAATAATAAAATAAAGTGATAGTAAAATATAATATTTTGAATAGTTTGCGTGTATCACACCCATTTGTATCTTCTTAATCATGCATCCTTACTATTTAATCCTGTCCGAGTCTTATTCAGGTTATCTGAACAGTTAAATAATAATTAGGTACAGTTCAGGAGTTACCACGCGTCATTGATTTATTTTCCGACCCCATTGTGTAAATTGTGTGAATCGTCACTGTTTTCAGCGAATAATAACTGAAATATACACTTTACAGCAATCTTATCGGTCAGAAATCCATATCCGCTCTGAATGTCTCCCCGACTTCCGTAGATATTGTCTTCAGGACGATAGCCGTGATATAAGTCTGAATTTCCTCTTCTGTTGATATTGCCGACAGGTCCGTATTCTCTATACATGTTTGCCCAGTTTCTATTTGATATTGCTCCTCCGTAAATATTGCCGGGTAATGTATAGACGTAATTGTTGACTCCGTTGTAAGGGGTGTCCAAATAATTATATCTCTGGTTTCCAAAGTTCCCGAAGCTGCCGCCGCCTTGTCCACCGAATTTGTCTCTGGATATGGATGATCTAACTACTGCATCAAGGGTGAATAGCAGTATAATGACAAGGAGGTTTATCTCTCTTCCCTGCAAGTACGAAAGAAAGATTAGAATGTTGGATACATGCATACATACATACATACATACATACATACATACATACATACATACATACATACATACATACATACATACATACATACATACATACTAGATGAAATGGAAAAATAGGCAAATACACACATAGATACATACTTACATACATGCATTCTTAAGCGACAATGCTACTCTAAGAAGCAGCGATGTTCTTAGTGGTAAATATGTATATATATATATATATATATATATATATATATATATATATATATATATATATATACGGTGAAGTCAAGTTTTTCATACACAAAAGATAAAAGGATAGAAGCAAACATTTGTAAATTAATAGATCTAAACCTCACCATTTTAAATGTTTCAACTTTCCAAACAGAAGTTGCCTTGAAGGATTCTTTCAATGCAAACGTTTCTTAGTGTGGCCCTTGTACAATTCAATCGTCCAGTGATATTTGTGGGTGGGAATTGTTTATGGGTACCATTTATAAGATGTACCTCTGGCAAAATGTAATCAATCACCCATACTTGTCTATCAACAGAAAAGGGAAATGAACCCTTAAGTGGTTTATATTTGACTTGAAATTCATCATATTATAGCAAAATGTCTTATATAACTTTATGGACGTATGTCCCAATAAAGTATTTTTGGGTCATTTTATATAATATCGTACCATTTCCTGTCTCTGAAAGGTCAAGATATTTAATTTTACGGACGAGATCTAGATTTTACTGCCAGGAGCTAGGCATGCTGGAATGGGGGACGATTGGTATTAGTTGATTCAGGTTTGCAAAGAAGTCTTGTATTCTGGGGGAAGCTTTCGATTGCAAAACAACAGCACCTTAACCACCTGAATGGAATCAATCCAGCTTTAAATTGGCTTCTATATCTCGACCTAAACGACCAGTGTGTTATTATACCTACGGTTCGAGTGTCTAGTTGGATGTAGTGTAACATTCCTATTCACATAAAATAAAGTAGTAGTTGCTGTATTTAACGCCACGTTTCAGCACAAGATAGGCTATACATAAACTCAAGATCATTGCAAAATCTTTATTTCCAAGCGAAATCTCCTGAACAGGTATTTACGGAACTAATATGAGATATCAACAAACAATAATTTAGTCTCCAAGGGTTTACAAATACACTTGCTCGACGCTAGTGACAAGTTAAAGTTCCAATCGAGTAAATTCAAGTATGCAAAGTACCAGACCGTAGACGAGACAAAACTTTTTTAGAGAGACAGAGTAAGCGATTAAGAGAGCAGGCTTGTTCAGAAAGTAATGCACTGTGTGATATACGATTAAAAAGCTGCGAGATCACCACGTTAATGATATCAACAAGGTTAATTAGATGTATTTGCTCCCCGTTCGTCTATTACATAACCACCTAACGTTTATAATAACTTTGGATAACACCTTATGACCTTTGCTCTTCATACTACATTGTGTTCAAGACTAAACGAACTGGGACTACATTCATCATTACTTAAATGTTAACGGAAGCGAAAAAAATAAACATTGTTTCAAAGCTGGCCGGCGTAGAGCAGGAAGAAGAATTACAGTTATCTCCTCTTCGCTTTTACCAAATAAGCAACTAAAAAAAATTCGGTCGTTACTTTTCTTAACCTGGTGCAAATCCGTCTTAAATCTTCAACCGTTTTGTCAATTGTCCCAGAGATACCATTGCATATTGCGTTTATTCAACGCCAAATCAGTAGTACCACCGGCAATGCGCACATGAATAATTAATTATATCAACAACCAGAATATTGGCGTCTTCTTCCTGACAGCCACATAGCTAAAAACATCAGGCAATGACCCCAACTGCACTGATTTTACACCCATCGCTTACTCCATCAAATCGGTTCGCCGCCACTCTTGCAGAGGTGGAATTGCAGTCATGATAGAGAATTCCACGATAACATGTCATAAGTACAATACAACCTTCAATTTCTGCCACACATCGTTTGAACTAGTAAAAAATACTCTCGTACTGGAACAATGGTCAGTCTACTTTTTCTGTCTCTACATCCCTCCTCCTAGGAGAAAAAACAAGCTGACTGAATCTCTCTTTTTTGAGCAGCTTCCGAATCTTCTTGAGTATGGAAATGCTATAGGTGTCAACCTAATTATTCTTGGAGTTTTCAACTTTCACTTTGACTGTCCTGTAAACCCATACACGTCAAAACTCCTCCTTGATTTGTCTGCAAAATTTGACACAATAGTCCATAATATATTACTTCACCGTCTTTAGAATGTATTTGGCATTCAAAATACAGCCTTACAGTGGTTCAAGTACTACTTAGTCAAAAGGACACAAATTGTATCTGAAAATGGAAGCTGCACATGAATGATGATAAAACTGAAGCCATTCAGAAACAACACAGAGACACTCTCGTTCTCATTCTTTACATCAAACAATAATTATCAGCAACACCAACATTAAATTCACACAGTTAGTAGAAAACCTAGGTGTTACTCTAGACAGTACTCACACATTGCACCAATATATATATATATATTAATATATATATATATATATATATATATATATATATATATATATATATATATATATATATATATATATATATATATATATATATATATATATATATATATATATATATATATTATGTATCGAGATTATTAGGATATTTTATATACTGTGTTATATTAATTCGCCCACCAGTTTTGACAGGAGTAGTATTGCAAGTCACGTATGTTGAGGCCACATCATGGGATGCACTTACCTTGGCTGGGAAGATTTCGAAATGCCCGCCAATGTAGTTCACTCCGCATATCGGTGGTCGGAAACCCACTATCCGTACCTGAATCACTTCTAAAATGCTTAACAGTGCGGTTCATACACAGATGTCAAGCCCGATGATGAGTGTCTAATCTGGCATGAAGCAGACGGCCGTTCCGGTCATTCAGCGTGAATTATATTTTGTCGATTCATGTGCTTCGGATTGCAGACCATTAAACCGTGCGGAACTTCTGCAAAATGTTCAGTTTTGAATTGGCGACCTAATCTTTCATCTTTTCCACATACACAACCCAGATGTATCCGATATGGTGTTGACACTGTTACAACTGCAACCCCACAATACCAGTCCTAATACTCCCATGTACACCCACTTTCGGCAGCCTTCTAAGAACGTTTGAAGATAGGACCTTGTCACATTTATGCAGAAGCATGTCTTTTCATACGTTTGGGAATGGCTGCTAACATTACATCCATGTTTCGGGTTTTACAGGTTACCTACGTCTGTACACTTATGCATCCTGGTATGCATTACTTTTATGTATTGTGGTATTTATCCCCCAAGATATTCCGCGACAAACCCAACTCTTCCAGGGTCCACGTTTACGTCCGGAACCACGCACTGGCTTCTTCGGAGGCTTCAAGAGTGGTTATACATCCGTGTAGGGTGGTTTGTGTACGCGAGAAGTTTTTGAATTTAATTATATTCATATCTCCGCCACATCAATTCTGATGAATATTTCGTAAGGTAAGGTATAAACTCCATTAAATACAGCTAAAATATTACAGTTATCCGTGATCACGTTTGGTATTTGTGTGTTCCGCTGAGTAATATTACTGTAAGATACTTAAATAAACTGGGTGAACTTGAGGGAGCCAGAAAGGGCGTCTGGTTGTATTTGGAGTATTACGGATAAAATATCTAGTGTGGTAAGACCCACAGTAGATCTGCAATATGCAGATTGTATTCTGAAATGCAACCATTTCGTTTTGATCTACACTAGCAAGATTTAGTAATTCGGATATTTCACCGCTAATGTTTTTCTTACACTCTTTTGTGATATGTCGTCAGTGGGACTTTTTCTTCGAGAAAGATCACCCGTAAATATATACCGTTATACTATAGAATCGGCTTTAAACGAAGCGATTACTAGTGTATTCATGTTTAACTTTATGGGGTGGATTGGTTGTTTTTCATACACCATCGAGAACAGCAATTGTTGTATGGCCGCATATTAGTGGGTAAGTTATTGCCTGTGTTGGTAATGTTGAATACCAGATAGGCTGACATACTTGATCAACTCTTTTGGCAGAGATAACCCGTACGAATCGAAAGAAACTATTCCACGTGGATCAATCAAGTATGCCACCAAATGATTACCTACTACAATGGAACTATTGTCGAGGTTAATGATACCGGTTTCAATTTCATTGTCGTGGTTAAGTAAATGGTTTCGCATTAAAACAAGTCTAAAGTTTTACATATGTTGTTTTTTGCAGCATCGAGTAAATACAAATTTGACATCGATGTTATTGAAACGTCCCCGGAAGTATCAGATTTTTTCGTACTGTGAGTGTGGAGATCCCGGTAGTCTTGGACCTTTGCTCTTTTATTAATCCCCGACCCGTTACTTGTTTTAGTGCCATTCCCGCCGCTTTCCCGACAGCACCAAGTGCAGCGGCTTTTGCATCAGCAAGGGCCATATCTACAATTAATGCTGGTATTGCCACGAGGCGTGGAAATATACCACCTGATTTGGTTATCTCTGATGTAGTACCTGGATATTGAGAGTGTATTCCGGTTTGTCTTTTTTAGCATCATCAAGTCAACTATATGTTATTTTCACCACCTGTAATCTGAATGTTTTTAGTGTAATTGTAATTCCACATTTTGCCACTGACACGGATTGTAAATTTTAATCTGACCAGGCGTCAGAGTAACATGTATTTGATGATGTATCATTTTCATATTATTCCGAGTAATCTAATTGACTTATATTACATACTAGTAACACATTGGATGTTTTCTACTGGTGCATCAATGACTCTCATTCGATCACCAGCACCTTCAAGTAGCATCGATTTATAGCGATTGCTCTATAACATTCAGGTAGTACTTCGCCTACGCAGCCTCGAAAGTGTATTTCAACGACAGTTTGTCGTGGTAAATCAAAATGCTCAAGCGAAAAGTAATAGATTGGATATATTTTTGTAAATTCTAATTATGATATTTGTAAAATAGTATCTATATTCTGATAACTATCTATAAATGCCATCAAACGGTGATAAAACATTGATACACGTGTTGCAAATCCTAAGTTGTTAGCGTCATTAATATTTCTTTTAATATCAAAATCCGCAGATGGTCTATCTTCATGTTCAAAATCAACTGGTTATGGATCAATGGCAATGTTCTAGGCTGTCCGTAATTTAATATACTGAACATGATCAGCATTATCGTTAATATCTTTAGCAAGCATCATTGATGGACCTATTATTCTTGTATTATCATCAGACTATCTCGCTAAACCTATTATTGTTGTTGGCAACGTAGTCATCATTCTGAACCGATTCAATATTTTTTCCATCAATCATGTATGTAGTGTTATCAAACAATGTCATAATTCCGTTGTTAACAAAACCAACTCGCAAATTATCTGCATATGGTGTATCATCAGTATCATTTGTTACAAGTCCACCTTCTACTTCAATAAAAATTCTCAGCAGGTATCCTGAACATCAAATTCGATTCGTCCACGTTGATTTGGTTGTGTTGCGTCATAAGAATAAAATTGATAATCGCGTATCGATTCATGCTTGAGAACCGGTGAGTATATGTCGATTCACGTTTAAACGTTTTATTATAATATCTCCATCTAAATTATAATCGCTTTGTCCATGTCAAAGCAATACGAAGACCATTTCAATATTTCTTTTTACTTCTTCCAATCCTTGATACATCAAGGCTGCTAGATTTTGATTCGTTGCTTACAGTGGAGTACAATGCTGCTTAAACAAGCAAGTGGGATCAAAGGTGCCAAAAAGGCGATATCAGCAGCAAGTTGGTAAGAAACATACATTGTGCAGATTGCAAATCTCTTTGCAAACAATTTTGTTTGCAAATCTTTCTTTTGTTTTGGCAAAATTTGTTTCTTTTCCTTTTCATTTTTACAGAGTGCAATTTTCACTCATTTTCATACCATATAATTTTCTAACTTGCTAAATTTACAGTAGTGTTTTGAGATTTTTGTACATAGTAAATGAACATGGATTAAATAGTTAGTAGTGTGAGACCTACTCACTTCAAGCGCTTTTCAAATTTAAGAGAGGTCTACTTAAGATAGAATGGATGAAAATAAACAAAGAAAAGGTAGAAGTGCGCCAAATGGGCACAAAAACTAAAAACTTTCTTGAATTTCAAACTATCCGTACCATTGATCGAAATTAGGAAGTAAGGTATATATGTATAATCTGCCAGAACTAGGAAAACCCTTCAATGTATACATGAAGATTGTTACATGATATATCAATGATTTCTCACATATATACCAGGTATTTTGATTTGAATATACAGTCCAAAAATTGTCGTACCATGTCTAGTATCTGCGAACAAAAATCCACTACGGAATACATTTTTTTATGGGGGCACCAGACAGATGCCCCTCCTCCTATTTGAAAAAACTAGATAAAGTGTGTTTATGTGTGAGTGTATTCCCTCTGATGTGTTGGTGGATGTGTTTTGTTATAATCTTTTCTTTACTTTTAAACCTAACCTTAATTTTTTCCCATCGGGGATTATATATAAATAGGAGGTATTTGGTCCCTAGTGTTTTCTATGAGACGGTTTCCTCAAGTTGGTTCTTTAATTTCATCTTGGGTTTCCTTTATCTCGTTGTCCATAAATTAAAGGTTTTCTACATCCTGTGTATGCTATTTGTGATGTTCTATATGTATGTTGCTATATGTATACTTATATATATATACATATACATATAGCAACATACATATAGCACATCATTCATTCATCGACCCAGAAAACCGGTCTTCACTTGTTGTGCTTTTTATAAAATACTTCCGTTTAAATAGTTTTATGTTGCTTTTAAATTTTGTACAATCATGAAATGTATTCTATTTTAAATTTAACATGGGTTTCCGTTCCATGACTTGTATATTTCCTTATTTATTCATTAGGTCGAGTCGGGATCGGTACATGTTTTTATTTTATTTGTACTTCACCCGTCTCGATAATTCTTTCGTCCTCTTTTTTTTTTTTTATTTAATTATTATTCTATGCTCGAAAATTTGTTATTTATACTCCATCTAAACGGGCTTTCTGTATAGTTCATGTGAAGTTCTACAGAGTAAACATATTTATCTTATTTAGGTAACAAGTGACTTTAATATGGTAGCATGATTTATGGATGCCATGTTTTCTTGACTTAAGTGCTATCTATCTAATGCGTGAGCTGTTTTACTGTGTATATTTCCCTTTAGGTGAGTTTATTTCAAAGCTCTTTCATGGGCCTGCCCACTTTGCGTGGCGCCATGTGATTTAGCCCCGTGTTCTCCTTACTAGTATTTCTCCTTCTGAGGTCTCTGTATCCCCAAATCCCTCCTTATTCAACTATTTTTATTACTGACCCGCATGCTACCATATTCCTAATTAAAACGTTTGTTATTTCATATAGTTCAGCTTTGGTAAATTTCCCATCTAGATATAGTAGTTGTTTATCGTTATATGGTTGCTTTTTCTTAATTTGTGTGATTATGTCTTCTCTTTCTTGTCTATTCATTCTACATTGAGTTATAGTATGTTTCTTTGAAAAAGAATAGTTTTTACACAGTGGACATTTAGGCGACACTACGATCATGCCTTCCCATTGCTTGTTCTCCTGTCAACCACGCATCATGCATGTATTTGTACAGGATACTTTTCATTTTTAATGACCCTGATCTGACCCAATTTCCCCAGGCCCTATCCCAGTTAATATTTATGTTTTTTTGTTCTATTTTATTTTTCTCCTTATTAATCGTATGTGAAGTTAACCATTTGTATGTAGATTTTGTGTCTATTTCCCATAGATCCTTAGCATCCCTATGTTTATATAGTAATTACTTTATTGGTCTTAATTTTCTTGGCACCTCTAGCAATTTTATGAGTTTGTTATTTTCTATATATGTCATTTCTCTGCTTCATTGAGAAACCAAAATAATAAATATACAGCCCTTGCCAAGCTATTTTAGGCTCTGCTTTAATTTCTTTAAATCTATTGAGAATGTTGGTGATTTTAATTAGGGTCGGATTGGGAAGGCCTATGTCTTCCCTTTCTCCTTCCCTATATAGAGTTTCTTTGTTTATGTAGTGCATTTTAAATCCCCATAAGTATTTAATAATTTCGTTTTTTTATTTTAGTGTTGCATTTTTATATTTCTAGCGATTTTAATTTATAGTTTTGGTGCACATACATATAATTTATTGTAACCTGTGCCCGTGCCAATAGGCATATTGGCGTAAGCGCCCAGATTTGTATCTTTTTATGATATTCTCCTTGATTTCTTTGAGGTTTTGTGTTTCCTCATTTTTCCCAAAATTTACACCTAACGTTTTAACTTGGTCTTTAATTAAATGAAGAGGTAGCCCATGTTGCATGCCTCTCCAGTTTCCTATTAGAAGTATTTCTGTTTTGTCGGTGTTTATTTTCGATCCCGACACTTTCCCAAATTTTCCAAATTTCTTTATTAGTTAATTATAGGAATTTATATCTTGTATAAAGTTATTACAATCATCCGCATGCTGCATCATTTTTACTTCTTTTTTAATGTTTGAAACTTTAATCCCTATGATCCCATGTTTTTTTTAAATTTATTTTAATGCTTAGAATTTCTATTGCGTATAATAACATAGAGAGTAGGCATCCTTGCCTCACCGATCTTTTTATATTAAATTTATCTGTTCTGGCCCCATTTACCTGTACACATGATTTAATATCCTTGTACAGGATTTTGGTCCAATTCTGGAAATGTATTCCAAAGCCAAATGTTTCTAGTGTCGTGTATAGATAGTTTTGTTCAAGTCTATCAAAGGCTTTTTCCTGATCTATTAGCACCATATCACTAGTATTCCCAGTAATATTTATATATTCTATTATGGTTCTAATGTTTAGTATGTTGTTTTGTACATCCCTCCCTTTCGGGCCACTAGTTAGATTTATAATCATAATTTTACTAAGACACTTTATATATATATATATATATATATATATATATATATATATATATATATATAATGGCGAAATGAAGTTTAACATACACAAAATATTAATAGGATAGAAGCAAACATATATAAATTAATAGATCTAAACCTCACCATTTCAAACGTATCAACTTTCTAAACACAAGTTGCCGGTAAAGATTCTTTCAATGCAAACGTGTTTTAGTGTGGCCCTTGTATAATGTAATCGACCAGTGATATTTGTGCGTGGGAATTTTTTATGGGTACCATTTGTAAGAAGTACTTCTGGCAAAATGTATTCAATCACCCATAATTTTATATCAAGAGAAAAGGAAAATGAACCCTTAATTGGTTTATATCTGACTTGAAATTCACCATATTATAACAAAATGTGTTTCGTAACTGTATGGATGTATGTCCCAATGAAGTATGTTTGGGTCATTTTATATATTATCGTACCATTTCCTGTCTCTGAAAGGTCAGGATATTTAATTTTACGGACGAGATTTAGATTTCACTGCCAAGTTAAAATTCCAATCGAGTAAATTCAAGCATGCACATTTTACATGTCCGTGGAAGAAACAGAACGTTTATTAGAGAGGCAGAGTGAGCGATTAAGAGAGCGGACTTGTTCAGAAAGTAGTGCATTGTGTGATATACGGTTAATAAGCCGCGAGTTCACCACGTTATGCATATCAGCAAGGTTAATTAGAGGTTTTTGCTTCCCATTCGTCTATTACATAACCACCTAACTTTTCTATCATATAATTAACATAATACACCGACCAATCTCTGTTTTTGATGTGTAAGTCAATGCAAAAGTAATGACGCATGATCTAGCTTTCAAGTGTCATTGATCATCGACCAGTGTCTTACCAATTGTACGCTGATGACACCCAAATATACAAGTCCAGCCACCCAGATTCAAACACAACATTTAATCTGTGTGCTACGTTTCACTGACGGACTCCAGTAGAACATACCTATCCGGCCTCACCCATGTGTAAACACCTGCATGATACTTACGCTGCTCTTCTGACAATCGTATATTCATTGTTCTCACTATGAAAACGAAGTCATATGGACAACGTTCTTTTGCATACCAGAAAACAAAGATGTGGAACGAATTGCCCATTGAAATTAGACACAAAGACATGGTGATCCCTTTCAAGAGTGCTCTTAAACTTACCTTTTTCGACTGCAAGAACAAATTGAAGGACCTAATACTGTTTCGCACCTTAATTATTTCATCATTTTTTATGTATTCCAATTTGATGGTTTTTCGCTTTTTGATTTTCTGTTGTCATATCATTACAGATGTTATAAAGCGCTTAGAGCTTCTAAAGATTAGGCGCTATACAAAGTCCTCATTATAATGATTATTATTATTATTATTATTATTATTATTATTATTAGTAGTAGTAGTAGTAGTAGTAGTAGTAGTAGTATTAGTATTTCGCAGCACACGATAGCCTATCTATGGCGGCCAGTATAAATGGAAGAACCCTAGAAAACTCCGGGATGAACGACTGACCCACAAAAAGTTACTGCCATGCTTTTTCACGTACCTACATTCGACGACTATCTGTAACGGGGAACACTTTAGACCCTTGGGTCACTTGGGGCGCCACGTACACTATGTCTGTCCTTAATGATACAGCTAAATAACTTTGGTATTAAAAAAGAGGAGGCAGACAAAGTTATCAGCATCCCCACTGTCGTAACTAAATTCTTTATGTAAAGATCGGATTTGAGGGACTACATGTTTGTCTATGTTTAGTGCAATTAATATGTAGGTGACCGTAACAATATTACATTTAACAAGTCAGTTAGCTGAATTAGATAAGTAGTTTAGAAGCCTGCGGATATCCGGAGAGAGAGAGAATCCAATGGACAATTGGTACTTTTGAGAAAGAACACAAGTGTGATAAAAATAGATGAAATGCGTTGGAAGACACGAAGATGATACTACGAAACCTGGTTCTATGGTTCTAATTTATCGGACCAAAATGAACCATCTTATAAATCGTTTGGTATATGGGTCAGAAATCAATACCCTAAGCAGCAGTAAACGTTCTATATATTATCAAAAGTTCATGGGGATTTGATAGATTCTAATACACCCTTATACACACACACACACACACACACACACACACACACACACACACATATATATATATATATATATATATATATATATATATATATATATATATATATATGTGTGTGTGTGTATGTGTATGTGTGTGTATTGATATGTGTGTATGTGTATATATTATGTATTATATATTTGTGTGTATGTATGTATATATGTGTATTTCTGTATGTGTATATGTATATGCATGCATGCATATGTATGTGTGTATGGATATACAAAGCTATGTGTGTACGTGTATTTATGTATGTTTATGTATATGTATATTCATGCATATGTATGTGTGTATGGATATACAAAGCTATGTGTGTACGTGTATTTATGTATGTGTATGTTTATGTATATGCATGCGTATATGTGCGTATGGGTATATATGTGTATGCGCATATGTATATGTGTTTGTATATATATATATATATATATATATATATATATATATATATAATACAAAATGTGTGTTTGTATATATGTGTATATATATGTATATGTGAGTGTATGTGTGTTTATGTATATATGTATGTTTGTATTTGCATATATATATATACAATATATATATATATATATATATATATATATATATATATATATATATATATATATATATATATATATACAATATATATATATATATATATATATATATATATATATATACACTCTTACATAAGTTTTCCTCCTTTTTCCCGTTATTATTTCAAAATTATTGTTAAATATATAACAATTTAGACGTATTACAATTTTCGAAATATTATCATCGTAAGACACTTATTAAAAGGTAAAAGATGTAAGCCAAATGCTAGATAGCTTTGAATTCAAATGTGCATAGTGATAGGTATTGAGATATTTCGTTTCGTCAATACGGTATCTGACACAGCATCACTATTGTATTTGTGTAATTTCTTGCTGCATCTTATGACTAATTTGATTAATCTGATCTAAACCTTTTCCTGGTCCATTCTGTGATGTTGTCAGTCCACCTTTTTCCTCTCTCTACCTCTCCGTCTACCACCTTGGACACTGCCCTGCAGTACTATTGCGGACAGACTCTTGGCTCTAGTGACATGGCCATACCATTTCAGCTTTCTCTTTTTGACAGTCGTGAGGAATTCTTCATAATGGCCTACTTTGTGTCAGATGGTTTTACGCACTTCTTCATTTGTGATGCGGTCCATGTAATGGACCAGGGAAACGTTTTGCGGAGACACAGGCATTGACACATCATCGAGAGGGAACTGGTCAGATGTTCAGCAGCACAGTGCCTCAACGACCACACTAGATCAAGGGTCTGATGACGATGATTACTTATCAGATAGTATGTTTTCCTCTAAACTAAATTGTTAACTTCGTGTACTTTTGCTCAAATCAAATTATCAAGTTACCGTAATAAGTCTGAACGCAATTATTTAAACACTTTTACCGTTTAAATCTACTTTAATACGCTGATAAAACAGAATATAATCTATCCACACCTTTGACCGCCTTTTAATGCACAATCGTCATCAATGTTACCCGACTTATCCAAACACTCAAATATCGATAAACTTTTAAAAATCGATGCATTTTTTTAAATCCAAAATATATAGTTAAGAATTTGAATGTATCGAACGTTGTTTCAAATTCATTCTTCCTAGTAGATAAATAATAAATATTAAACCCGAGTATGCGAGTTCTTTAAGGAAATTGACACCATATTTTGCATATGTTTCACCTGTGTGCGCATGGTTCTAGTCTCAGTTCGATCATGTTGGGTATGTGAGAAACCTTCGCGTTAGTTTCTCATAGAGCACGTGTCTTCCTGGGGTTATCCTCCATTAAATATAATGCACACCATGTATGATCTATGATGTTCTGAACAAACCTTAAATCACAGAATGTTAGTGTGTTAGTGGGTCCGCCAGTAAGCACACCGCATGCTTTTGTTAATCATAGTGTTGTTTATTTTTAAATTGGTTTAGCATCGGATATGAGGGCAAGATGGAATAATATTTCAGTTATACACCTTGTTAAAATAAGAGCTAAAGACACAATAATACAGACAGGATCTATGTCAATCACCTGCCAAAAATATTCAAAGTTAACAAGTTTAGGAATTTCCAAGTGAAAAACGTCTATCCTACATTTAGATAGAAGTAAACATATTTACTTCCGTTAATAATACGGTGAATATTTAATATTAAATGATAGCGAAAACTTTAGATCTGTAATATTTTGATTACAAAATAAATGTCTCAAGTCAGTTACACCATTGACATGATTTTGTACAATGGTCAGGAAAAGTTATTTCTACATACTAATGATACGTCCAATTTTAGAATGAATTTGTCTCTCAGATCCAGGGCGATTACTCTGTTAAATATTCAGACAGATTAAATACAAATGAACTTAAAAGATCCATTAATTTATTGATCTAGAGAGATTGTTATGCACAAACCAGATAGTAATTGGGAATAATCAGAGAATAAGAAATAAAAAGTCCTTGCAATAAAATATTCTAATGAATTTTAGGTCGTGTCCTGACGAAAATCCAAAATGGAAGGGGATAACGTATGCTATAGCCTAACCTAGTTTGCACTGAATGGTCAACGGTTCTTTGTTAATCCACAGGCAATAACGATTGCAACCGAATACAATTCAAATAAATGTCTTTGTCCAAGAATTATGTATGAGCACTCAAGAAATTCAGAGAAACGAATTAATCTTTTAAAATTTAGAAGTCTGAAGAAAATTATGAAAAGAAACTAAAAAATGCAAAGTGGTGACAACAACCATTCCTCGACAGTTCGTTAACTGTATCAGAAGCATGCTACAAGGCGCATTTATGACGAGTTTGTAAATATGTTATCCAAAGGCGGATCGGGTACAGAAATAACAACCGATGGTTAATGTCACTTCACAATTTAGCAGGCGGTCTTACAGTTCTGTCGTCATAAATGGCATCCTGGTAATGTGCAGTTCTTTGGCAGGGTATGCAGACAGTCAACAGCGCAAGGTCTTTAACACTTCCTATTCCGGCTCAGGGTACACATGTAATGCACGTCAGAGGGATGGTGCGGAAGCTGTTGTTGTAGTCAGTATAGGAGAAGTCGCCAAGGTGATCGGCGCCAACAGCGAAAAATATTCACACAAACTACGCTTTTTAAATTTGAACCTTTTGATATCTTTTGCAATATAAAATTCGTACGTGGTTAGTTAGAATATTTCCTCCCAACAGATTCGTTCATTGTACGTTGTTTGTTAAGATGATGTTGCCATCTTTTTTCATATAGACGAGTAAGAGATGGGTTTCTGAATAATTGGATGATATGAAAACGTTGGTCATGTTTAGTAACAGAATGACAATTTTTGCATTTGATTTCTAAACATTGAACTTTTCCAGCCTCTCTTGATATTTTTAAGAATTAATTTTTACCAGTTCATTCTATATTCTTTACCCTTTGAAACAAAATTTATCATTTATCATAATAAAAACGGAACTGAAAGGATATCCATGGAGCCTAGTTGATTTATTTGGCTCTACTATTTCTCAAAAAAGTGGCCGTTTTTGCTTAAGTCTTATAGTTTTATAGTCCGACACAATACCAACTGAGCTACCACGGCTTTTGATTGGATTTGAAAGATATACAGAAAGAATTACAGTATAAAATAAATGTAGAAACTGGTAAAGTTTAATTAAATCATACATTGGGTAAAACAAATCGAAAGATAAGGTAAGTAACCTTAAATATTAGTATTATATACGAACAAGAAGACCATTAATTGCTAGACTTGGAAACACTGCATGGAGGTATCTACTTTATCAAACAAATTACAATTATGCGGAGATAAGGCATTTATGGTCGCATATGTTTATTCATGATCGTGTAGGAGCCCGTCAGTGGCAAGCAATTTAAGCATCTTGATGGTTTTCTACAATATTGTGCAAATTAAACCAAAAGCCACAACGTGATTTCATTGATGATAAAGCATGTGTAGTAATAGAATGCGTATGGACTTTCAACAACCTAGCTTCCTCTTTGAAAACATGACATATCCAGAAAATGATCCTAATTGTAACTGAATTCTCAAACTCGTACTTTTCATGGACCCTGCATGACTAATCCTGAACCATTTAAGTGTTTGCTTTTTTCTGAGTAGCTAACCGTTCTTTTCCTCTTATATAAACTGACAAAAACTAGGTATCTTTCAATTGCAAACGAAATTTGCAGCTGATTATTATGTGATGATATTTATATGCTCAAGTTACAGCTAAAATTTTAATTTCTAGTTGCTATTTATTAATTAATTACAAAATATGTTAGGCTAAACTGTATATCCTTTTGTTCGTAGTCATTTTGACTTTTTTGTCAGAAAAATGTCTTCTGCATGCACGAATTCGTCAAGGTAAATGTTTGACTCTAAGAGATGCCAAGGATGGTTTTGTAGCATTTCATCAAGTGCCTGGATTCTTCGTTGTAATTATGATGTCATGGTCCATGCCTGACATGAATTCAGAAAGATTGAGATGACTAGTGCTCTCAAAAGTCTGAGTATAGTTTTCAGAAATATTCTTGTCTCTCCAGATGGGTCTTAGTTCTGACATAGCTGCCGTTGTTTGTGCTGCTCGTGACAAACGTTCTGCTCTTGATCCCTCTTCGGTGATTATGGAACCAGGGTATTTAAATTGGACCACTGTTTCCAGTTCTTGTCCACTGATTTTAATCTTGGTTGATATTTGTTTGCCACAATATGTCATCAGCTTTGTCTGTCTGGAAGATGTTTCATCAAGGTTTTTCACTAAGTGGGCAAGTTCATCTGCACCAGCATGCCAGACCATCGATGTTGACAGCAAAGCGTATGTTGGTGAATGCTGAGTGTCCCACAGTGGTTTTTCAGGGTCGCTCATGATGCGCTCTAAGTAGATGTTAAAAAGCGTGGGTGACAGGAGACAGCCTTGCCGTACTCCAACCATTGTCTTGAACCAGTTCCCTACATAACCTTGAGCATTTACTGCACTGGTAGCCTTGGCTTAAAGCTGCTTGATGGTATTGGTTAAGTTTTGACCCATGTTGTACTTAATTATTGTAGCCCACAATTCCTCATGCCACACTCTGTCATAAGCCTTGTTGAAATCTATGAACCCATGATAGATGCCTTGTTGATGTTCTAAGTACTTTTCATACAGAACCCTAAGATTGAATGTTTGCTCTGTTGTGCTTCTTCCACTCTGGAACCCTGCTTGTTCTTCAGCTATTATTTCTTCTGCTTGTGGATTCAGTATGTTCAAGATGACGTCATCATCACCGCACTATTATGTCTAGTCAAACTGATATTTCTTTAACTTTGACACAGCTGGAGAATGATTAGTTGGATTTAAAGTGAAACCAGCCACTAGGGTCATATGTTCACTTTTTTGCACTGCCATTTATTTTTATGGTAGTGATTTAATTTATCCAGGAAGATGGAATGGTGCCACATCTTCCTGGCATTTATGCGCACATAGTGCGCTATTTGATTTGGTCGTCATATCATACCCCTAAAAAGGGGCTAATAATATGAATGTTAGACCTGGGTGAGTGGGAATAGACCCATCACGCACTCAACCTATCAACCAAGCGCAAGTACGTACGCTTATTCCAAATTCAATCCAGTTTTTCTAGTGGATTTCCCTATGCCAAAATTGTGTAAGCCACCGATGCAATTCATCAAATGGAAGAGTTGAAAAATTAAATTACGTTCATATCTATGCAAATTTTCTAGTACAAAAGTGTACATATTATATGTCCCTAACAATTTCTTTTGCTAATATGACTAAACGTCATTTGAAAGGTTGCCACTGTCAGAGAGAAATAGATTGTTAATTTTGAGCGGTGGGTCCGAGAATGATCAAGTTAGGCTTTTAGGATAGAGCTTGTCAAGGAGGGTTTCCGTAACCAAGTGGAAGATCCTATTAAGGTAATTGAAGACAATAGCCCTAAAAAGGACTTTTTTGGAGAATCCTATGATCACTTGTTAGTGACCGATTATCCCTCTACTCCTGTGATTGGTCCCTGTATACTTCTTGAGTGTCTTGTTTGACCCTGTACTTACTCTATGATTCCATGTATACATCTTGGGTGTCTTGTTTTGGATTCTCACTTTAAACTCCCTCTTCGATTTGCTTCCGTCTTTTTCCCTATCAATTTGCAATTCTTTTTGCTGTTTTGTGTAGAATATATAACCCCATATGACAAATATTTGCATTGTTAGTTAATGTATGATGTTATTAACTTACTGCAAGGCCTGATAGTTTTGGGGTTAACTATCTTTATAGTATTTCAATTTGAGGTCATTTTCTAACTTAGCATATTTTTTATTGCAGCCTTGTGTTGCTGGGCCTAATAGTCTTGGGTTTGAGACTACCTTATAAGATCTAATTTGGGGTCATAACCTATGCATATATGATGAAGTTTTTAGTTTCAACATTGTGTCGCTGGAAATGATAGACTTGGTTTTGAGACTAACTTATACACTCTAGTTCGGACCATAGTTAGGGGCGCGTGTTAGTGGTTATACTTTAACCATTTACCATTATTAGATATTTGAGCTTGTTATCGAAATTTTGTACTCTTGGAAGTGAGTAGTAAAATCTGATCTTTTAAATATATTTAAAGCTCTAATTTTGTCCTGTCTAGTTCGTTTAATTTCTTCTGTCTTGGTTTTCCACTAGTTTTGGAGATAGAGTTTGTGGCAGCTTGAGTTATGGCCTTACTTAGGTTATCATAGTAGATGTCAATATCTTTGGATTCTATATCTGACGGGTTAACATTATTGAGTATTTCCTGAAAAGTTTCCCAATCAGCTTTTGAGTAGTTCCACCTGAGTATTTTATCATCGAGTTCGCACTGAACATCCAGCCTTTCTGAGGAGTGTTATAATCAGTGACTGAATCCACTATGTTGTTCATTCGCCTGTCTGCTAGATCTTGTTGCAGATTTTTGTTAGAAGATCTATCAGTGATTCCCACCATTCCTGATAAGTTCAGATGGGATATTGTCTACTCTATCTGCCCTTCCATTCATTCTTCAGTGATCTTATTGCTGACTCCACTTCTTCAAAGACAATGAGGAAACCATCATCATTTGTGGAGTTTTGAACTTCAACCACCTCTGGGTCTCCTGTGAACGGATAGTTATATAGTTCTTTACAATACTCAATCCATCTTTCTGCAATGTCACTTGCTTCTGTGAGGCATTTTCCATTCTCGTCTTGAATGGTACTGACTCTTGGTTATTTCTGTCTTGTGAGGTCTTTCAAAATTTGGAATGCCTTTTTGCCGTTATTCTTTATCAGGCTGCTCTCCATTTATGTGCACTTTTGTCCAATCCAATCTTGTTTTGCATTCTTCAAGATTGAAAAATTTATATACTTGTTTATTTATTTTATCTTGTTACTCCACTGCCCCTGCTGTGTGTTTGGTTTTTTTTGATCTATACATATGATATTTTAATCTGAACAAGAAAAAAATGTATGGCTTTATTGTAGACTGTCCTTTTCATCCTGAACTAAGGAGAAAGTATATATTGTCGAATATGTACAAAAACAAACAACCAAAACCTATATTCATCTATACATATGAATACAGTGAAACCTCCAATGTCGCATTACGCACGTTTCTTGGTATTACTGTGAAATTATAGAAAATGACTTGACTCACATCCCAAAGGACTAGATATACATGACACTAATGAAGACTACAATTATAAACATTAACTTACATAACAAGTCATAAACTGAATAAGAATATATTTCTTGCAATCACTAATTTTTATACTGCTGACATGTCGACATCTCAACCCTAGACAATATCAGGACATCATCTTTCAGCGCGTGTATTCCATCCAGGTTGTTACAGGTTATCGAAATGAAGTAACAAGTTTATATCAGGTAACACGTCAGGCTGCCTAATCTCTATTTGCAAAATCCCCACTACCTCCACCACTACCAACAACAACGTTTCTAAGTTTTTGGAATATAAATCTAGATTTGATGCGTAATGCTGGCCTTCTCTGACCTTTTAAGACAGCAAAGGTTGCCAAAAATAATCCATAATACATAAGAATAGTTCATTTTGATATACGACACGCATTTGTTCCAGATTGTGTAATAGCATGATACAGTTCAAGGAAAGTGTACAAGGAATTAAACATTCATTTCCTATTTCTCTCGGTTTACATTTTGCCAAAGGCGGTTGTTATCAATGAATCCCGAAGTCATGTCGAATATCATGTGACGGCATCAGTATAAAAGGTCCAAGATATATGGAACATTTGCACATAAAGAGTACTATACAGTTGGAAAGATTGTAACGCTTGACAAGGTACGATTTGGTTTGTTTTTTTAAAGTTTTAATTTTTTATTTAAGGATTCATATATTTACTTAAGGATTATTTTGTATTCATTCATTTCAGAAAGTTTGTTTATCTCTTCTTTCTGATGCTTAATCTCGTGCGCTTAGTTCTCTCTGTCTGTCTGTCTGTCTGTATGTCTCTCTCTCTCTCTATCTATCTATATATATATATATATATATATATATATATATATATATATATATATATATATATATATATATATATATAACATTCTAATCGTTACTTTGTACTTCTTTTGACAACAGCACGCATAGATGAACCTCCTTGCTATTACATTGTTAATGGGTCTCGCTGTCTTAGTCAGCGGTTATCCAAGAGCTATTGGACATGAACGGAATATTTTAAGAGACGGATTCGGAGAAGATTCGGATGACTCCCGTAACTTTGGAAACTGGGACTACGATAACAGGGACAATAACTGGAACATCCCGTACTATGAAGAGAACATTAACTCTGAGGAGCCAGTGGATGGATTTCAGGAGAATAGAAGAGGAATTTCAGGCGATAATGTGGCAGACATTAATAATGATTACAATGCTGGCGGCAGTTATACGGTTCGACATTATGGTAGAAACGGAGAAGAGATTGCTGGATTTTATTCCTTTTAATTCACAGATTGCAACCTAGAGAAATAATGAAAATATATTACGTACTAACGATTAATTATGTACTTTCGTGATCAAATAGTACGTAGTAATGCAACAAGATTTTGATCTGGAAGACATGGCCTTTAGAAATGTCATTCATTCTATTTACACAAACATGTAATTAAAAACATTAAACCTTGGGTTTCAAGGTTTAATATTGGCATAACCCTTCACTCATAGCTTCATTCATAAATCTTCACTAAGACATTGTTGTTGCTGTTGTTTTTGTAGGGTTGAAGACCATTTTTCAGCACACAATAGGCTATACATAGCGGCCAGTAATAACGGTGGAGAAGAACACGAGAAATCCCTCAGAAAGAACCATTGACCTACGAGAAGCTACTGGCAAGCTTTATCACATACCCACATTGGACGAATCTGAGACTCGGACCCACGCAGACAGAGGTGAGATGGCAGTGATCCGTAACGGAGAGCGATTTACACCACTTGCCCATCCAGGGCCCCACTAAGACATACATACATACATACATACATACATACATACATACATACATACATACATACATACATACATACATACATACATACATACTATTCTACTAAACCCTGATCATCGGTTCGCCATAACACATACATATAATTAAAAGGTACTGGTGGTAATATAATAGATTTACTCTGATAATGGTCCCAACCGCGATAATTCTAATTCTAACTTCTACTGAAAAACCGCTTCGGTGACCTAGTGGTTAGAGTGTCCGCCGCGGGAGCGGGAGGTCGTGGGTTCAATCCCCGGTTGAGTCATAGCAAAGACTTACAAAAATGGTAATAACAGCTGCCTGGCTTGACGCTCAGCATTAAGAGGTTAGTGTTAGGACTGGTCGGCCTGGTGTCAGGACAATGTAACTGGGTGTGACATCATACTACATGTCTGAGGCATGATGCCCCAGTGCTAGACATTACTATCAACTGTCTAACTGCAGACATCGTAGCGATATGATTGAAAAATTGTTAAAGCTACGTTAGAAATTCTAATCAAACAAACAAACAGAATTTACTGACAAAGAACGATATAAAGTGCCTGAGGAATGGTCATGTAACTATTAGAGACGTGTGTAATTTAGTCACAGATCTAAATTATGACCCCAAATATTATAATATGTTGTGTGATATTACTAGCCGTGAACACACCGGATCACACGCTTCGGTTACGGTTGGCGAGGTTTAACGACTCAGATACCGTGTACGACACGATGATAGATTTGGCAACTTTTTTATTCTTTTATTATATTTTATTTTATTATTATAACTTTTATCATTATTATTTTTAGTCAATGCATTTCCGAGGTGTCCGCGGAGTTCGCGATGGCAGCTCTAGCCGATGGTCAATGCTACAGTCTCCAGCGTCTTGATCTCTATTTACAGTAGAATCAGGAGTTTCTTACATGGTGGGCTTTATCCAGCCATTACAAGTCAGAGCCAGGACAGTGGAGCACCAGTGCTGCACGACTGCAGGTCACGTAAATTGAAATGACAATCGTCAAAGAAATCATCCCTCCAAATCTCGATTTCTGCTCCAGTATAAACTGAAAAATGCAATGATTAGTAATAAAACGTGCCTTTAACTATATTTGCTTAGAGATTTTTTATGAATTCTTCACACAAATTTTCCGGTCTTGTAATGTTACAGGAATGGTATATGTGTACTTTTATGACAACATTACTACAGAAGGAATGGTCTTTGTAGTATTAGAAGATATTCTCTTTGTATAAAATGCATTTTAACACTACTAAGATCGATGACAAATGTGGTCCAACGTGCCGATACAAAACAATGATGATGATTCGTTAGAAGCCCACTAGAACACAAGAATAATTATTAGCGTGAATACTGCAAAAGGGTGGGCTTTTAGAGTTAGAATAACTCACGTGCCCAACGTCAGCAATGCAGACAGACTAACTATATGAAAAATTCCAAGCAATCTATATACCAATTTAATCAATATTGACCAAAAAGGAACTATTCAAGTAATTTCCTACAGAGGTCTTCCAATTACACTTGACTCATATATTATTTCATTAATTGGTTTGTTAACAAATATCTTTACTTATATAATCACATGAGAGTTAACGTTCTAAAATGAGTCCCTTGTACCCATCAACATTCGTTTCACTCTTATTCTATTCTCTCTTCTTCTTCCCTCCTTCACTCTTCTTGTGTCACTTTTTGTGCCATTTATCAGTCCTTCTGGACCGTTACATGGTTCTTCAAATACTCTTTCTTAACGTGCTACTTCATGTATTCTTTCTTATCGTCCTACTTCATGTACTCTTTCTTATCGTCCTACTTCATGTACTCTTTCTTATCGTCCTACTTCATGTACTCTTTCTTATCGTGCTACTTCATGTACTCTTTCTTATCGTGCTACTTCATGTACTCTTTCTTATCTTGCTACTTCATGTACTCTTTCTTATCATGCTACTTCATGTACTCTTTCTTATCGTCCTACTTCATGTACTCTTTCTTATCGTGCTACTTCATGTACTCTTTCTTATCGTGCTACTTCATGTACTCTTTCTTATCTTGCTACTTCATGTACTCTTTCTTATCATGCTACTTCATGTACTCTTTCTTATCGTACTACTTCAAGTACTCTTTCTTATAATGCTACTTCATGTACTCTTTCTTATCGTACTCCTTCTGTGCTAATTCTTGTACTTTATCTTTCCTACTCTTATGAGTTCAATCCATTCTCGTACTTAACCACTCTCACGGATTTCTCATCAGACAAATGGCAAACACTTTAGCAGACCCCTTCTCAAACACTAACGTCTACTTTTTTCATACACGCCTTGCCCTAGATACACTTTAGCATTGCTAACGAAGTTCATTAACGCAAACACACAAACCGTCTAAATGTTATATTCTGACAGAGTGATCTTTCGTTGTTACGATAATCTTCACATTGCTTGTGTCCTACGAACTATAAATTGATACACATAAATACATAAAAATATATGCATACAAATCCACTGTTTTCTGTACATTATTCATTGTGTACATACTAATTAATGCAAATACTCATTTTACTTTCTAATATACACAGTAATGCACTATGATGTAATAATCTCTAATACTTCTACGATATGCTATGTTTCATGTCCTGATAAATTAGCTATACGTTATTATTCACAAGTTATTCAGTTCCTATCTACGCCAGTCAGCATTATATATATTTAGCTGAGATACTTCCTACCTGTAGAAGTAACCTTTTTCTTTCCCAGTTCAATTCATATCCCCCTTTTTAATGTCTCGTCCGCTCAGAGTGGACATTCCCCCAGAATAATTGTAAAAAGGTTCTTTGTATTTCGGCTACACTCCGCCATTCTCAAAGGTCAGGAAGCAAATGATTAATTTGATTAATTGATCTTACCTTTAAGACGTTTGCGGCCATTTGACCATGTGCGTCTACTTGAGGGTTGGGTAATAGGATACCATTAAACAAGATTTTACCCTTAGTTTAAGTGTAGACACATACATTTGGGGGTTTAAATGTGCATACCGTTCGCTGCTTATTTAATCGTCGGAGGTACCACTCATCGAGTTACTGCATGGACCGCATGCTTGGGTTCCATATCTGGTTATTGCGTGGGCGTGAGACGGTGCAGGTAAAGGACTCAATGGATCCAAATGTCTGAATTTTATATTTTTGTCATTTTGCACCTAATACTTTTGAATCGATTTTAAAGATAAAAACTATGCGCCATGATTAACAAAAAAGAATGTCGATAGTTCAAAGATCAAAATTATTGTCTTGTGCGATTGGGCCTGATGATTTGGAATTTTAACCACCTTATTAAAGGATTGTTGTTTCTTACTTCCGGTGTTTGAGGGTTGATATTTTGAGTTAGATTGGTTACCTCATTGTGCAATGAGCCCTGGTGGTATTAACTCAATTTAAATTGTTGGGGGTGGTCACATGGATTGGGTCATATTGCTAGTTGCTTTCAGTGTCCAAACATTGCCACCTTTTGCGGCGTAGCCTGATGGTCTGGGCTTAAAACCCCCTTTATATTGTCTAAGTTTGATTGAGGTTGGGATGTTTGTCTCCTAAATTTCTCCTATGATGGAAAAATAACAAGAAAGTTTGAGTTGTTAGTTGGAATCCTTATTGTCAAGGTGGTTAATGTATATGGGTTGACTGATTTTCAAGGTGGTTTCTGTGTATGGGTTGACTGATTGTCCTAACTATTGTTTAATTTAAGTCGTACCTTGCCGACGGTCTGGAACCTTGTAGCTAGGCAGCGAGTGTTTGTATTGTGAGTTATTCCTAAAGGACATTGTGAGTGAGATCTTGTTTTAAAATAACTAAAATTTCCTAGCTACTGATAATGTCGTTACTATACAGCAGGGTTCTTTTATTTTTTTAAATTTATACTGTGTTAGGTGATTGGTTTATATTCTTTCGCCACAATTGTAATTGGAATCGTAGAAAACAATGGTGTCCTACAACTTTTCTGGCTAATTGTTTTTGTTGTGTCTCGGGAGGTGAAGTGAGCATAGTGTACTGCTGTAATTAGTTAAGATGTTGCAAGCTGGTACCTGGGGTTATATTTTCTAAACCCCTTTTACCAATAGCATAAATAAAGTCCATGATGTTTTTGCAGGAGAATTTGATTTTTTTTGTTTCCTGGTAACATCATTTCTGGATATTTTAGTTCGGCATTATATGCTTGTATTGTTTGTCTTGAAACTGGCGACGTTCGTTCGCTGTAAATCGGACACTCAATAATTAAAGTTTATGCCGTCTGTTTGTGCCCCATTCAGATATATTCATTCCAAAGCAACTTGCTAGAAGTGTTTTGCCGTTTTAAGTCTGGTAATGACTTTAGAATCGCGTGGGATTGGTAGCACTGGAAGCGGATGTTTCTGTCAATCTCTTTTGGATTAGGTGTAGCTTTCAGCCTTTGTAACTGTTATTCCATTCTCTATGCCATTTGTCTATTTGTGTGATCCCCCACTGGTTCTGAGTTTCATAATCCCCTCCAGAGTGTGTTCGTGTTGTATTTTTCTCTTTGGGTGGACCTGACTGTGGTTGTTTTCCTTTGCTTTTGTACATGAGTGTAGCTGGTTTGTGTCTGGTAAGGTGTTTGGATGCCTTGTTAAGCATATATTTGTGCTGGCTGGGTAGAAGTATTTTCGATTACTTTGTTTCCTTCCTGACTGTATATATATATATATATATATATATATATATATATATATATATATATATATATGCAGTTCTTCTTGTTGTTGGGGTTATTTGATTTTGAGCTTGTGTTTGTCTTTGTTTAAAGTGTACCGGTTTTGTTTCAGACTTGGGGTTGTTGATCGTTTACTTTGTGTTACTTGGTTCTTGCCCCTCCCGGTAATGTATGCATAAGTTGGATGGGGAGGGCCTGGGTTATTTGGAATGCATTTCCGCATTAGAAAGATCTTTCTATGTGCTTATATATTTCTTAAACGTCTGTCATTTTTGGTTAAAGTTACCGGTACTCTGTCTTTCTTTCATTTGTTTGTGGGTTCTGGGAATGGTGTTAACATTTGGAGGGTGTCACTCTGTTAAATAATAAATGCCCCGTAGATTGGTTTTATTACTGAATATTGCTTCGGGGTCAGAGTTGTTGATCCAGCTTATGTAATTTGGTGTGGACGTTGTTGGTATTGTATCATCTAAATTTGGAGTAGTGCCGCTTAGAGAGTGACTACATATGAAAAGATATTTCTGAGCGTCTTGCGTCCCGTGATGAGATTGAAGATTCAATTTTTTTTACTGATTGTTTGCACTAATTTGAATGTTCCTGTGTTAATTGTGCAGCTGTTTAAATGGATTGTGTATCTCCATACGCATTTTTTTTGTATTTTTGTTGGCCTTTTCTGCATACTCATTTAAATGTAGCTGTTGCAGGTTGACATGGTGGACATGTTGGATCATAAAGGTACATGGATACGTGGATTAGTAATACATTTTATTAACGGTTTTATTTTGTGTGTTCTTAAATTTAAAATTTATAGGTACCTATCGTGAGGTTTTGTTCTCTAATTGATCGTTTAATGCTTTTGCAAGGATTCTGCCCTGGTTAGTCCATGTGTTTGTGTGTGTGTGTGCCAGACTACAGAGCTCAACATAACAGCAAATCTTGCAGTGATTTATACGTGCTAGAATGTACGTAAGGATTCTGTTCATGTGTACACTAGTAGGAGCCCTAGCACCTGTTTCAAACCGTCGCCGAAAATCTCACAATACACTTAGATTGAAGACACATCACCTAATATACAGAACATAAGGCACTGTTGATCAATGAGATGGTTAGTTGTTTAAAATGTGGTTAGGAAACATGAAAATGTGTTGTAGCGATAGTGTAGAATAGGGCAGTGAAGAATTCCTAGAGGAAACAGGAAAATGTGTTGTAGAGATAGTGTAGAATAGGGCAGTGAAGAATTCCTATTTGTGCTATATGCTAACATTTACCACTTCAGGGTTAAATAACGAATATAGTGCATGTTTGTATATTATCAATCCTTGTTTAAAGTTCCTAATTGTCTTGCAGAGTGTTTTGAATAGAGAGAGAGAGAGAGAGAGAGAGAGAGAGAGAGAGAGAGAGAGAGAGAGAGAGAGAGAGAGAGAGAGAGATTTGCATATGCGACAGGCTGTAACATGATTGACGGTGGACTGTGAAATCGGGGTTGCCTGGATGAACTGGAAATGATTGGCTGTATGGATGTCGCGCTGACATTTATACTGTCGTGGTTAATTCACCTGATTCAGGGTAAACTGTCAATTAACGCAATATACGACGCGTGTTATTATAATGTTTTATTAAAAGATTTGCGTCCATCTAGATTCACGTTATCAGTACAAATACCCGAGAGGCAAAAATAGAGAAAACCGTCCTAAAATTATTACAGAAATAAATGCCTGCATTGGGAGTTTTTTTAATGGTTTAGTTTTCCTTTTGTAACATCAATTGCTAAAGAATGTTGATGTGGGTTTATGTTTTATCAGTTGTCATCTCTATTTCATTATGTCCCGAAAATATATTTATATATTTTAATCTTTCGCGAATCTAGAACATAACATCTCTGTTTTAGTGGTATCATCTTTCTTCACCTCCGCCCTAATTTTGTGGGTCATGTAGACCTTCCATTTCTTTAGAAAAGTTAACACTTACAATAATTTTTTTTTAAAATTATTCATCTCCATTTTGTAGGGGGTTTATGAGTCATAAGAATAAAAAATCACTATCAAATAATACCCCCCAGTTTGGTTCAAACGTACATCCATCTGCATATATTTTGACCATCTGTAATAATTAACCTTCTCAGAAAAGGAAGGTATTGTTAGTGCGTTGTAGCTGCTACAGTTTATTTCAAAAATAAA
>JAQISU010001235.1:13920000-14302500 GCA_029339505.1 Unio delphinus
AGTTGTTTTCTGGATAGGCGTTCGCTCTTTGACACATGTAACCAAAAATGTTTGAGTAGAAATATGCATCAGATTTATATTATCTTTCAATTTAGTCCGATAAATGAGAAGCAAATATACAGTGATATTGGATGACCATTAAGGGTTGGAGTTAGTATATTTTTTAAAATGTGCAATCCCTGCCAACAGTTATTATCTCACTCATTGATGTAAATTTTAGCTGGTAACTGGTATTTTTCGACCAGCTGAAGGGTTCATTAGATTTTAGGTTCAGAATATTTCCAGATGAAATCCTATCTTTGACAAGATGTAAATGTGCGGGAACAACAAAAGCAAATACAATACGTGATCTGGTATTTTTTGTGTATATCAGGCGAGATTTTGGATACGCCTTTTATTGAGACATTGACCTCAGCAACATGAAAATCTAAATTATTGCATTCTCAAGAAATAGCTAGGTGAGGTGTTTGGTTTATTCTGAAGTCAAATTTATTCAGGTAAAACCTTTATAGATTCTCACCAGTATAGAGGAATCATGTATGCCTCCTGCGACATAAACGTATAACACTTGAATACATCAAGGTATTTGAATTTGTGGTGCGAGTCTTAATGCCAAAGCTTTGGTCCGTTACTCAATGTCAACATCCTCAACGTGTTTTCATTATTGAATATCTGCTACATTTCGAAATAAAGGTCCATAGAATACGTTCAAACAATAATGTATTTTGTATATTTTCTATTCTATAATTTGTATTTGTTACTTTCAATACTATATAGATTAAAAATGATATCATCAAAAAAGAAAAAGTCGTATACTTATATTATTGAGACGTGAAACCACAGTTGTGAACCACTTTATGAGTTGTTGCATTATTAATGTAATTCGTTATTAATTATCGCAATATGTATATTTGTATGTGTGTATCTAATCAATAGAGCATCATGTCACAAATATTTAACAAGATCGTCCACTGTGTCACATAATCCAGACACCAGGCCATCCAGAGTAGTGGAAGGGGTCTGCCCACCATTATTTACAAGCCTCAATTTGTAAAAAGTGAACTTTTTATATGTAAAAAAATTAGTATTCGTGTAGGTCACGGAGATATCCCCGGGTTGATTTGCAATACCAAATGATATGTTTGAACCATATATTGTATCAAGAGAAATCCGATATCTCGCTCGAGGATCATGTAAAGTTATTGTTACAAATACATGAGGGATTATTTGAGCGTGGCTAAAGAAATTTCTAAATTTGTTTATATCCATGTCACCGCTACACCAGGTTTGGTGAATATTTCTTAACGTGTGAATATCAACTCCATTAAAAACAAAAAGATTCTTACAGTTATCTCTGATCACATTTTGTATTTGTGTATACCGATGGGTAACATAAGACATACCAGTGTTTTTGTGTCGACCGCGTGAAAATATCCTCGTGGGATTTGCTTGTTTATCCAACATCACACCATCGTACACAACTAAATTATTAATAGATCCACCAATATATTGAACACTTGGTGCATCATCAATATCAGTGATACATTCAATAACATCTTCGTCGTTTATCATCTTTGTTTTTTCATTAAAATCTTTTAGCACCTGATAACATCGTTGATCGTCTACAAACGGTGCAGCTAAATATATTTGCTCCCATTTCATCCATTTCATTATCAAATTAAGTAACAACTGTGTCTTATCACCTCCGGATGGACCGATTATAATCATCCGAACAGAATTTGGTAACATTGCACGATGTTTAACGGTTACTCGTTTTCTTACCGGGGCAAAATCAGTGATTTCTATATTAAATAAAATACTAAATTAATATGGATTTATATTGTGTGAAATGCAAGATGCGTACCCCGATAAATACATTAACACCTGTTATGACAACAAATAACAGAGATGCTATCACCGGTAAGTGTACAAAATGTGGTATAATTTTTTTTTAAAGATTTGTTAGTATAAAAAGGGAGGTGATATCGCCTCCAAGTTAACAAAACTCCCGGGAGCTCTGTGGGCTAAATATCCAGGAGAAACAAACCTTCCAGGATATAATTACTGCGGACCTGGAACTCGAATCGATATCCGACTTGACAATCAATAACAAACCAAACCAGGCGAATATCCAGTGTACCATATCTATCTAGCTTGTTAGATTCATGATGTTGCATATAAAAGTAAAGTCCTTCAGCAACAAAATATCGCAGATGTGAAATTGATCCATGCGTTAAATTCTATCACCGATAAAACGTTCAAAGAAAAATTAGCTAGTTGGTTAATAAAATCTGCGATGAAAGGTAACCTTGTATTAGGTGCTGATAATCAATATTATAAATGGAGTCAATTTATAATTCCCCGAGCGGATATTGGATTGGTAACGCAGTTTAGTAAACTTGCCAACGCAGCAAAAGTCAAAACGGTTACCGCGGCAGAGTAGTTATCCCGACAAGCAATGGCAATTTTATTTACAACCCCTAAGAAAATTCACTTTGCACATTTTGATGTCAGCGTCCCTAATGAAATCCATCAGGCTGATCTCTTATTAAGCTTTATTTGGATATCAATACGCGAGAAAATGTATTGAAGAAAAACGGTCATGCGAATGGGTTGCAAGTGTGATAACCGCGTTAAGTAATGAGATTGCTCGAGCAATCAATATGAAACCTGTAAACTCAATCACAAGAAAACTATAAATGTACATCGGCGTGATTTTTCAACACAGCCAGTATTAGGTAATGTCGTTGTCCTTTCGGGCCACTAGTTTGATTGATAATTATAATTTTATTAAGACACTTTCTTACCCTTTCCGTTAGTATTTTACTTATAATTTTATAATCAATATGAAGGAGTTAGATGGATCTCCATTGTTTTAAGTCTTCCCTATCTCCTTTCCTTTTATATATTAAAGTTATCATTCCCTCCCTCATTGTGTTTGACATGTTTTGATTTCTTAATGCGATATTGTTGTATAACCATTCTAGTACTGGCGACAGCTCCCTGTAGAACTTTTTATTCAATTCCGCTGAGAGTGCATCTCTCCCTGATGCTTTATTTTTAGATAATTTCCCTATAGTCTCTTTAATCTCGTCTTGCGAGAGAAATTCCTCAAATATGTCCCTATGTTCTGAGATAATTTTCTCGCAATCTGTATCTTGTAATTGTCTATATCTTCGTCTTTTCTATTCTGTGTCGTATATAATTCTTTATAGTAATTTTATATATATATCCCAAAATTTTAGTTTTGTCAGTCGATACCTCCTCTTCTATATTTAGTGATTCTAGTGTTCCACCCCCTCTTCTTAATTCCTCCCTTTTTTAAAGCCCCTATGCGTTTTGGTATAGGTGTGTAAAAATCCCTGCTTTAATTTTCCTTCCCTTTCGATGCTTTTTTTAAAACTTACTAATCTTTCTTCTAGTGCTTTTTTGTGCTTTGTGTGTTTATTGTTGTTATGTAATTTTCTATAGCTTCAATTTCTAATTTCATCTTCCTGGCTCTTATTTTAGAGTGGAAGATCGCTTTTTTTTAAACATGTTCTTTAGTTTGTCCCATTCTTGTATAATGTCTAAATTTCCCTTAGTTATAGATTTATCTATCTCCATTTTTATTTCATTCCCAAAATCCTCATTCCCCAATATTCTATTGTTAAGTTTCCATGATCTCTCCACCATTTTATTCTTTTCTTTTTACCTATTTCTACAAAAATTAATTTATGGTTAGATATTTTATATTCTCATATCCCAGTTTGCCGCTACCTGAATACAGTAGTGCTGTTTTTTTTGTATAGATTTTATTGTCTATTGTATAGTATTTATGTCCCTAGTTCCCCCAATGTTTTCTGGAGATCCCAGATCATTTCTTATCGTCTTGTTAGTGGTTTCTAAATACTCAAAGTCACTCGTGACCTGAGGTGTAAAAAGTGTTTCCTTAAATTCATTTCCCGTAGCATATTCATCATGGGCAAAAATACTTGAGAAAGTTCTTTCCCCTATTTTGTATTTCTTCTCTTTGCTTCCTATATTTGTTCCATTTTCCCCTTGGTTTTGTTCCATCTGTGGTTCTGTTTCCTAGTTTCCCGTTTCCTTGGGCTTTCTAGTTCCAGATGATTTGGATGGGCTTTCTTCTGTATCCTTTTTTGTGAAAAAAATTCTTCTGACCTCAAAAGAGAAGAGGAATTCACCGCCTTTCTATTTTTTGTCACCCTTTTCTCTCTGGGTATTGGTTTTGAGGCTGTTAATCGAGACATACTTTCCTGGATATTAAAGCTTTCTTTTTCCGCGACACTTAGGATTTCGTACAGGTTACTTATGGGGATGTATGTCTTCCCTTTCATCGGTGTCTTCAGGCCTGTATTAGTTGGTGTTAGTATCTCATTCCATTTGTCTTGTCTCTCTGGGGTTCCTTTCTATAGGAGCTCATCCTCTTTATGAGTTGGTATTGTTGCCCCTGTTGCCACTTTCGCATATGTTCTTTCTTCAGGTGCATTTCCACTAGCAGTTAAAGGATTTCTGCAATCCCATGGGCCATGTCCCAACACCCCGCATTTGGGGTATTTTCTGTCCATTTCACAGTTGCGGTACCATGCAGTAAAAAAAACCGTAAATTTCTTCGCGTCTTCTTCAGCGACTGTAACTATTCTCGCGCCCGAGTTAATGTGGCTCCATCCCCAGATGCTTGCCATTTTGATCGCTATGGGCGTCACTTTGAGTCGTTGATATATCTTATTTTTGAGCTCTCTGTGTCCACTTGGAGTAGTAAACCGCTTACATGCACATCCATAGTCTTGGGCCAAATCTGGCGTTCAAAAGGTGGGGCCTTGTTCACATGTGCTGTTTTACCCTTGACAATTATTTCCCATTCCAGCAGTGTTGTCATCGTATCCACAGGGTACAACATATACTTATTTAACCATGCGTTTTGCAGTCCTGCAATACCAAACATATTTACCCCCATGGCTTGGAGGGCGGCCAGGACCTCGGCTTGGCGTAGTGCTTTTCATTTTTCCCCCAAAGTCCAACTGCTGGCAGCCTGGCTGGTGATAAGCTAGTAGGGTGTGTCCTTCTACAGCAACATTGAAGTATAGGTGCAGACGGGATCTGCCCTTTGATTTTGTTCATTCCCATGAGAAATATATTGGGGAAGACTTTGTGTAGGCCCCGCTCCCTCATTAACAGAGTTCACTCTTGTTTCATCATTCGGAACCCCTTCCATATCTATATTTATTATATTTAAGACAATCTCTAGAATAAGGGTTCAAAAAGGTGGGAGATAATAAAATGTGCCCAAAATCAAATAACAAAATGTGTGCTCAAAAAGAAACGAAAATGTGATATAGAAAGTTCAGTGAGATATAGAAAATACAGAAAGAAAATCCTTCTTACAAACTAATGAAAAGTCCTTGAAAACTGATATAACAAAAACCAAGCAAATCCTCTTGATAATCCTTTGTTGATACAACGTCTTTCGAATAACACTACAAAGCTGTCTCCTCGCTTTAGTAAAAGGCGAAAGATTTATACGATGTGAAGAGAAACCAGATGTAATGGTGACTCCGTGAGAAGCTACGAGATGGCGCAATCCATCTGAATACAGCAGTACGTGCGCGTTGAGGATTAATTTGTAGTATTATGAAAATAATAACCTTTCAATATATTTAATATTTTCTGGAGATGAAATAGTATTAGATCATTTGCATACAACAATATCAACAATTATATTAATTTTATTCTTCCTAGCGTACATGAGAGAGAGAGAGAGAGAGAGAGAGAGAGAGAGAGAGAGAGAGAGAGAGAGAGAGAGAGAGAGAGAGAGACTGGTGCATAACGATAAGACCAATATAATTCTTATTATATTTACCTGTAGAGTTTAAAATATACTCTTGCATGTACAGAAAAGAGCGTCTATGCACCATATATAATTCAATTTTCCAAATAAGCAGAATGGAAACATATGTATCATAAACGAGTGACTAACAGCTTGGGGTTGACCAAAACTATTGTTTGGGTACAACGTACGTTAAATAGATTAAAAATTGAATAACGTACGCATGTCATATTGGTCATATGATCACGTGATGAACAACTTACTCCCCATTAAAAATGTTTAGTGATGTTATCAACAAGATGTAATTTCATTGTCCGTAAGAGAAGAACCAACTTGAAAACATATATGTGTAGCCTTCAAATGATAATAAACCTGTAAACTCAATACGATAATAAATCTATAAAATCAATATAATAATATAAAATCAATACGATAATAAAGCAAAACATCAATATGATAATAAATCTATTAAATCAATGTGATAATAAATCTATTAGATCAATATGATAATAAATCTATTAAATCAATATGATAATAAATCTATTAAATCAATATGATAATAAATCTATTAAATCAATATGATAATAAATCTATTAAATCAATATGATAATAAATCTATTAAATCAATATGATAATAAATCTATTAAATCAATATGATAATAAATCTAATAAATCAATATGATAATAAATCTATAAAATCAATATGATAATAAATCTATACAATCTATAATAATAATATGATTACTTGTAATAATGATAATTTGAAAGCCTGTAATAAGCTGGGAATTTGATTCATTTGATTATAGTTTTTCTTTCATAACGTGTAAAAGATTATAATGACCCGCAACGTACAAGATATCCAGATATTCATGACATCTGATTCATATGGGATATGATGCTGATGTCTGACATAACCTAAGATAAATATGTTGTAAACAGCTGATATTATATATATATATATATATATATATATATATATATATATATATATATATATATATATATATATATATATATATATATATATATATATATATATATATATATAAATGGCTGATATTTACCACATTATCTCACAATTTTTAGATCAGGGCCAGTTCCAATATTAATTATCGTACTTTTCAATTTTTACTAACACAATATACAATTTATCATTTATATGGAAAAATTGTGACCAATAATGTCAGCTATATAATCTGTTAGAACTTCGCATTATCTCTGTTTGCCACTCTATCCATTGCTATGAATGAGTTTTTATTAGTGTATCTATCCATGTGTAAGGTATAGATATTCATGTACATTTATTATATGGCTTCACTTCCTCTACTGCCTGTCGTTCCGTTCATGTCTTTGTCTGCAGATGTACATGTCTTTTGTAAATATAATTACTGCATCCCATACATTTATTTTGTCCTGTTATGACTCTGTATATGGTATCATGCGTATGCATGGGAAAACACCTATTTGTAGTTTTTTTATTTGTGTTCAAATTGTGTTTGTATGCTTTCTGTATCCTTATATGTATCCATGTATGTATGTATGTATGTATGTATGTATGTATGTATGTATGTATGTATGTATGTATGTATGTATGTATGTAGGTATGTATGTATGTATGTATGTATGTATGTATGTATGTATGACTGACTGACTTGATTTCCTCTTCAACGGAGATTACATCAGATTAATCAAATTCAAGATAATACAAAATCATGAAATACAACAGAAAAGTGTATATATATATATATATATATATATATATATATATATATATATATATATATATATATAAGAAAATGGTGAAAAGTATACCAGTGTATACGAAACCATTCTCAAATGAAAAAGATAGCAAAATGTGACATTTTAATATTATATAGGACAGAAAGAATTATATCTCCGTGATCTGTCATACAACAAAATTGTGGAATTTGACAAGAACAGGATGGCCTTTTGTTTTTGCTTTTTTTTTTTTTAAAATTAATTAATTTATTTATTTAGCTTAACTACTGTATATTGCTGTTATGACATGACATGTTGTTTGAGAGTAGGGCATGCATTTTATTGTAAAATGAGGTTATACTTTTTGCCGTTACCAACATGAGTTTATCCCATATGTCCTCGTCGATAGACGACAAGCAATCTACTCTGCTTCCATGTATGTATGTATGTATGTATGTATGTATGTATGTATGTATGTATGTATGTATGTATGTATGTATGTATGTATGTATGTATGTATGTATGTACGTATGAATGTATGTTATATATATGCATGTATATATGTATGTATGTATGTATGTATGTATGTATGTATGTATGTATGTATGTATGTATGTATGTATGTATGTATGTTATATATATGCATGTATGTATGTATGTATGTATGTATGTATGTATGTATGTATGTATGTATGTATGTACGTACGTACGTACGTACGTATGTATGTATGTATGGTTGTATGTATGTTTGTATTTATGTATGTATGAAAAAGTCTTAAAAGCAACATTAGACGAAAGTGCAAAGAATTGTCTTTATTGTAGTTATATGTAAGGAAAGTGAATACTATATTTCGATATCCAGATCAATATATATATATATATATATATATATATATATATATTCTTATATTTTGCTGTTTCTTTCATGATGTTAACGCATTCATTCACATGTAGACGCTACGCGAGATGGCTATACCATTTCCAAACAAAGAAAATGTTAATGTCAAAATGTGAAAATTAGAGATACACACTAATTTCAATATATATTAAAGTACGTGTAATATTCACCCAAATATGCAAACATTTTGTGCATATATTTGTTTCTTTTTTAAATTTCTTCTCTAAATCTAATTATTTTGCGCATGGACTTGTTTTTGGAAACAGTTGAAGCTTCAGAATACACGTAATTAGGAAAACTAAGTTTAAGGTAAAGATGGATGTTAAAGTTGACTTAAAACCTCCTTTATAAAATTGCTTTTCTTTGTACAATAATGTAAACGTTATAAGTAAATACAATAACTATACATTGGATTTTTCACTTTAAGTTAGTTGATGTGCTACATAATTTACAAATTATTATATTACTTTTACTGTTACTAATTTGCACAGTCCGAATTTAAGGAATTATGTTTCTTTTGCATAAATATTGGATTCTATTTTTTCTCTTTTGATATTGTATTTGTAAAAGATAACGATTTCTAAATTGTCAATAAAACGGATGTGCCATGGATAACCGGAATTTAAGTACAGACCACTACAACTTACATCGAACTTCTGCGTCTACTTGGAATTTTAATGAAGTGAATTATCTGAACCAATAAAATCTACCGTTGTGCGAATTGATTTCCCCATCCAGTTGCTTGAATTGACCAGAGTGTGAAAACGTTAACATGTAACCATGATTAATGATAGGGGGAAAAAAAGTACAGCGAAGAGAGCTGCATTACACTAGTTTAATTGACTTCCACACATCTAAACAGTTCTGAGATGGCATGACTTTGTTCAATGCATTATTTATTTTTTCATTTTGCAGAAGCCTGAACAGAACAAAACACATACCAAATGTGCTGAGAAGGATGTTCTGACTTTATCTCTTAACATAATAGGGAAAGTAAAAATAATAAATAATACAATAAAGTGATAGTAAAATATAATATTTTGAATAGTTTGCATGTATCACACCCACTTGTATCTTCTTAATCATGCATCCTTACTCTCTAATCCTGTCAGATTCTTATTCAGGTTATCTGAACAGTTAAATAATAATTAGGTACAGTACAGAGTACATTTGTATATTTTCGACTTTAAACTAATTTGCAGGAGTTACCACGCGTCATTGGTTTATTTTCCGACCCCATTGTGTAAATTGTGTGAATCATCACTGTTTTCAGCGAATAATAACTGAAATATACACTTTATGGCAATCTTATCGTTCAGAAATCCATATCCGCTCTGAATGTCTCCCCGATTTCCGTAGATATTGTCTTCAGGACGATAGCCATGAAATAATTCTGAGTTTCCTCTTCTGTTGATATTGCCAACAGGTCCGTATTCTCTATACATGTTTGCCCAGTTTCTATTTGATATTCCTCCTCCGTAGATATTGCCGGGTAATGTATAGACGTAATTGTTGACTCCGTTGTAAGGGGTGTCCCAATAATTATATCTCCGGTTTCCAAAGTTTCCGAAGCTACCGCCGACTTGTCCACCGAATTTGTCTCTGGATATGGATGATCTAACTACTGCATCAAGGGTGAATAGCAGTATAATGACAAGGAGGTTTATCTCTCTTCCCTGTTCGCGTGAGAACAAGTAAGAAGGAAAGATTAGAATGTTGGATACATACATACATACATACATACATACATACATACATACATACATACATACATACATACATACATACATATTGTAATAAATTTGGAGTATGTGTATTTGACAGCATCCCGTTTTTAAATTGTGCGAGTATTTGGTCTTCGGTGCCATGGAAACATTACTAGCCCAAAATAGTTAGCCATTTAGTAGGAGCAAACATCACAGAGCCGAGTGTTAGTGAATTTGAACCATGCTGGGGTCGTTAGTAGTGAATTTGGGTACAAGCCGAATGATTGTCCCTTTTTGTAACATAGTCCATATTAAAATTCCGCGGTGCATAAAAGTATTGTGATTGAAAAGGCAGTATTTATGGTTGGAAATCAGTAAATTATAGAATGGAATCAATAAGTTGGAACTTGGTAGGTACCGTTTATGTGTCCATAGTGGAAAATGGGCGTATGTATATGAGCGTGATACGCCGGAAATTCTGTGGATTGACTGGCCTAGGGTCGCGCAGTAAAATATTTCCCAGTTAGTAAGGGAATACTAGTGGAATTTCTATGGCATGACGGGCTTGCAGTACGGAAATAGGATGAGAAAGAAGAAAAACCATGCTAAGGTGCGGTTAATGGACTCTTGGGCAAGTTGTCTCCTCTGGGTCGCCAATTGATTAGAGCAAAGATTATTAATATAGTAGACACGTCTTTCTTTCCATTTTACAACTCAAGTTGTATGGAAGTCTTTGGAAATTAGGGGTAAACATATGACTTCCAGCGTGACTCGCGCCAGGGTTTTGACACCGCTCGATCACGTGAATACCCCTGTGCGTGTAACAATACAAACATACATACATACATACATACATACATACATACATACATACATACATACATACATACATACATGCATTCTTGTATAAGTAAGGATAATACTGGACACACACAATGGTAGTCTTAATCGACAATGCTACTCTAAGAAGCAGCGATGTTCTTAGTGCTCAATATATATTTACGGTGAAATCAAGTCTATCATACACAAAGGATAAAAGGATAGAAGCAAACATATATAAATTAATAGATCTAAACCTCACCATTTTAAATGTTTCAACTTTCCAAACCGAAGATGCCTTGAAGGATTCTTTCAATGCAAACGTTTCTTAGTGTGGCCCTTGTACAATTTAATCGTCCAGTGATATTTGTGAGTGGGAATTGTTTATGGGTACCATTTATAATAAGTACTTCTGGCAAAATGTAATCAATCACCCATACTTGTATATCAACCGGAAAGGGAAATGAACCCTTAATTGGTTTATAATTGACTTGAAATTTATCATATTATAGCAAAATGTCTTACATAACTGTATGGACGTATGTCCCAGTGAAGTATTTTTGTGTCATTTTATATATTATCGTAACATTTCCTGTCTCTGAAAGGTCAAGATATTTAATTTTACGGACGAGATCTAGATTTTACTGCCAGGAGCTTGGCATGCTGGAATGGGGGAAGATTGGTATTAATTGATTCAGGTTTGCAAAGAAGTCTTGTATTCTGGGGGAAGCTTTTGATTGCAAAACAACAGCACCTTAACCACATGAATGGAATCAATCCAGCTTTAAATTGGCAACTATATCTCGACCTAAACGACCAGTGTGTGATTATACCTACGGTTCGAGTGTCTAGTTGGATGTAGTGTAACATTACTATTTACATAAAATAAAGTAGTAGGTGTTGTATTTAACGCCACGCTTCAGCACAAGATAGGCTATACATAAACTCAAGATCATTGCAAAATCTTTATTTCCAAGCGAAATCTCCTTAACAGGTACCAATATGAAATATGAACAAACAATAATTTAGTCTCCAAGGGTTTACAAATACATTTGCTCGAAGCTAGTGACAAATTAAAATTCCAATCGAGTAAATTCAAGCATGCACAGTAAAAGACCGTGGACGTGACAAAACTTTTTTAGAGAGGCAGAGTGAGCAGGCTTGTTCAAAAAGTAATGCATTGTGCGAAATACGGTTAATAAGCCGCGAGTTCACCACGTTATGCATATCAGCAAGGTTAATTAGAGGTGTTTGCTCCCCATTCGTCTGTTACATAACCACCTAACGTTTTAACAACTTCGGATAACACCTTATGACCTTGGCTCTTCATACTACATTGTGTTCAAGACTAAACGAACTGGGACTACATTCATCATTACTTAAATGTTAACGGAAGCGAAAAAATAAACATGGTTTCAAAGCAGGCCGGCGTAGAACAGGAAGAAGAATTACAGTTATCTCCTCTTCGCTCTTACAAATATACAACTAAAAAATTCGGACGTTAATTTTCTTAACCTGATACAAATCCATGTATAAATCTTTAACCGTTTTGTCAACTGTCCCAGAGATACCATTGCATATTGCATTGTTCAACGCCCAATCAGTAGGACCACCGGCAATGCGCACATGAATAATTAATTATATCAGCAACCATAATATTGACGTCTTCTTCCTGACAGACAAATAGCTAAAAACATCAGGCGATGATCCCAACTGTGCTGATTTAACACCCATCGCTTACTCCATCAAATCAGTTCCCCGCCACTCTTGCAGAGGTGGAATTGCAGTCATGATAGAGAATTCCACTCTCATACTGGAACAATGGTCAGTCTACTTTTTCTGTCTCTACCGCCCTCCTCCTAGTAGAAAAAGCAAGCTGACTGAATCTATCTCTTTTGAGCAGATTCCTAATCTTTTTGAGTGTTGAAATGCTATAGGTGGCAACCTAATTATTCTTGGAGTTTTCAACTTTCACTTTAACTGTCCTGTAAACCCATACACGTCAAAACTCCTAATTTGACACAATAGTCCTTAATACATTACTTCACCGTCTTCAGAATGTATTTGGCATTCAAAATACAGCCTTACAGTGGTTCAAGTCCTACTTAGTCAAAAGGACACAAATTGTATCTGAAAATGGAACAATCTTCAGCCCTGTACTTCTATGTTGCGGTGTTCCACAGGGGTCTGTTCTCGGACCTGATCTATTCATTATATACACTCAGCCGCTCTTAAGTGTCATAGATCATCACCCCGTGTCGCACCAATTGTAGGATGATGACACCCAAATATACAAGTCAAGTCACCCAAATGAAGTTGATGATACTATTCATGACGTAGAGAGGTGCACTTTTATGTGAAATCAAGGATGACATGTAAGAAGCTGCGCATGAATGATGATAAAACTGAAGCCATTCAGAAACAACACAGAGACATTCTCGTTCTCATTCTTTACATCAAACAATAATTATCAGGAACACCAACATTAAATTCACACAGTTAGTAGAAAACCTAGGTGTTACTCTAGACAGTACTCACACATTGCACCAATATATATATATATATATATATATATATATATATATATATATATATATATATATATATATATATATATATATATATATATATATATATAATGTATCGATATCATTAGGATATTTTATATAATGTGTTATATTAATTCGCCCACCAGTTTTGACAGGAGTAGTATTGCAAGTCACATATGTCGAGGCCACATCATGGGCTGCACTTACCTTGGCTGGGGAGATTTCGGAATGCCCGCCACTGTAGTTCACTCCGCATATCGGTGGTCGGAAACCCACTATCCGTACCTGAAGGGCGCACCATGTTGCATACATGAGTTGCATGATCGTGAATCACTTCTAAAATGCTTAACAGTGCGGTTCATGCACAGATGTCAAGCCCGATGATGAGTGTCTAATCTGGCATGATGCAGACGGCCGTTCCGGTCATTCTGCGTGAATTATATTTTGTCGATTCATGTGCTTCGCATTGCAGACCATTAAACCGTGCGGAACTTCTGCAAAATGTTCAGTTTTAAATTGGCGACCTAATCTTTCATCTTTTCCACATACACAACCCAGATGTATCCGATATGGTGTTGACACTGTTACAACTGCAACCCCACAATACCGGTCCTAAGACTCCCGTGTACACCCACTTTCGGCAGCCTCCTAAGAACGTTTAAAGATAGGACCTTGTCACATTTATGCAGAAGCATGTCTTTCAATACGTTTGGGAATGGCTACTAACATTACATCCATGTTTCGGGTTTTACACGTTACCTACGTCTATACACTTCTGCATCCTGGTATGCATTACTTTTATGTATTGTGTTATTTATCCCTCAAGATATTCCGCGACAAACCCAACTCTTCCAGAGTCCACTTTTACGTCCGGAACCACGCACTGGCTTCATCGGAGGCTTCAAGAGTCGTTATACATCCGTGTAGGGTGGTTTGTGTACGCGAGAAGTTTTTGAATTTAATTATATCCATATCTCCGTCACATCAAGACTGATGAATATTTCGTAAGGTATGTGTATCAACTCCATTAAATACAGCTAAAATATTACAGTTATCCATGATCAATTTTGGTATTGTGTGTACCGCTGAGTAATATTACTGTAAACTGGGTGAACTTGACGGAGCTAAAAAGGGCGTCTGGTTGTATTTGGAGTATTACGGATAAAATATCTAGTGTGGTAAGACCCACGGTAGATCTGCAATATACAGATTGTATTCTGAAATGCAACCATTTCATTTTGATCTACAGTTGCAAGATTTAGTAATTATGATATTTCACCGCTAATAGTTTTCTTTACACTCTCTTATGATATGTCGTCAGTGAGACTTCTTTTTCGAGAAATATCACCCGTAAATGTATACCGTTATACTATAGAATCGGCTTTAAACGAAGCGATTACTAGTGTATTCATGTTCAACTTTATGTAGTGGTTTGGGAGTTTTTCATACACCATCGAGAATTGCAATTGTTGTATGGCCACATCTTAGTGGGTCAGTTATTGCCTGTGTTAGTAATATTGAATACCAGATTGGAGTAATTGCTAGGCTGACATTCTTGATCAACTCTTTTGGCAGAGATAACCCGTACGAATCGAAAGAAACAATTCCACGTGGATCAATCGAGTATGCCACCAAATGATTACCTACTACACTGGAACTATTGTCGAGGTTAATGATACCGGTTTCTATTTCATTGTCCTGGTTAAGTAAATGGTTTCGCATAAGAACAAGCCTAAAGTTTTATATTTGTAGTTTTTTGCAGCATCGAGTAAATAAAAACATGACATCGATGTTATTGAAACGTCCCCGGAAGTATCAGATTTTTTCGTACTGTGAGTGTGGAGATCCCGGTAGTCTTGGACCTTTGCTCTTTTATTAATCCCCGACCCGTTACTTGTTTTAGTGCCATTCCCGAAGTTTTCCCGACAGCACCAAGTGCAGCGGCTTTTGCATCAGCAAGGCCCATATCTACAATTAATGCTGGTATTGCCACGAGGCGTGGAAATATACCACCTGATTTGGTTATCTCTGATGTAGTACCTGCATATTGAGAGTGTATTCCGGTTTGTCTTTTTTAGCATCATCAAGTCAACTTTTTATTATTTTCACCACCTGGAATCTGAATGTTTCTAGTGTAATTGTATTTCCACATTTTGTCACTGACACCGAGTGTAACGTTTAATCTGACCAAGCGTCAGAGTAGCATGAACTTGATGATATATCATTTTCATAAAATTGGGAATAATATAATTGAGTTATATTACATACTCGGAACACATTGGATGTTTTCTCCTGGTGCATCAATGACTTTCATTCGTTCACCCGCACCTTCAGGTATCATCGATTTATAGCGATTGCTCAGTAACATTCAGGTAGAACTTCTCCTACGCAGCCTCGAAAGTGTATTTCAACGACAGTTTGACGTGTTAAATCAAGATGCTCAAGCGAAAAGTAATAGATTGGATATATTTTTGTAAACTCTAATTGTGATATTTGTAAAATAGTATCTATATTCTGATAACTATCTATAAATGCCATCAAACGGTGATAACCTCGGGTAACGCGGTTTGTGGTATAATCTACCTCTATATCCTCAGCTGATTCTTGTTGACCGCTTATTCTTAAAGAAACCTCGGTAACTCAATGTTTGTCAAATATCATATGGCTAAATTCTTAAGAGTTATATATTTCATTTATATTTTGCAAAGCAACAAAAACATACTGGCGCAGAAACACGTTGATGTGATGCTATATGCCAAGTAAATACACCTCGAACAGTACTTTGAATAATATATGTGGTCACTGGTAACCATGACAATATTGATTTACCACTTTGATCCATAAACGAAGGTCAGTTGTTTTCTTCAATAATAGTTGAAGTCATTACAGGCATCAACAATGAGAGTTTTTTATATTTACTTTATCATCAGCAACACCAGCACTTCTCCAGATAGCATCATTATCATCACCTTTTCGCACGAGGACAACCGTATGTTTAGCTCCAAAAGTAACCTTTCTGACATCTCTGCTAAATTCAAATATATGAGACAGTGGAATTGCATTACAAGTCTTATACGTGCTCCTAACAACATTGGTACACGTGTTGCAATTCCTAAGTTGCAAGCGTCACTAATATTTCTTATAATATCAAAATCCGCAGCTGGTCTATCTTCATGTTCTAAATCAACTGGTAATGGATCAATGTAAGTGTTTTAGGCTGTCTGTAATTTAATATACTGAACATGATCAGCATTATCGTTAATATCTTTAGAAAGCATCATTGATGGACCTATTATTCTTGTATTATCATCAGACTATCTCGCTAAACCTATTATTGTTGTGGCAACGTCGACATTCTTCTGCATCGATTCAATTTTTTTCCATCAATCATGTATGTAGTGTTATCAAACAATAACATAATTGCTTTGTTAATAAAACCAAATCTTGCAGCAACATTTGTTACAAGTCTACATTCTACTTCAATAAAAATTCTCAGCGGGTAAGAAGTATCTATTTGTATCCTGAACATCAAATTCGATTCGTCCACGTTGATTTGGGTGTCTTGCGTCATAAGAATAAAACTGATAATCGCGTATCGATTCATGTTTGAGAACCGGTGAGTCTATGTCGAATGTTGGATCAGATTCACGTTTAAACGTTTTATTATAATCTCTCCATCTAAATTATAATCGCTTTGACCATGTCAAAGCAATACGAAGACCCCTTCCTGCTATTAAATTTGCAGTAATATTTCTTTGTACTTCTTCCAATCCTTGATCCATCAAGGATGCTATTTTTTTTATTCGGGGCTTACAGTGGAGTACAATGCTGCTTAAACAAGCAAGTGGGAGGAAAGGTGCCAAAAAGGCGATATCATCCACAAATTGGTAAGAAGCATACAGAGGTGTTTTGAGATTATTGTACATTTTAAATGAACATGGATTAAATAGCTAGTAGTGTGAGACTTACTCACTTCAAGCGCTTTTCAAATTTAAGAGAGCTTTACTTCAGATAGAATGGATGAAAATAAACACAGAAAAGGTAGAAGTGCGCCAAATGGCCACAAAAGCCAGAAACTTATTTGAATTCCAACCTATCCGTACCATTGATCGAAATTAGGAAGTAAGGAATATATGTATAATCTGCCAGAACTAGGAAAACCATTCAATGTGTACATGAAGATTGTTACATGATATATCAATGATTTCTCACATATATACCAGGTACATTTTGACTTGAATATACAGTCCAAACATTGTCGTACCATGTCAAGTATCTACGAACACAAAAATCCACTACGGAAGACAGATGCCCCTCCCCCTATTTGAAAAAACTAGACAAAGTGTGTTTAAGTGTGAGTGTATTCCCTCTGATGTGTTGCTGGATGTGTTTTTTAGAATTTTTTCTTTACTTTTAAACCTAACCTAAATTTTGTCCCATCGGGATTATATATAAATAGGAGGGATTTGGTCCCTAGTGTTTTCTATGAGACGGTTTCCTCAAGTTGGTTTTTTAATCCCATCTTGGGTTTCCTTTATCTCTTTTTCCATAAATTAACCCTGGCTAGCGGTTTCCTACATCCTGTGTATGCTATTTGTGATGTGCTATATGTATGTTACTATATGTATACTTATATATACAATATATTTGTTAGGATAGCCATTCTATATCATATTTCTCAGTTGTCTATTAATTCATCGACCCGCAAAACCGGTCTTCACTTGTTGTGCTTTTTATAAAATACATCCGTTTGTACAATCATGAAATGTACTCTATTTTAAATTTAACATGGGTTACACACCCATCCTTAATGTATCAAAGATTGTGTTTTCGTTCCATGACTTGTATATTTCCTTATTTATTCATTATGTCTACTTTGGTCGAGTCGGGATCGGCACATGTTTTATTTTATTTGTACTTCACCCGTCTCGATCATTCTTTGGTCCTCTTTTTATTTATTTATTTATTTATTTATTTATTTATTTATTTATTTAATCCTTATTCCATGCTCGAAAATGTGTTATTTATACTCTCTCTAAACGTGTTTTCTGTATAGTTCATGTGAAGCTCTACAGAGTAAACATATTTTTCTTATCTAGGTCACAAGGGACTTTAATATGGTAGCATGCTTTATGGATGCCATGTTTTCTTGACTTAAGTGCTATCTATCTAATGTGTGAGCTGTTTTGTTGTGTATATTTCCTTCTAGGTGAGTTTATTTCAAAGCTCTTTCATGCGCCTGCCCACTTCGCATGGCGCCATGTGATTTAGCCCAGTGTTCTCCTTACTAGTACTTCTCCTTCTGAGGTCTCTGTATCCCCAAGTCCCACCTTATTCCCCTATTTTTATTATTGGCCCGCACGCTATTATATTCCTAACTGAAACGTTTGTTATTTCATATTGTTCAGTAGTTTGGTAAATTTCCCATCTAGATATAGTAGTTGTTTATCGTTGTATGGTTGCTTTGTCTGACTTTGTGTGATTATGTCTTCTCTTTCTTGTTTGTTTATTCTACATTGAGTTATAGTATGTTTCTCTGAAAAAGAATAGATTTTACAAAGTGGACATTTCGGAGACACTACAATCAAATGCCTTCTCACTGCATTTTCTCCTGTCAACCACGCATCATGCATGTATTTGAACAGGATACTTTTCATTTTTAAAGACCCTGATCTGACCCATTTTCCTCAGGCCATATAGCAGTTAATATTTATGTTTTTTTGTTCTATTTTATTTTTCTCCTTATTAATCGTATGTGAAGTTAACCATTTGTATGTAGATTTTGTGTCTATTTCCCATAGATCCTTAGCATCCCTATGTTTATATAGTAATTACTTTATTGGTCTTAATTTTCTTGGCACCTCTAACAATTTTATGAGTTTGTTTTTATATATGTCATTTCTCTGCTTCATTGAGAAACCAAAATAATAAATATACAGCCCTTGCCAAGCTATTTTAGGCTCTGCTTTAATTTCTTAAAATCTATTGAGAATGTTTGTGCTTTTAATTAGGGTCGGATTGGGAAGGCCTAGACCTTCCCTTTCTCCTTCCCTATATAAAGTTTCTTTGTTTATGTACTGCATTTTAAATCCCCATAAGTATTTAATAATTTCGTTACTTTTTTTTTTGGTGTTGCATTGTTGTATGTCTAGCCATTTTAATCTGTAGTTTAGGTGCACATACATATAATTTTTTGTAACCTGTGCCCGTTCCAATAGGCATATTGGCGTAAGCGCCCAGATTTGTATGTTTTTTATGATATTCTCCCTGATTTCTTTGAGGTTTTGTTTTTCCTCATTTGTCCCAAAATTTACACCTAACGTTTTACTTGGTTTTTAATTAAATGAAGAGGTAGCCCATGTTTCATGCCTCTCCAGTTTCCTATTAGAAGTATTTCTGTTTTGTCGGTGTTTATTTTCGTTCCCGACACTTTCCCAAATTTTCTGAATTCCTTTATTAGTTCATTATAGGAATTTATATCTTGTATAAAGTTATTACAATCACCCGTATGCTGCATCATTTTCACTTCTTTTTTAATATATGGAACTTTAATCCCTATGATCCCATGGTTTTTACTAATTTTAATGCTAAGAATTTCTATTGCATATAATAACATAATCGTGGGCATCCTTTCCTCACCGATCTTTTTATATCAAATTTATCTGTTCTGGCCCCATTCACCTGTACACATGAGTTTATATCCTTGTTCAGGATTTTGGTCCAATTCTGAAAATGTATTCCAAAGCCAATTGTTTCTAGTGTCTTGTATAGATAGTGTTGTTCAAGTCTATCAAAGGCTTTTTCCTGGTCTATTAGTACCATAGCACTAGTATTCCCAGTAATATTTATATATTCTATTATGGTTCTAATGTTTAGTATGTTGTTGTGTACATCCCTCCCTCTCGGGCCACTAGTTTGATTTATAATTATAATTTTATTAAGACACTTTATATATAAATATATATATATATATATATATATATATATATATATATATATATATATATATATATATATAATGGCGAAATAAAGTTCAACATACACAAAATATTAATAGGATAGAAGCAAACATATATAAATTAATAGATCTAAACCTCACCATTTCAAACGTATCAAATTTCCAAACACAAGTTGACGGTAAAGATTCTTTCAATGCAAGCGTGTTTTAGTGTGGCCTTTGTATAATGTAATCGACGAGTGATGGGTACCATTTGTAAGAAGTACTTCTGGCAAAATGTATTCAATCACCCATAATTTTATATCAAGAGAAAAGGAAAGTGAACCCTTAATTGGTTTATATTTGACTTGAAATTCATCATATTATAGCAAAATGTCTTACATAACTGTATGGACGTATGTCCCAGTGAAGTATATTTGTGTCATGTTATATATTATTGTACAATTTCCTGTCTCTGAAAGGTCAAGATATTTAATTTTACGGACGAGATTTAGATTTCACTGCCAGGAGCTAGGCATACGGAAATGGAGAAAGAGTGGAACTAGTACATTCAGGTTTGCAAAGAAGTCTAGTGTTCTGGGGGAAGCTTCTGATTGAAAAACAATCGCACCTTAACCCCCTGAATGGAATCAATCCAGCTTTAAATTGCCTACTATTTCTCGACCTGAGCGAGCAGTGCGTGATTATAACTACGGTTGGAGTGTCTAGATGCATGCAGTGTAACACTCCTGTTTAATTAAAATATAGTAGTAGTTGTTTTTTACTGAACCAATATGAGATATCAACAAACAATAATTTAGTATCCAAGGGTTTCCAAGCACACTTGCTCGACGCTAGTGACAAGTTAAAATTCCAATCGAGTAAATTCAAGCATGCACAGTACATGTCAGTGGAAGAGACAAAACGTTTATTAGAGAGGCAGAGTGAGCGATTAAGAGAGCGGGCTTGTTCAGAAAGTAATGCACTGTGTGATATACGGTTAATAAGCCGCGAGTTCACCACGTTATGCATATCAGCAAGGTTAATTAGAGGTGTTTGCTTCCCATTCGTCTATTACATAACGACCTAACGTTTATATCAACGTCTATTACATAACCACCTAACGTTTCTATCATATAATTAACATCATATACTGACCAAACTCTGTTTTGGATGTGTAAGTCAAGGCAAAAGTAATGACGCATGATCTAGCGCAAAAAATGTCATAAGAATTGTTTTAAATATAGCACTCTGTCATTTTTCAACGCAAGAAAGACTTTACATAGCTGTCAGTATAAATGGTAGAGAAAACTCCCAGGAAACCCTTGGAAATAACTACTAATACACAAGAAGCTACTGACAAGGTTTCTCACATACCAATATTTGCAGAACCCGAGACTCGAACCCACACAGACAGAGGTGAGGTGGCAGTGATCAGTAACGGTGAGCACCTTAGAATCCCTCGTCTAATCGTGGCTTCTGTTCGTTTGTTAAATAATATGGTGTTGGACACGAATTATTCAACTGATCTATGTCAATTTTGAAAAACATACACAACTTCGACGAATAATTTTCGAAAATATTAATGTTCATCGAACACAAGGTAAAACATTCCGTATATTACAAAACAGGAAACATTTCAAACGTATATGGAAAGAATATGCGCATTTAGTTGATAGAATTAGTAATTAATTAAAGAGACAACATATTGCACTGTCACAGTCACGTTTTGCCATATGGTAACTTTACATTATTTTAACTAAAACAAACTTGTAAGCAGTAGCAACGTTCCGTAATGTGCACATTTGTTTTGGAGCATTTAAGAGTATGTTGGAATATGTTTATTTTCATAGTTTCGCTTCAATATTCAGTACTAATGTCATTGCTGTTGTTGTAGGGTTTAACGGCATTTTCACACCTTATGACCTTGGCTCTTCATGCTACATTGTACTCAAGACTAAACGAACTGGGACAATATTCATCATTACTTAAATGTAAACGGAAGCGAAAAAAAATGTTTCAAAGTTGCCGGCGTAGAACAGGAAGAAAAATTCCAGTTATCTCCTTTTCGCCCTTTCCAGATAAACAATTTTAAAATTCGGCCGTTAATTTTAATAACATGGTGAAAATCCATCTTAAATCGTCAACCTTTGTGTCAACTGTCCCAGAGATACCATTGCATATTGCATTATTCAATGCCCAATCAGTAGGACCATCGGCGAAGCGCACAGAAATAGTTAATTTTATCAACGACCAGAATATCGACGTCTTCTTGGGGATGAGCCAAAGTGCGCTGATTTAACACCCACCGCTTACTCCATCAAATCGTTTCCCCGCCACTCTCGCGCAGGTGGAATTGCAGTCATCACAAAGAATTTCATGATAAAATGTCATAAGTACAAAACAACCTTCAATTTCTGCCACACATTGTATAGTATAAATTGCGATAACAAATACAAACATCAAACTATACTATCGCACGTATGGATTGAGACAACTAGCACAAACATCTACATGTATTTTGTAAAGTTGCTAACATTTATTGAGATTCATGTAATCCCTTGAAATACCACTGTGATTCGAAGTAATTATATGTAAATATAACAATGTATTCACTTGTATCTACAATTGCAACACACACATGTGTCTCGACCCTGTATAACCGTACGATTCACCAACTGTTGAATCGCCGCCCAGCTTCTCCGAATACCTAGGGTTGACCAATACTTTTATCGGCCGTTTGCCCTTCACGGATCCACCACAGTTATACGTACAGACAGCATACAGCATCTACTAGAACCACCGGTCCCAAATACCTAGATGCCACCCCGGATGTCTACACCTCTAGACAGCTCCGACACTCGGACATTTAGACTTCTAGATTTCCGGATATTTACACATCACGACAGATGTAGACGGACAGACAATCCGACAGACAGACAGTCAGATACCTCAATTCGATTGCACAATTAAACAGTATAATCACTACACAATCAATCACATTCAGCTACAATTCAGAGACTTTCAGAGACGTTCAGCTACAATTCAGCTACAATCAAAAACATTCAGAGACGTTCAGAGACGTTCAGCTACAATTCAGAGACGTTCCGCTACAAATCAGAGATGTTCCGCTACAAATCAGAGATGTTCCGCTACAAATCAGCTACAATAAAGAAACCAAACTAATAATAGTTGTTTCTAAAACAATCTAAAACTTAGATTACGCTGTTGCATTTAAAGTCTAATAGTGACTAGTAATTCCAAATATTCCACGTTTTAAATCTGCATTGTAATAAAGGCATCATTACATGAAATGATAAACTGAATATAATTCACAATAAAACGAAATATAAATTTAACACTCACCCCTTTGGCTGGAGACATAATGACGAGCTATCTCTCCTTTGATAAGATACTTTTGGACTCGTAATCTTATCAGAAATATTCTGCCTTATATACCCTCAAATAAGTGAGCAGAATTCACGGCAAAATTCGTGTGCACCCCGTGATTATAATGTTCCTGACTTCAAGTGATTCGTAGTCAGGCACATGCAAATCGTTACACGTCGCTTATTTTAAAAAACACTTATTCACCACAGGTAACGCATGTACGACGAAACAAAAAAAAATGGTGAGATTAGTTTGTAATTCAGGAAGAAATAAATTCAATTTTCGCTCAAATTCTGTGACAGACACCCAAATATACAAGTCTAGCCACCCAGATTCAAACACTACATTTATCTTCTGTGCTACATTTCACTGATGGACTCCAGTAGAACATACCTATCCGGCCTCAACAAAGTGTATACACCAGCATGATACTTACGCTCCTCTTCTGACAATCGCATACTCATTGTTCCCACTATGAAAATGAAGTCATATGGACAACGTCCTTTTACGTACAAGGACCCAGCAATCTGGAACGAATTGTCCATCGAAATTAAACACAAAGACACGGTGATCCCTTTCAAGAGTGCTATTAAACTTACCTTTTTCGACTGCAAGAACAAACTGAAGGACCTAATACTGTTTCGCACCTTAATTATTTCAGCATTTTTTACGTTTTCCAATTTGAATCTTTTTTTGCTTTTTAATTTTCTGTAGTCATATAATTACAGATGTTATAAAGCGCTTAGAGCTTCTAAAGATTAGGCGCTATACAAAGTACTCATTATAATGATTATTATTATTATTATTATTATTATTATTATTATTATTATTATTATTTCGCAGCACACGATAGGCTATCCATGGCGGCTAAAATAAATGGAAGAACCCTAGAAAACCCCGGGATGAACGACCGACCCACAAAAAGCTACTCCCATGCTTTCTCACGTACCTACATTCGATGACTATCTGTAACGGTGAGCACTTTAGACCCCTGGGACATTAGGGGCACCACGTACACTATGTCTGTCTTTAATGATACAGCTAAATAACTTTGGCATTAAAAAAAAAGGAGGCAGAGGCGGAAAAAGTTATCAGCATCCCCACTGTCGTAACTAAATTCATTGCGTAAAGATCGGATTTGAGGAACTACATGATTTTCTATGTTTAGTGTAATTAATATGTAGGTGACCGTAACAATATTACATTTAACAGGTCAGATAGCTCAATTAGATAAGTAGTTTAGAAGCCTTCGGTCATCCGGAGGGAGAGAATCCATAGGACAATTAGTACGTTTGAGAAAGAACACATGTCTGCTAAAAATATATGAAATGCGTTGGAAGACACGAATACGATACTGTGAAGACTGGTTCTATGGTTCTAATTTATCGGACCAAAATGAACCATATTATAAATCGTTTCGTATATGGGTCAGAAATGTATACCCTATCCAGCAGTAAACATTCTATATATTATCAAGAGTTCATGGGGATTCGACAGATTTTAATACTCCTTATATATATATATATATATATATATATATATATATATATATATATACATATGTGTGTCTGTGTATACATGTATATATATTATGGATGATATATTTGTGTGTATGTACGCATATATATATATATATATATATATATATATATATATATATATATATATATATATATATATATATATCTTTTATGTGTATATGTATATGCATGCATGTATATGTATGTGTGTATGGATATACAAAGCTCTGTATATACGTGTATTTATGTATGCTTATGTATATGCATATGGATGCATATATGTGCGTATGGGGATATATGTGCGTGCGCATTTGTATTTGTGTTTGTATATATCTAAATTGATCTCCTCTCTCTCAGGCCATCTGACAAGTGGCTGTAAACGTGTTAGTACATGAAGTGTATTCAAAAACGTTCTCGACACTGTTGGCTGTGCACACTGGAATATTATTCCAAGAAATTCATTTTGAACAGTTCGTCGTAGTTTCATTAATGTTAGCATTAGTTGTTGAAACTTTGTCAAGGATGATAAATGAGTCTCTATCAAGTATGATGAAACAAGTGAAAAGACTTGCATTAATATTAGGTGTGTGGGTAAACCAGTCAGGTAGTTGACTTTGTGATCATCTCCCTCCAAATTCTCTGCTTTCATCTTACGGGTAGCTATTTCAGACTTCAACTCCATGTTTTCAATAGTTAATCTTCTTAACTCTTGTTGAATTGCCTCCAGATTATGACCAGTTAAATCGGTTTGGATCTCCTTTGTGTTGTGATCGGCAGATTCTTCTGTTAAACATGTTTGGTCATCAACCAATAAGTCTTGGAGTGACACAAGGGTTTCAGCAGCATCACGTGTCTTCCGTTTCTTTATGCGACCCAATACTCTATTGTATCTGTCTGTGGCAGCTGATGGAGATGGCAAGACTTTGACATGACCTAGCTCCAACGTCGGTGCTTAGTCAACATTTAACTTGTCGTACAAGTCAGCTGGTTTACCTGCAAAGCAATTTATAACAACGTTTGAAAATGAAAATAATACTATGTTAACAGTCTTTCATTTGGTGACACAATTAGTGAACCATTCAGTTCTTTGTTTCAGCTTGTGCATCTACAAATACATTTATCACCTATATATAAAAACATATTTCAATGTCATGGACTTTACAATCACATCCAATTTATAATATAACACAAACGGTTAACATCATTAAAATGTATCAAGATGCTGCTGGCAGACATTGACAGATTTGATTTTGTGACGGTTTGCATTAACATATTAAGAAACAAAGCTTGTAATTTACTAACAATACAATATACAAAATATTCAAAGGCACATACAAATTAATGAAATGCAAGGCAGTATACCTACAGACAGATATACATATTCTAACAAAGAATAGATATACATTTTTAAACAGCTATTCAATAGCCTAAGACTAAGATAAGTTTTAATTATTAGTAGCCAAACTCTAGTCGTGCTAGTTTCAATTTCCTATCCACTTGGCTAAGGGAACAAAGAAAATCGTGGGGTGGGACCGCTATCTTGGCATAATACTAATTGAATAACACACGTCTCCAAAGTTCATGTCAACTTACCACTCACACAATGGTCTGAGCATACACGTGTATTGGGAAAATTGCTGATCTTTATGTCAGAACGTCCAATATTTGACAGCTACTTGCGCTGTCTTTCCTCCGACAACTGTAGTGTCTGTTCTCCATGTTTCTGCCGTACTGTGGGAAGTCTGAAGTATGAAAGGTCCTTCTCACGATCAGCACGATTTCCGCACCCGAACACGGCACAAAAGTTTACCATTGCAACTGATCCAAACGTACAACTTGGAAGATAAATAAAACGTACTAGTAGTGTTGCGATGCAAAGATACAAATGGCGTTGTAATCCAATATGGCGGACACCAAAACTGATGACGTCACATGAATATGGTCTATTCCTCCGCATGCAAAGCTTTGATCAGTGCTAAATTCATCAATGTTGTATAATTTAGTCTGTCATTTATATAATGTTTAAAGCTGAGAAAATTATACATGAAGAATGAAAAAAATTGAAACAAAATAACCAAAAAACACTTGTGTAAAATGAGAAAACTCGTACCGTTTTCAAACCAAAGTTTCTGTTTTACCCGTTTATGGATAATTAATACTATGCGAATTATTAACATAGAATACATATATTCTCCAGCCTAATTTTCATTTCTCATTGGTAATATTGATACTTAAAACTTTGCATGCTAATATTGAAAGTATGTCAAGATAATAAAAATGAAATCAAATAAACTTCGATCTTATCATTATAAAAGCACGATGTGTTTTTTAGCTTTTTTATATTTTATTTTATTTTGTCGACAATGAGATAGGAAGGAAAAACAAAGCTTAATAATGTCTAATGCGTTCTAACTTTTATTGTTCATGTGCAGTCTGGTCAGGAAATAAGGTCATTTCTGTGTCAAAACCTCGCAGATGTTAAATCACACTAAAATTAATCCCGTGTAGTAAGTTTCAGTTCAAAGACATCAAACTGAAGATTCAGCTGACTTACTTAAAACCAACTCCAGCACGTAAAGATGTATATATCATGATTTTATGCACTCCTTTTGCATTTATAAATCTCGCCTATTTATTATCATCCTTAAGTGATATAACAACGTCTGGTTTCATTTTAATTTTTTTAGAAACTGCATGTGCAAAGAGTATGCATGGTCATTCTTCATAAGCAATTTGCTCATTGCGCCAATTCAATACTTGTCAATAAGCGTTAAGCTGTCTGAAAACTGAGAAAAACTAACTAAAAATAAAATAATAAAAAATTAATAATTCAATGAATAATTTTATTAAATTACATTAAATTAAAATTAGAATCATTTTTTAAAATCAAACTTATTTTCTTTCAGAAGGAAGGGGCATTCATAAAAAAAAAACGTATCTACTCATACCTATATATAATTCGACCGGGAAATTATGATCAAGCTTTTTGTATGTACTATTAGTACGGAGTGTTTAGTTATCAGTCCCTAAAAACTTGTTGTGAAAGATGATGTAAAACCATCGTTTAACCTGCACAATTTTAAAGGGAAATGGATATTGTCAGAAGTGATATGTGTTTCATTTTGCAGATAACTGGCATTTAGTAAATGTATAAATATACGGGTCGAATTTGGGTGCCAAAATTGCCCATTTGTTAGCTTTCCAGTGTCCCAAACCTTGTGTATCCCCGGGCAAAACGCTTTACCGTCGGTACTAAGTAACCTACTTAGCTTGTTTTGTCGTAAAATAACTCCACATAAAAATTGGGTTGGATATTCGTTCAGAACTATGTAAAACTATGTAATGACCATGAGCGGAATAAATGCAAGCTATATAGTGCGTTCACAATATCAGTGCACCAGAAATACATATAAAAAAGTATGTCAACTCAACTCTTGAAGTAATAATAATAATGCATTTTCTGAATGATCTCGCTCGCAGTGTTTTATACAGTTGGTCGATTTGCCCCTTTTTTTCTATTTCCATTTTGTTTTTAGAGAATTCCCCAAATGTACTGAACACATTGTACTGCAACTCACAAGATCTGAAATCCAAACTAACACCAAGATTCTGCATGAATATGACGAAATTATATAAGTAATAAAGTTATTAAAAAAGTAAAGGTTTAATTATGGAAAGTAATCCACTGCTATGTCAGGCAAAGATACAGAAAATGAATACTCTTACGATACTGAAAAATAGTTTTGCTAGACCTGTTCTAGATTTGGAATGGAGTTTCATGTACAATAATTATGTTACTAGCTTTGTCATGGAAAATGAACGAAATAAAATACCATGTTAGATACGGATGCTTTATGATACATATTTGTAGTGATAGCTCAGGTGGGCAAGTGGGTTTCGTTTACAACTGTTCTTTAGGGCAATTACATTAGTATTTGAATATATATATATATTGTTGTTATTGACTGACTGTTCAATTTATTGAATGACCGATTGTCCTGCGATTAGACATTAGTATGACATAACACGCTTCTGACTAATCCACCGTTCTGGAGATAATATGAATCGGCTGGATTTGAACGTTTACGGCAGAAAGCTCGCATTTTCGGCAATGACTATTCGTATTTTTTTACAAAATAGAGTACTATTTTCGTTGCATAATACGCGTATCTCTCTCTCTCTCTCTCTCTCTCTCTCTCTCTCTGGTACATGCAGAGTTGATGTTGAAAATAGGAACGAATGTTTGTGTTCAGCATATTGTGCATTTCACGAAAACTGCATTTTTCTAGTAATTTTTCACCACAACAAAAACTATAATCATATGCTAAAACAACAATGACAACAACAACGACAACAACTTATCTATTTTAACTGAATTGAAACCTCCTAAATAGCTATAAAGTTCAAGAATTCTGGAACTGAAATACAGAGGATTATGATAGTACATGTGTTTATAGAGTTAGTGGACGGGGATAAGTTTTCAATACCTTTTTACAAACAGTTTATCCTGTTTTATTGGTTTGGTGCCATGAACAAGAATATACTTTAATGGTACAACACTATCACAGTTAGTTTTATAAAGAAAAATTCCACGCATCACCTTATGTGTAAAACATACTAAAGAAAGACTAAATGAGTAAGAACATTATAAACTAATGCAGCTCTAAATAAATGTTTTTTCACATTATAAATACAGGTTGGTCCAGTAGAAAATTCTAAGAGTTTGGCTATTGGTGAAAATCTCTTTAAATTTGTGAATAAAATATAGATTGCAACATTATGTTTATATTTTGTGTGCTGTGTTAAAGAGATTTCGTTTACAAAGGAACTATCGACACAAAACAATTCACGGTATGTTAATCAAAAGTCACCAAATCACGACCTGAAGCAAATATATGCATTTAAAAGTACATTGAATGTATTCAACAGTTTATGATTGCCTGCACGTGTAGTCGCATGTCTAGACTGAAAGAACAAACGTAAAGACCTAATAATCTTTCCTACTTGAAATATTTCGGCATGTTCTATGTTTTATAATAGTATAGTGTTTTTTTTTTTTAAAATCATATCCATATATAGTTTTTTTCTTCTGTTTCAGGTGTTGCATACTTTTGTAAAGCGCTTAAAGTTTCAAAAATTAGGCGCTATACAAAGTCCTAATTATAATTATTATTATTATTATTATTATTATTATTATTATTATTAAGAGCGCGATACTAAAAAACACATTGTTGTAATTAAATGTTTCATTTTGGGACAAATTATCTTGATGATTCAAATATGACCTCTATATAAAATATTTATCTTTCTATATATATCTACTGAAGTTCTGTCGTGTAACTTCATATTCAGGGACCCCGAGTGGTCTAAAACTCTCTCCGTTATGAATCACTGCCATTTCACCTTTGTCAGCATGAGTTCGAGTCTCAGATTTGGCCAATGTGATGATGTGAGAAAGTTTGTCAGTAGCTTCTCGCGGGTCGGTGGTTTTTTTTTTTTCGTGTTTTTTCCCGGTTTCTTCCTCCACCACTAACAGGGGCCGCTAAGTATAGCCTACCGTATGCTGAAAAATGGCGTTAAACCATACAACAAGTAACAACTTCCATATTCGGTTCGTGATAATTCGATGTCACCTGTTCCATCGTATTTTAATACTAAGTAGGCAAATGATGAAATAAGGGCGTAAAAATCTCATTTAATAATCAAAAAATAATTTTTGCATATCAAAGATGTCTTTTCACTATCTTTACGTGCATTAAACCTCGCCGTAAAGAAGGATGTTTGAACTTTACGAATGGCTCGCAATTTCAGTACAACTAAACAATATGTTCATGCATATTTCCAAAAGCATATTGATGTAATTCTTTCGTATATGTCTATTTATTTGCCTGTATTGGACGGGCATGCATGTATCGTGAGTTTCCAAGCACTATTCTCTCACATGCATAAAGTATTAATATAAATACCAAGGACTGATATATGCACCAGCTTTTCTTTTAGTTTAGTTTAGTAGTTGGTATTTGATGCTTGGATCTTAAGGGAGATAATACGTTTTTGCAACGTGTAATTTGATAGCGGAGATCTCTCTACAAGTTTTTCACCGGGCAATCGAGGACATGGTTTCGGGCGTGTGTAGCGTCAGCTTTGGAAGAAAGATACACTCCAAAATCGCAAACAAGCACCAAACGTGTAAATGGGTACATTTCTGAATAACATGATTTTAAGTTTTTCTAGGGTAAAATAGTTGGTAGAAGCAATATTTTAACATTTTTCCAACCGAGGACGTCCTCGGCTGGAGGTGTGTCTTTGGTACGTTGGTGTGTAATCTCACGAATGTCCTCGGTTAACACCAAATACAAACGCACACACACACACACACACACACACACACACACACACACACACAAGTAAAACACCCATTGATATTTGAAAGTTTTTCTAGTATCATTTGGATTTATAGTTCCTGTTTTTCACAGGCATATTGCTCTGATGTTCTCAGTATAGCAGTTTATAGTGATGTGAAGTACTGAGGCATCATGCCGTAGAGAAGTAACATCATGTCCCACCTAGTCATATTATGCTGACAGGCTTGTTATTTTCACTCTTTATATGTTAGTGTTTATTCGAGCCTGAGCACGTAACAATTGTGTCACGCTTCTCAAATGGTAGGGCGCAAAAAACCAGAATATATCTAAGGCACATATTCATCCTATTCCTGTGATGACCACTTGTCGAACAATTTAGCAGACAAATGGTAAACTGTTGGTTTGTTTCGAGATATCAAGTCATAATCAATACTTGTTCACTTTAATAGATTCATCCGCAAGATTTCCATAGGTAATTTCTTTAAACAATTTTGAAACAAAAACTGTTCTAAAAGTTTTTTATTTTTTTAAATAACATTTGTTGTTTGCCTCCCCAGATTTGTCCAGTCTGAACAAGGGTCAGATTTTATGTTTGGATATTTCCGAAAACTTATGCATGAATTAGACATCCAACAGCTTTAGTTTTTGCTTATCACAAAGAAAGTCAAATGGATATGGAACGATGTCATCACATGCTGGAGAACAGTACCATGTTGATTCAGTTGAAGAATCATTGGATCTTTTGAACTGATTTATGAACATACTTTCCGCATTTCTGTGGTTGCCATGGTCATTTCCGAAAGATTAGAAATGAACTTTGCACTATGGATTTGCAACAGGTATAAGATTATGTTTCCCTCTTCTCTGTTCTCATCCCTAAATGTGTCTGCTACGGTTGTTAAAATGAATGGAAACTGAACTGTAAATTATTACGGTGCTATTCAAAATCTTATGTACTGGGATCTTAACTTTCATTAAGTCATGATTTGCATTAGTTTAAATTAAGCCATTACATGGCACAGTACAGATGCATACATTTTAAGTGAAAACAAGAAAGGGGAAAACGTTGTTTTGTGTGCACAGAATTTGCATGAATATTACTTTAAAACACAAGTCTACTTCTGTCCCAATTTCTAATTATCGATTTTACATGTTAGATATGTTATATGAAGTGAACGATTGCATACTTAATTATGTCTTTAGGATGCAAAGCAACGTTTTATCATCTGTTCTCATTATAAAGCTGTATTTAGTACTTAATCCATGTAATACGTTTTGAATGGCAGATGAGAGACAGTACAATAGGTTATCATGCCAAATCACAATTGAAAGGGTGTGTGTTTTAATCCTACCATTGTCAGCTACCACAATGTATCCTTAGAAATGGCATTTTACTCCAACTGTCTGGACACTAAATAACCTACCTGTGGTCCTGTCTCATAAAGCACACCATACAAGCACACAGTACATTACAGAAAATCATGATATAATTACTGAAATATTTATAATTTCCAATTCCGCATTTCATTAAAAGTATATTTCAAGACAATACACAATAATTTGCATACATACGAAGCTAAGCAATTGTTAGAGGAAATGATGAGAATGAGAAAATTGAGCTGAAAGTTTAACATAGTGATAAAGTTCAGTTTTTGAACTGGCATACTCATCTGACAAAAAACCATGAAACACTGTTTATTCCATAAGATGTCATTTCATGAATTGCTGTGCAACATTTTGGAAATGTTGTCTATTCTAAGCATCATCATATTTGAGAAGGGATGTTATATATGCGCAATGTGCATAGCATATAATGGAATGTGTGGATCAGACTTGACATAGTTTATCACAAACTTGTTTTAATATCATATAGATTGTAACAGACTTCATATAGAGATCCATCTAAAATGTTAAAGTTTCACAATTACCAAAATAAAAATTACTGTTTGATTCTAATCAATATTAACTTTTTACATGATTTGCACCTTACTACAGTCAAATTATACTACACTATCTGTAACCTGTTGCTTGACAACTTGCCAATTGTCATTCTAGGTTGGCCATCTCCGGTTCATTCTTATAAGAAGAAAATGACCTTTGTTTTCAGTTGCAGACACATTACTATTTATTTTGAAACTGTCTATACATTTCGAAGACTTCAGACAAATATGAATATGTCATTATTGTTCTTTTCAGATTTACTTTTGTTCATTCCCGTTCTATAAAGCATGTACACCAGATTCAGAAAGAGCTACACTAGGCAAGTTTATTTTCTTTCTTCTTTCTGTTTTTAAAGTAAATGAATGTCCGATCCTTGTAGTAACATAGACTTATTATATATCAACAGCTAATGTTATTTACAATTCACGTTCACTGTGGAGACTATGATGTGATTAAAGAATGCATCTTAAGGGATTATAAGTTAGACAATGAAACATATCGGTAAAAGTTCTGAAACTTTAACAATGAAGCTGGACAAACTCATGTCCAATTTGCTAGAGAAAAACGACAGTTATTTGATAGACGGTATTTAGCAAAGAAATCTGATCAACATTATGAAATTGAATAGTTCAATAACTCTGTCCATATTGACATTTTGACTTGTCTTGACGAGCATAAGAGTTAAAACTTGGATAATGCTGCTGGAGCTGCTAATGAGTATTATTTAACTCATACGGTTCCTTTCGTAAATAAGACTTTTACACAACAGTCTTCTGGCAGAAAGGTATTTCAGTCTAATACAAGAGTAGAGCGTGGATTTGTTAATGTTTAATTTCAAACTGGCACCATTTTTAAAACTCAGGCCACATATAAGGTTGATCAAATATCCATGTCTCTTCCTACGTGTACCTATTGTAAGAAAAAGAATGTATTATTTCTGATTGCTACACATTGAAAAATAAGCATCAGAATCAAGGCAGACCTTTTTCAAATGCTCTTATTTATAAGAGGTCAAGATCACGGTCATGTATTGAAAGTAGGTCATATAAACCTCAGTCTGATTTTATTATGGAGAATTATGAACTATACATATTGAATAGTTCTATATCACTCTTGGGTGATTTGGCCAATCCCATTTCTTATACAATTATAAAGTACACATGAGCCTCTCATATGCTCTTATTTCTAAGAGGTCAAGAAAACGGTCATGTATTGAAAGTGATACTTAGGACTAATAAGCCTCAGTCTAATTTTATTATGAAGAATTATGAACCATACATATTGAAGGGTTCTAAATTACTCTTGAGTGATTTGGCCAATCCCATCCCATATAATGAAAGTGCTCTTGTTCAGGGAGACTAGCGTGGCTTTGCTAATGTTCGTTTTCATTGTGTAAATTAGTCTTCAGGCTTAGTCACAGGACCAGTGATAGTCAGAACTGTGTTTGCTTTATCCGTTGAAGGCATTCGTTTATTGCAAGGCAACGACCTAACTGGAGGCATGGTTGTGGTTAATCCACTTGTAGCTGACAAGCTTTGTTTGGATCAGAAAATAGATTCAACTGTTTTATTCCCAGCTTGTGTAGTTACAAGAGCGTAGGCAAATAATGCTGTTGAGACTGATCTTGCTAAGTGAAGTGTTCATTTAGCTGACACATGTATCGGTCAGTCTTTTGATGAAGTCACTTCTACTCCTTGTTTGCATCATATACGAAGGTATTCTTCACAGTGATAATATTCTATTTATTCATTCTTTTTATTTGCATCAGAGTTATTAACGAGAATAGAACAGGATCCTGATCGTGTTTCTTCAGAAGGTTATTAATGAAACTGAAGCCACTGAAGGTCCTGTTTGTCATGTCATTAATTAAAGAATTAGTATGAGAAATTGTAAATATCCAGAGGTACCTACTGATGATGAGTGGTCAGTTGACTACCCGATTGTAGTTTCAAAATCTTACAGACATGATATACTGAGTCTGGATCATGAGACGTCTTTGGCTGGTCATTTAGGGATTAATAGGACTTTTTCACAAGATATTAGCTCACTTTTGTTGACCAAAAACCAAACGTGATGCTTGTAAATGCTGCATGTCTTGTCATGCTTGTCAACTGGTAGGAAAATCGAATCAGAAGATACACTAGACTCATCAGCAACCTGTTCGTGTTACGTTGGTTCCTTACCTAAGACCTAGTAAGGTATCCAATACCTGCTGACCAAGATGTGTTCGTCAAGAAGGTTTCCAGAGTCGATTCCTTTCAGAAAAATTAACTCTTAAACAATAGTAAAGGTTTGATAAAGGTATTTGTACTCATATAGGCCTTCTCAAATCTGTCCAATATGATAATGGTTCAACCTTCATATCCAGATGTTTTCTGCATGCTAGTTGCGAATTAGGCATCCAACTATTCAAATCTGCCTATCACCCTGGGAGCCAAGAGGCATACAGATTTTATCAGGCTTTAAAAAATATGATTTGATCATATGGTTTTGATAACGGTAAAGATTGGGTTGAAGGCATTCATATACTATTTATTTGTTGTTAAGAAATCAGCTCAACAATCTGTAGGCATCTGTCCATTTGACCTGGGTTTTCCTAATGAAAATACTGAAATTAATCTTTCCAAGTTGTAGGTTTGTGGGGTTGCAAGAGCAAATATGCACTCTACTCAATCATACATGAAGTTAAGAAATGATAATATCTCGAAGGAAAGGAGTTAAACAAAAAGACACAACTGACAAAATATACATTATATTTAGTGGCGCAATCTGTAGATGCTACTATGTTCTTAAAGATTTTAATAAAAACGCAAAATTATTGAATTAAAATGGTGATGCAATTATTCATTTAATCGCCAATATTTATGAAGCCTATCTGTAGATGAACTCGATGGATTTATAAATAATCTCGTAGTATATGATGATTTAATGCGTGACAAACAATAAAATCCGACACGAATGTATTCTTAATGCAGAAACAAAACCAGACGTGATTCATGTTACTCAGCGAAATACACCAATACCAAAAATGAAACGAGATTATTGTGAAATGTTTGAAGTATTTAATAGGGTTGATACACATAATCTGCGAAAAATTCACCAGACTTAGTGTCATGGGGATATGTATATAATTAAGTTCAAAAAGTTATTTTCACGTGCACAAGTTACCCGATACAGATTTATAACGAAAAATTGACATGATTCTCGGTCGCGATATCGTGTAGATCATGATGAATTTTTTGGTTAATAAACAGCAGGAGAGAGAGAGAGAGAGAGAGAGAGAGAGAGAGAGAGAGAGAGAGAGAGAGAGAGAGAGAGAGAGAGAGAGAGAGAGAGCGACCTCAATGAAGCTTCCGATGGGTAAACAAAACATACATACGAATTTGAAAAACACTAACGACAATGATAAAGTGACAAAATAAGGTAACCCAATAAGAAAAAGTCTCGGTCAATTAATCGCTTCAGTTTGGGGTTATTGACCTTTTATTGTTTATTCTCGTAGGAAGTAGGAAGTATTATTTTCAATTTGTGTCAGAAGCTATGTAAAACAGATGGATGAAGGTATTTTTTCATGAAAAACCTTAACAGACAAATTACGAAAGTGTAAAATATCAATCATTTTTATAGGTTTGATGAAAAAAAAATACTGTCTTCCAGTTCAAAATATAGTTATATTACTAGGTTATTTGATATATATTCTATAGTCAGAAAGATTTGAATTAAAATAAAATGGGTCCACCGAACTCAGCTCCGCGTCTACCATAATTTCTAAACATATCTTCTGAAACATCTACGTAATTATTGCCGACAGGTCCGTGACCGTCATAGATACCTGCCCATCTTTCTCCCGAAATTCCTCTTCTGTCCATAATGCCATCTGGCCCGTCGAAGCCAAAATTATCTTCAGCGCATGGGCGGTCCCAGTATCCGCTCCTATGCCCTACGTCTCAGTTTTCTAAACCATCTAAGCCTTCTCCTCCGAATCCGTTTCGGTAAATGCCTGGTCCGTATCCAGTAGATATTGGAAAACCGCTGACTAAAACAGCGATGACCAATGGCAATGTAATGGCAAGGAGTGTCATTTCTATGTGCTGTTGAAGAAACGATAATATCGAATGTATGATTAGAATGTTAGAAACATACGTACTTACATAATCAGCTAGATCAAGCATAGGTTTATGTATATGATTATCTAATAGTAACACACACACACACACACACACACACACACACACACACACACACACACACACATTCATACATACATACATACATACATACATACATACATACATACATACATACATACATACATACTGTGCAAGGGAGTCAGCATCAGCATCAGCATTGGTATCTAAGTAGATTATTCTATATATACATGGACATTTTCCCTAGTCGCAGTGCTGTTCTAAGAGTCACTGATTACTCTCATTCTTCTTAGTGTTCTCGTTTTGAATGTTTGCATATAAGACTATTAAACTTTCAGACTAACTTTGTAACAGCTAGTAAAATAAATCGACATCACAAATATTGTTTGTGACTTAGTATTGATATATGTTCCATCTGATTTGATACATCATACATTAGGTTAATTGTTTATCTTCGGTATTAGATGGGATGGTAAGGCAGGAATGAATACGTTTCTCAAGATAAAAACATTGTTTTACAAAGCTCAGACACAATGATAGTGCCAAAAGGTAGGACAGTCCTCTCCTTAGAAAATTCAATGTTGTCAAACATTCAAAGCTTAGGAATCTCAAAGTATAAAGCTAATATATTTTATTCAGATAAAGTTAAAAACTTCACCTATATTAACAACGATGTAGATATTTAGATAGAGAAAATACTAATTGTGCATTATCTTTTTTATAAAGTAAATGTCTCTCATCAGGTACATTATTACCTTATTTTTTAGACCGATATATATATATATATATATATATATATATATATATATATATATATATATATATATATATATATATATATATATATATATATATATATATACATATATATATATATATATATATATATACATATATATATATATATATATATAAACCTGATGAAATGAATAAAACACAAAGTAACTCTGAAATAGATTAACAAATAAAATAAATCCCAAGTCCTACGTTGCTGTAGTTTACAATCTTCCAAACTCTTTATGGCTCTTTAAATGCAAGTATTCCTATAGTTTGGACCTTTTACACTGATGCCATCAAATGATATTTTTGCTTTCGTCATTACTACGGACTATTTATAACACGTATCTCTAACTAAATGCTGTTAATCACACATAGTCTTACACCCAGAGGACTGGGAAATGAATGCTAAATTTGTTTCTCCCGTCATCTGAATTGCATCATATTGTTACACAATTTGGGACGTATCTGTGTTGTGTATGACAAAATTAAGTATATTTATCACAAAATGTGTTGTCTTGCAAATTCGAAAAGACTACCTTATGAAACAAATTTGGAACGTCTCTGTCAGGAGAAAAGTTGTCGGTGGTGGTGTTGGGGAGTTGGCAAAGGCAGGCTTGTCAATGTCAGTTATTCCCTGATTTGAACGTCTTGCTGCATATCAATAACCCTTAACCACCTGGATGGAATTGGCACGCTGAACCATCCATGCCAAATCCTGTCTAGGGTTGGGATGTCGAGATGTATGCAGTACAAAATATTAGTGTTTGCAAGAAATTTCAAAAAATTTTCTATATTTTCAAAGCAATACAAAGAAATGTGCTTAAGTGTGTCGTTGAAAGTTTCGTGTTACTTATATGCTTAGATGTGCATATATATTGAGTGTTATGAAAATATGCGAATGTATAATTATTCCCCTTCGTCTAGCTTGAAAAGGACAAACTACAGAAAAGCCACGTATATTTTCAATTTCAGTATTACGTACCAGACATATTATGTTTTCAGGGTGACTACATTTATACCTTTATGTATGTTTGCTTCATTTATTGGCCTTTATGGCAAATCTATGTACCTAAATAAGTCTCACCTCAATTACTTAGGTATTTCTGCCGTGCAAAACTACTTTATCATACCGTTACAAATGTAATATATCCAAACCGTTGACCACATTGTAATGCACAATAGCTCAGCAGTGTCCCTCTAATGTATCCAAACCTTGCAATATCGATATTTTGTTAAAATAGTTTTGCACATTTACAACCAAGAATTGCCATTCTCACCTGAATTTATGTGAAGATTTAACACTTCTTTGAAAATATTCTACTTAGCATAAGTAAATCCCGTATATGTGTTAACAGTGAGAATATATCGAACCTTGTTTCTAGTTCTTTCTTCCTAAAAGAAAAATAATATATATTAGCCATAAGTGTTCTGAGGCCATTGTCTGATCATAAATATACTTACATCAGATTTCACTCACATCTCACCGCGGGATGTAGCGGGTTCGAATCCCGGTCGAGTCATATCAAAGACTTATGAAAATCGTTTGTGCAGCTGTCTCGCTTAGCGATATGACTGGTTGACCTGGTTTCTGGATAATGTGACACAGTGGATGATTTTGTTAAAAATTTGCGACATGATGCTCTAGTGTTTAGATACACAGATATAAATATACATATTGCGACAATTAATAACGAATTACATTAATCATGCAACAACTCATAAAGTGGTTCACAACTGTGGTTTCACGTCTGAATAATTTCAGTAAGTATACGAGTTTTCCTTTTTTCATACTATCATTTTTAATCACAAGAGTATCGAAAGTAACAAAATCCAACTTGTTAAATATAAAATAGAAAATATACAATGAAACACACAGTATTATTTGAATGCAGCCTATGGACCTTCCTCTCCAAATGTAGCAATACTGAAAACATGCTGAAGATGTTGACATTGAGTAACGGACCAAAGTTGGCTTTAAGACTCGCACCACAAATTTAAATACCTTGATGTATTCAAGTGTTATACTTTTATGTTGCAGGAGGCATACATGATTCCACCACACCAGTGAGAATCTGTAAAGGTTTAATTTGATTAAATTTGACTTCAAAATATGCCAAACACCTCACCAAGCTATTTCTCGAGAATGCAATAATTTAGATTTTCATGTTGTTGTGGTCTATTTCTAAATAAAAGGCGTATCCCAAAATCTCGCCTGACATCCACAAGAAATTCTAGATCATGTATTGTATTTGCTTTTGTTGTAACCGCACATTTACAACTTGTCCAAGATAAGATTTCATCTGGAAATATTCTGAACTTATTGTCCAATGGACCCATCAGCTGGTCGAAAAATACGTTACCAACTAAAATGAGTGAGGAAATTACTATTGGCATGGATTGCACATTTCAAACAATATACTAACTCCACCTTTTAAAGGTCAACCACTATCAGTCTATGTTTGCTTCTAATATATCGGACTAAATTGAAAGATAATATAAATGTCAAAGTGCGAACGCCTATCCAGACGAAAACTTTTGATGAGTTAATGCTGACTTGGCAGATCCTATTTCATTTTCATGTATGTATGTATGTATGTATGTATGTATGTATGTATGTATGTATGTATGTATGTATCCAAAGTATTCGCTATTTTGAACCGAGGATAATAAATATGGGACCTCCATTTAACACCACGTGTAGAAGGAACTCTGAGTTAGGCGCCCCTTGTGACCGAGTGGTCTAAAGCGCTTTCCGTTACGGATCACTGCCATATCACCTCTGTCTGCGTGGGTTCAAGTCTAAGATTCGGCTAATGTAATTATCCGAGAGAGCTTGCCAGTAGCTTCTCGTGGGTCGGTTGTTCTTTCTGGGTGTTTTACAGGGTTCTTCCTCCACCAATAATACTGGCCGACATGTATATCGTGTGCTGAAAAAATGGAGTTAAAGCCTAAAAAACAAAACAAAAAAAAACAATCTTCCAATCTTTTGTTAATGATTTTACGTTACATATATTTTTTTTTTGTATTTTGCAACAGACCTTTGTCCAAAATCATGCTAATGGTGTACCTTGGTAGCGACATTTATTTTCTATTCAACAAAATACCTAGCTAATATTTCTCTATCATTATATATGAAATATTCACAACATAATGTAGGTAAACATGTTTACTTCTACTGAATATAGGATATTAGTTTTACACATGGCTATTCCGAAACGTATAGACAAGGTTGAATGTTTTAAGAAAGGGCAATGACCAAATTCCCGGCTCTGTTACTTTCTATTAAATCTTTTATTATTATGTTGTTTACTTGAAATCTTATTAATTATTGCATTATTATTCGATGCTAAACAACAAAAATACCACACCATGATAAAGAAAAAGCGTGTGCGGTATTTACTGACAGACGTAGTAATTTATCTGGTTTAACGTCAGTAGGTCAACGCATGATAGGTAATACGTGACAACCAGTGTATTTGATAGGGGATGGACCCAGGAAGACAAAATTTCATGCAACATTAACTCCAAGCTCTCTCATATACCACGCTATGGTCGAACAAAAACTTTAACCATGTGCACAGAGGTGAGATGTGTACAAAATATGATGTAGGTGTGTATGTAGAGACAATCGCACGAGACTATGGGATTATTCGAGACTAATATTGATTATTGAAATAGTAGGAAGAACGAATTGGAAACACAGTTCGATATATTTCAGTTCTTAACAAATTAGTTGTGATTCAACAAAACAATGGTACAATCTTCAATTGAAATAAAGTGAGAAATATAATTGTTGGCACTGGGAGACAAAAGTGATCTTAATAAAATATCAATATTGGAATGTTTGAAAAAGTCAGCGTGACACAGAGGAGCGATTGTATGTGCAAATATGGTAAAGGAAGTCAATAGATTAAACTTTGCAAATGCATACAAGTAGGTTTTGAAATGTATAATGCTTAAATATTTGAGGTTAGACTTTTTAGGTGATTAAATTTGCTGATAGAGGTCAATAAACAGAGGAAAAATACGCGAAGGTTTGCAATTATATTCGCTCTGAAGACATAGTAGAGTTGATGTGTAATAATGAACGTGAAACCAAATATGACTATTATGTGGCTCGTACTTTTATGCTCTACTAAAGAGAAATTATAGATCTTCGAATATTTACATAAAACTAAACGCTCAAAAGCAATATATATATATATTCATATATATATATATGACTAATGGAAAACTTTCAATGCACATTTAGGTACGTTTGTCTGTATTGCTTTACAATTTTAGAACATGATTTATCTCCTATCATAAAAGACAAGATATGTTTCAAAGTTACTCAGCTGCAAAACGTGATTTCACAACATGACTCCATTTATCAATTAACTTTGTTAACAATTAATGAACTGAGTTAGTCTACATTTCTTGCCAACACTAATGTTATACTGCTGACAACTTGAGATCCAGCCCTAGAAAAAAATCAGACATTGTTAATTCAGCGCGTGAATTCCATCCAGCGAGTGAAGGGTTATTGATATGCAATAAGACTTTGATATCAGGACACAAGTCAGCTTGACAAAACCAACAACGCCCTACCACCACTGACAACAACAGCAACCTTTCTACTATACTAGCATAGAAATACATGTTTGTTCCGCAAATCTAGTTTCTCGGACACATAAGACATACATAATAAATATTATGTAATCAATATGAATACTATATACTGGCAAATATCCCAAACTGTGCTCTAACAAGATGCAATTCAGGTAAAGTGCAAACAAATTAAGTATCCGTTTCCTCTTCCTCTGGGTACAATATTGCGTGTGATTGATTACATTTTTCCAGCGGAAGTTGTTATTACCGATGTCGTTGCATGTTACATGCACATATATAATTTTGACGGCATCAGTATAAAGGTCCAAGCTACACGGAACATTAACATTTTAAAAGTCCAATAAAGGTTGGAAGATTATCACCTTCGACAAGGTAAGTTTTAGGGTCATTTTATTTATATTGTTATTACTTTATGATATTTATTCCTTGCAATAGTTTTCTTTATATTTTTCTTCTTATTCGCATATATATATATATATATATATATATATATATATATATATATATATATATATATATATATATATATATATATATATATATATATATATATATATGTATGTATATATATATATATGTATATATATATATATATATATATATATATATATATATATATATATTTATATATATATATATATAATTCATAACAAAAATTGTCTGAAAGTTAAAAGGTCTTATAGTCATCGATACAAAAATTTACGCCGAGATTATTAAGAAAGTGTGAGTGATTGGTGCCTGAAAGGTAGCAATATAGCTAGGTATAATGACTACGTATATCGATTAATTTGCATACTAGTATACGAATGTTTTCGACGGACCTGCACAGTATGCATCCATGCATGCATGCATGTATGTATGTATGTATGTATGTATGTATGTATGTATGTATGTATGTATGTATGTATGTATGTATGTATGTGTGTGTGTGTGTGTGTGTGTGTGTGTGTGTGTGTGTGTGTGTTTGTGTGTGTGTGTATGTATGTATGTCTGTTGCTAGCATTCTAATAGTTCCTTCGCACTTCATATCTAGGGAATAGCATACGGAGATGAACCTTCTTGCCATTGTGTTCTTGCTGGGATTGGCTGTCATAGTCAGCGGTTTTCCAAGACCTCTTGGACACGGCCAGTCCATAATAAGTAACGAAGTCGGAAGAAATGGCTTTGATGGCTCCAGGAACGTTGGCAACTGGGACTTCGAGAATATGGGCAGACAGTTTGACAGCCCGAACAATGTAGGCAACTATGTATTCGACAGATCAGTCGGCAATAGTAACGGATTCGTGGCATCAGGCCAAAACAGTGCATACATGTATGACGGCTCTGGACCAGCCGGCAATGACCAAGTAGGAAGAATTTCTAGCAATAGCTTTCGAAATAATGACAGATCAGTCGGCAATAGTAACGGATTAGGGGCATCAGTCCAGAACAGTGCATATATGTATGACGGCTCTGGACCAGCCGGCAATGACCAAGCGGGAAGAATTTCTAGCGATAGCTTTCGAAATTTCGACAGATCAGTCGGCAATAATAACGGATTCGGGGCATCTGGCCAAAACAGTGCATACATGTATGACGGCTCTCTACCATCCGGCAATGACCAAGCGGGAAGAATTTCAGGCGATTACTTTCGAAATTTCGGTAGAGACGGGATAGAATTAGGAGGATACCTTTCATTTGAATAGAACGATTGATAGCTTTAAAAAGAAAATGTCCATATATATATATATATACATACATATATATATATATATATATATATATATATATATATATATTATATATATATATATATATATATATATATATATATAATATTAATATATAGTACTTCCTAATGATATTACATAATAATAAAACAACATTTTGATATGTAAGTTAGGATATCTTAAGTTAATAATAATTTTCTTTACATATAGCTATAATAAAAACTAGTTTTTGCACTGTCATATTGTTATTTATTGGGTTCTAACGTTTAACACTAAAACATAGAAACATACATGCATACATGCATTCATACATAGAAAATTACACACACACAGACACACACACACACACACGTACGAACATATATACATACGTACTTACGTAAGTATATACATACATACACACACACACACACACACACACACATACTGTTACGTGCTTAGGCTCGAATAAACAGTAACATAGAAAGCGTTAAAATAACAAGCTTGTTAAACTTCATAAACAACTTATTGAGCTCAAATAGTTTCCAAGAAGGAAAAATAAACTTACGGTTTTAAGAATCAATTCCAAAATTAATCCAAAAATAATTCAAAATATTATCCACTAGAGAAATTGCAAAAGTCTTGGTAATAAAATGTCCAAATAATTCTAAGTTGGAATCCCAACAAAGTATCCAATATGGAAGACGATGTCACTTGATGAAGTCAGTTCTTGTTAAAAAAAACATTCTATGAGCACAATTCTTTTCCAGATAAATAACAAAATAAATCCTCTTGAATCCAAACGACTTGAAATAATTTCCAATACAAGTTAGTTTAAAATAACTCAAAACGACACACAACTTAGTATTCTAAAAGCCCAACTTCTACTCCTTAGTTCGCTCACAAGACATAATTTATATATCTGTTTTTACGTAGACAAGAAAGGGTCACATAATCTTCTAGAAACTGTTATAACGAATTTAAGTTCAAAAACTCACGTATGACCCAACTAAAGTAGAAAGATATTTATACAAAGCTCCATAATGTCCTTGGAACCAACCAATCATTTTAAAAGCTTGTTTACAACTCTGAAGCCAGATCAGAAATGAGGTCAGCACCTGGTGTTTATTTTGTAAAGTACATGTCACCCACCCACCCCGCTAATAAACGAATCTTAAACTTAAAATGCCAAATTTGAATCTAACCAGCAAACAATAAAAATAACTATAAATGACTTATATTAAATATGCGTAACAATACATACATACATACATACATACATACATACATACATACATACATACATACATACATACATACATACATACATACATACATACATACCACATTCCTAGAACAAACACACAGATACAGTGATGTCTAGCTAATAGCGGACCAAATAAGTTGTCGCTGACTAAAACTCATCTTAACCCTTTCAATAAGACGTTAATAGCAAAACCTGGTGTACAATTTAATTAAATAAGACTTTTACAAAACAGTCTTCTGGCAGAAAGGTATTTCAGTCTAATAAAAGAGTAGAGCGTGGATTTGTTAATGTTTAATTTCAAACTGACACCATTTTTAAAACTCAGGCCACATATATGGTTGATCAAATATCCATGTCTCTTCCTACGTGTACCTATTGTAAGAAAAAGGATGTATTATTTCTGATTGCTACACATTGAAAAATAAGCATCAGAATTAAGGCAGACCTTTTCCAAATGCTCTTATTTATAAGAGGTCAAGATCACGGTCATATATTGAAAGTATGTCATGTAAACCTCAGTCTGATTTTATTATGGAGAATTATGAACTATACATATTGAAGAGTTCTCTATCACTCTTGGGTGATTTGGCCAATCCCATTTCTTATACAATTGTAAATTACACATGAGCCTCTCAAATGCTCTTATTTCTAAGAGGTCAAGAAAACGGTCATGTATTGAAAGTGATACTTAGGTAGGACTAATAAACCCCAGTCTAATTTTATTATGGAGAATTATGAACCATACATATTGAAGGGTTCTAAATTACTCTTGAGTGATTTGGCCAATCCCATCCCATATAATGAAAGTGCTCTTGTTCAGAGGGACTAGCGTGGCTTTGCTAATGTTCGTTTTCATTATGCAAATTAGTTTTCAGACTTAGTCACAGGACCAGTGACAGTCGGAACTGTATTTGCTTTATCCGTTGAAGGCATTCGTTTATTGCAAGGCAACGACCGAACTGGAGGCATGGTTGTGGTTAATCCACTTGTAACTGACAAGCCTTGTGTAGATCGTAATAGATTCAACTGAAAAAGAATTGCCTATTTTATTCCCTGCTTGTGCAGTTACAAGAGCTTAAGCAAAGAATGCTGTTGAGAATGATCTTGCTAAGTGAAGTGTTCATGTAGATGACACAAGTGTTGGTCAAGCTTTTAATGAAGTCACTTCTACTCCTTGTTTGCATCATATACGAAGGTATTGTTCACAGTGATGATATTCTAATTATTCATTCTCTTTATTTGTATCAGAGTTATTAACGAGAATCGAACAAGATCCTTATCGTGTTTCTTCAGAAGGTTATTAATGAAACTGAAGCCACTGACGGTCCTGTCTGATATGTCATTAATAAAAGAATTATTCTGAGAAACTGTAGATCTCCAGAGGTACCTGCTGATGATGAGTGGTCAGTTGACTACCAGATTGTAGTTTAAAAATCTTACAGACATGACATACTGAGTCTGGCTCATGAGACGTCTTTGGCTGGTCATTTAGGGATTAATAGGACTTTTTCACAAGATATTGGCTCATTTTCTTTGGCCAAAAACCAAACGTGATGCTTGTAAATGCTGTAGATCTTGTCATGCTTGTCAACTGGTAGGAAAATCGAATCAGAAGATACACTAGGCTCATCAGCAACCTGTTCGTGCATCAATGTCGAATTATGGTAGATTGCGTTGGTTCCTTACCTAAGACCTAGTAAGGTATCCAATACCTGTTGACCAAGATGTGTGCGTCACGAAGGCTTCCAAAGTCAATTCCTTTCAGAAAAATTAACTCTAAAACAATATTAAAGCTTTGATAAAGGTATTTGTACTCATATAGTCCTTCTCAAATCTGTCCAATATGATAATGGTTCAACCTTCATATCCAGATGTTTTCTGCATGCTAGTTGCGAATTAGGCATCCAACTATTCAAATCTTCTGCCTATCACCCTGGGAGCCAAAAGGCATACAGATTTCACCAGGCTTTAAAAAATATGATTTGATCATATGGTTTTAATACGGGTAAAGATTGGGTTGAAGGCATTCATATACTATTTATTTGTTGGTAGGAAATCAGCTCAACACTCTGTAGGCATCTGTCCCTTTGACCTGGGTTTTCCTAATGAAGATACTGAAATTAATCTTTTTGAATATCTTTCCAATTTTAAGGCTTGTGGGGTTGCAAGAGCAAATATGCACTCTACTCAATCATACATGAAGTTAAGAAATGATAATATCTCGAAGGAAAGGATTTTCAGCGTGGTGATAGAATCCTGAATCTTTTGACCATGAAACATAATCGTCTTCATGACAAATATTATGGTCGCTAACAGTTGACAGGAATGTAAATTATTTAAAAAAGCATCATAAATACTCCTGAGTGGCGAAAAGAACATCAACTTTGCCACATAACCATGCAAAAGGAGGATGTTGAAAGAGATAGCCAGGTTAGACATGGAATAAATTTCATCTGTCTCATGCAGTGTAGATTTCAGTGAACTAATGTCATCAGATTATACTGATACTGAAGTAACAAACCTTCAGAAAGTAAGAAAATATGAAAGATATTGACCATACACTTTTACATTTGCAAGAGCAAGAAAGAATAGAACTAAAACAGATTTTAAATCAATATGAGCACATTTTCCAGATATTCCTATCAAAACAAACACAATTTTCTGTGACGTTGAAATTGTATATTCGAAACCTATGAAACAACACCCGTACAGGATAAACCATCTAAAGAGGACTTCCTGAAAAGAAAATTCAGGCACTAATTTGAAAGTAACGGATGACGTCTTTTATTTTAAAAACAATATTTTTGTCATAACGCAACGTGATATATGATATGCATCATCATAACAATTATATACAATTATATATAATAATAATGAGGATTTTGTTTGGATAGCGCTTAATCTTTAGAAGCTCTAAGCTCTAAAAGATACACGAGTCTCTAATGAAACTTGTATTAGTAAAATAATAAAATAAACTAGAGACAAACAGTCGTACATATAATTATATTGTTATTAAGGATATACAATATATCAATTTAAATTAATAAATTTTATATATTGAACTGGCATTAAGTCCATTAGGATACAAAGTATCTAACTTATGAATCCAAAAAGTTTATTTTATGCGTCTATTCACGTCACCATGCACAATATATATTGGCATGAAAGAAACATGGAGTAAAAAGTGAGTATTGCTGTTAAAGTGTGTTGAAATATTATAAGAAAAAATAGGATCTCTATAATTTCTTATATCAAGCGATGATTATTCATTCTCTTACAAACTTGTTGAAGTGTTTGTCTAACATATTGCATGCTACATTTTTTTTACAGGTTATTAAATAAATCACATCAGTTGATATGCAGTTGTTGTTAACACATAGAGAAAATATCTCTTTTGTATGAGCGCTACTGAAAGAAGTACTTTCTATTATCTTTGCACATTGAGAGCACCGGCTTCTGTTACATTTCGATGATGAAAAGTGTATTTCTTTATTATTTTATTCTGTCTGTTTAGTTCTAATTAGTTATAATTAAAAAATCTTACAAGTTCTTGGGTCTTCTAAAAGCGAGAATTGGTTTAGTTTTGTAAAGTGATTTAACACTAGTTTTATTGGATAAATTTAGGAGACTATAATATTTATTAATTATAAGACTTATATTAGGCAATGAGGGATTATATTGTATTCTGAAAGGAATTACTTCTCTCTATTTTACATTCTGCTATTTTTAAAGCCTCATCTTGAGTAAGATTTCCTTTTTTGTTCAGCGCAGAATCAACTAAATATGTAGGATAATTTCTATTTTGGGAATAAGTTCGTAGTTTATTCAAAGGATTTTGTAAATGACAATCATCCGAAATAATACGTCTGTATCTTTTGGCCTGGCTATATGGTATACCGTTTATACATGACATGGGATGACATAAAGAATAATCCATATATTGGTGGATATTAGTTTCTTTGATATTAATATTTTTTAATAACATATACATCTAGAAATGAAACCTGCCTACGAAATGTAGTGTAAGTAAATTTAATCGTTGGGCGAAAATGATTTAGGCGATCAACAAATTTTTTCAATTCTTCCTGTGAATGGTTCCAGATCATATATATATATATATATATATATATATATATATATATATATATATATATATATATATATATAACAATCTGAACCAAACAGATGGATTAAATGTATCGTTTTGAAGAAAATATTTTTCTAATTTTCCCATCACAAAGGGAAGCATATGAAAGCGCCATAGGACTACCCATATCCCATATTCGTATCCATTCTTGAGATGTAATTCATATTATTAAATTGAAAATAATTATTTTCCAAGATAAGTTTTATTATTTTACAAAATATCTTCACTATATTGTGTGATATTATTAGGTTTGTTATCAATACAATATTTACACGATTCAATACCATCTGCATGCGGAATGTTGGTATATAGTGACGTTACATCTAATGATACCAGGATTGAGTAATCAGATAGCTGTGGAACAGTCTTAAACTTTTTAATGAAATCAGTAGTATCTTTAATGTATGAAGGAAATGATTTCATTAAAGGTTGTAAAACACTATCAATAAATTTGGATCTGCTTTCAGTATATTAATAATAACCTGATAGAATGGGTCGTCCTGGATACTTAACAGGTAAATTGTGGTCAGGATTTTTATGAGTTTTGGATGATATGTAGAATTGAGGTGTACGTATGTTAAGAGAGAATGTATCGATTATCTCATATACGGAATTATTATTTTTTAGCAATCTCATTAATACAAATTGAAGTGTTTAATTTAATTTCTATCGAAGTGTCATTTTCAATATGTTTTACTATGTTTAATATGTTTTGTTAATACTGATATCATTAAAAAGTTTCATGTTTTGATTGAAGCTTGACTTCTACTGAATTCTTTTCAGGACTTATTATTATTATTATTATAAATTATTTTAATTTGTGCCTGTAATTCATGGATTGTTTATTTTAGGATATAATACCGTAAGTTTTTTCTTGTAAGGTTCACATATAATTCTGGGGAAATAAATTATTTGTTAACTTTACAAAGCTTTTGCCTTTCACGTCTTTACTGTTATTTATTTTAAGAGCATTTGCTCTTAACACTTAAAAGTCTGTATGCATTAAATTAATAATCTGCAACAAGCGATGGCACCTCAAGACTCCCATTATTTCACATTAACTTACATAACAATTTATGAGATGAGTAAGTCTACATTTCCTGCAAACACTAAGGTTATACGGCATACATGTCAACATCACAACCCTAGACAAGTGCCAGCATTAATGATTGTGCGCGTGAATAACATTTAGGTAGCTAAGGGTTCTCGATATGCAATAAGACGTTCTTATTAAGACACAAAGCAGCCTGAAATTCTTTATTTGTCAAGTCCCCACAACCAATAACACCACCAGCAACGACAACATTGTTCTACGCCCCTTTAATATAAATCTACATTTCTTCCTTTATTCTGGTTTCTCTGACCTTTTAAGTCAGCAAAATGTTGTGACAAACATTCCGTAATCGAACTGATTACTTCATTACGGCATGCGACACACATATATGTCCCAAAGTATGCTACAACCTAATGCTATTTAAGGAAAGTGTAAACAAATTTATCATTCATTTCCTCTTCCTCCTGAGATAAGATTATGTTCGATTGATTACATTTTACCAGAGGCGCTTATTATACATGTTGCCCGTTGTCATGTCAAATGCAGAATTATCATTTGACGGCATGATTATATAAAGTCGAAGCTACATGGAACATTTGCAGTTAAAGAGTCATAAAGCGTTCGGAAGATTGTAATTTTAGACAGGGAATGGTTTTGGATTCTTTTAGTATGCATTTAAGAACCTATTTTGTTTATTCATATTAAGACATTTGCTATCTCTACCTTCTTAGGCTTAATCTCGTGCACGTGTATTTATATTGCCTGAGTGTTGATTTTACTACGAGATTATTAAAATCAATGTTATATTGATGTGTAACTATATATATGTATGTATGTATGTATGTATGTATGTATGTATGTATGTATGTATGTATGCATGCATGCACGCACGCACGCACGCATGTATGTATGTATGTACGTAATTACGTATGTATGTCGAGGACTTAAATTTCACTAAGAGCATTGGGAGCCAGAAACATAAACATCTCTTTGGCATGTTAAAGGAGTACTTTGACAGAGTGTATGCAGTTAATGGTTCAGGCAGTTTGGTTGTATTTATCCCACACAGTGGGGATATAAGCGATTTTAAAGCAATCTGTCTAGTAACGTTAGTTTTAAAAAAAAATTTGAATTCAGGCATATTAAACAATCTGGACCCAACACTTTCATATGTAGAATAGTAAGAAAGGAGTGAACTATAACAATTATTAAATGAATATGAACACGTGTTCCCTGATGTACCAATTTAAATAAATAAAATCTATCAAGATGTATACTCACGGAAAAGGATTAATTTCCAACACCTGAGAAGATTTCTTGGAAACCATATATAATATTTGTTATTTACTTAGTGAAGCATATCCGACAATTTATTAACAAGTGGGTTTTCCTAGGATTATTTCACATTTTATATCATATTGTGGGACAAGGTTAAATTAAATTAAATATATAGATGTCGCGGTCTAGGTCAGATACGTCCCCAATGCTTTTTGAAAGATACTTATCCGATCTTTTGGTATATATGATTATAGTCAGGTATTTTATCAGTTATTTTGATATGTTTTTCTCGAATTGACAAGTCTATGCCAAGATTGTTAAACAAATCTAATATTTTTTTGGTCTGGAATTTGTTTTCGCTGAAAGACTGAACAGTTCTTTCAGAATTAAATGTTAAATATTTAACATATATGTTGATGCAAGTAATGTAGGGGTTGGAGGAGTATTGGTACAAGAAGATAAAATAAAATAGTGAATGTTCATCTAGTACGGCTGTTTTGGGAAAGGTAAGCTATCATCAGAGAAATTGTTCCACAACCGAAAAGCAATATTTGTGTTTGACGTTGTCTTTGCAACATTTTGAAATGTATATTACCTTATCTCTTCCACAGTCCCCTCATTTTCATTAAAAAAAGCAATGAAAAGTAGAGATGGTTGAAGTTGAGAAAATACTACAGTAATACAGCAATACCATATGATGTCAGGGAAAAGATAATAAGGGTAGACTTAAATATTATAGCAGCAGATGCATAGTTGAGTGTAATGTAAAATAAAGCAATTCTTTATAAATTTTTCCTTTTCTTTACAAGGGAATGTGTTATAGTCTTTTGATTTTATTGCAAACGTCACCTTTGTCAAATGATTGAAGGTAGAGTTTTGACTTACCTGATTATTGTCAGGCTTCATATGGTGACGTGTATGTACAATATGTGGCTTTCGTTAAGATTTAGGATTGCTTGGAATTCAGTAATGTCTTTGGACCTTTCACGTTTTCCAGTCTAAGGAAATATAATGCATTTTAAATTTTAACTAAACACTTGGTTTGACTTTCTTTCAAATCTTCTAGAATGTCAAGTAATGTCAGTCGCAATCCGTTTTCAAAAGCTTGTTTTCTCATTATTATTTTTGAAATGATAAGTCTATATCCAACTCAGAATTAGATCTATATCATTATTGTGTGTGCTAATTTTGTAATCTTAGAAATATGAGTGGATTTTATTAATTTAACCTGTGCACAGCTGTATCATTGGCCAAACTACCTGTGTGAGACAATGCAGTGGTTGTGGCCTGTAATTCAGTGGACTTAAACAATTGTTTTTATAAATGCTAATATGTACTTAAAGTCACAATCAGTTAAACTGAAGTTAACTAGACGTTTTAGTGACAATCAAAGAATTATGCTATTCATAATATGAGTATATTTTCAGTGGGAGTCTTGCTGTATAATTTTGCATCAATCATCACAAAAACAACTTCAGTTCAGCCCATTTAAATAATAATGTCGTCATCGCAAGAACCACTGCAACAGATCGTCGATAATACAACTCTATAAAAAAACGAGAATGATATCATCAAGATCAACCAAATCCTGAGTTCAGCATTGATTTTTCAACAGCAATTAGCGCGAAGGAAATAGCACTAACACAATTACGATTTTATCAAATCTGGCCAAATATTAGAACAAAATCATTCAAATGGTTCTGATCAAGTAATTGTCTGGTATTTGCACATTAAAAAAAACAAAGCCAGTAATGGCAAGTTTTTGGTATTCCCACAGTTGGTTATCAAATTGAACAAATCAATGATTACTGTCAGCGCAGACTTAAATATATCACGGTAAAATAATCTAAATAGCTATTACTGTTCATGAGCCAACATAACTAGCCGCTTTCGAAATAAACTCGCTAGAAAATGCCGTCGATATATTTCAATCATCAGTCCAAAGTGTGCTAGTTAGGACGGCCTGATGTTCCGCCAGAATATCAAGAACAACGAGAACCTTTTCGTGATGATTTTTCTAATAACAACAAAAATATATAAATATCCCAAAATATCATGAAAATATCGGGATGCTTATCCATGGGGCGAAAACAAATTACAAACTTGCTATCTTAACTTATTCTTATCCAATATGTTTATGAAAATGATCTTAAATGAATGGCCTATAAAATGAAATGAGCATCAAAATAAATCCACAACCTTAGCGCTGTTCATGACTAATATTCAAGCGTATTCTAATAACTATATAAAAATGTAAATTATCGAAATAATACAACAGTGAAATCAAATTGTATCAAACATGGCATATGCTAATCAAACTATGGTTGAAATACTGGATGTTAGTATTTATACAATAGATCCAAGGAAAAACAATAACACTTAGGCAATTATATGCTAGACATTATAAAATAGCCGAAATAAAATGTACACACTAAAGATTAAATACTCACTTATACTTATAAAAATATATGTTAAAGATATTTTCAATGAGTATTTTCCATAAATCGCCGAGTCATGGAAAAAATAAATGTTCTGACGGCATTTTCAAGTAGATATTTACACACACACACACACACACACACACGCCCGTAGATACATAGATACATATATATATATATATATATATATATATATATATATATATATATATATATATATATAATCTTAATTAAGGACGGCACAGTACACATAATCTTAGATAACGTTATTCAATACATATAAGGGGTCTTCTCTACGTTCAGCAAAAAGCACACCCTGCCCGCATAATCAACCTTGAGGAGTGCAAAATAGCACCTACAACGTGGTAGCATGGTTGGAAGTTGTCCAGAAATCTATTGAATATGGATCAATGAGAGGCTCACACAGCCCCCAATCATAATAAGGGTCATATGCTATATAAGGTAACAATTACTTACAAATCCAAAATAAGCTCACACAATGGTGTTGTTTTATTGCTGCTTATATTTTTATTTCTTTCGTAATTATTATCGCTCACAAAATCTAGACAAAGTAAAAACATGACAGATTCAGTAAAAAAGTTATTGCTTTAAAAACCAACCAAAAATCATTATTTATTAGGAAGTACAACATATTTTAAGATAAAGGCATTATCTTTACCTAACAGATTTATATCATTTGACGTTGTGAATGATTGTATCAATGAATGAGTCTACTTTCTGACTTTCATTGACGTTAAATATATGTCCTATAATATAGTTATACTTCTTTGAAAATACCGAGATAATTATAGTGTTTGCAGCACGATATGAAAAATATAACCCCCACAAATATCTTTTTATATAAGCAAATACTATTAAAAAGTACAGGCTAGATAATAAAACTAATTGGCATCTGCATACAACGATGAAAATATTGTTTCTGCGCCAATCTATGTATTTACATTTAAAATTGATCTTGCGCTCTTATCATTTACAAAACCCATACATTATCTAAAGAGTTTTCGAGTTTTATACCGTTGATATGATCCATCGATTGGCCGTCTTCGATTAATCCATGAGAACATTCACAAATGAACTATGAGACAAATACATATCATTTCACCTTCATTGAATCTCATATAATCATATTTACTAACATTGCAGACTGGTGTTCTTAATAGAACGTACACCATCATAAGATGCTTCATAATTCATGATGATGGAATGTTTCATAAATTCGTTTCGCTCCATTTATATATAATAAAATTATTTGTCTAAATGACTTTTAAAAAAAATATATTAAGACTGTCCTCGTTGCTTTTTAGAGCCTTGACATAGTCAGCCCTATTATTTCATCATAATATGTTTTAGCTATCTGTAATTTTACCACCACATTGGAAACACAACTGATCTAAAACCAATTCAATTGTGTAGCCGAACGAGTAATGAAACATTTTACAAATGCAGCAGTTGGAAATGGTTTAACGGTTAAGACGTAAAAGTAATACGTCAGTGGGCAGAAATCTTTAAAGATACCGGAGCGTCTATTACAAACATCGCTGAGCTAGGAACAAAACATACAATTTCACATAATTGAGAAAACAATAACAGGACAGCTCTTGTATGAATCAAATTATAAATCGCTAGGAGCTTCGATTGAAGTTACTGATCATAATGCGCATGCGTGGACTAGTGCAGTAACATTAATTAATTTTACGACATTGAGCTGTTAAGTGTTATGGTGGTGGTGATCTGTTCGATTTTATCAGAAATATAAAGAAAAACAATCCTGTATCCTTGTAGCTGTTTCAAAGTTCAGATATAAATTATTATCAATTTGTATGATCGACTGGAGATATTTATCGTATAGAATCTCTTCATAAAGAAATTAAAAATGAATAATTATCTCTTCATAAAGAAATTAAAAATGAATAATTATTGAGTAAATTTTTTAAAACCATTTCGTCAGTTGCTGCTCATTTAACGAAGAAGGAAAATGCATGAAAACCAACTATATAGGATTTTATTAATGAAATACGCTATAATTGTATCGAATGTGGACACTGTAGATATATTCAATACTACATACGGTTATTGATGATATCTCAGTTGATATGGTTGCATTTTATCCCAAACGTTGTCATGGAATATTTTAATATACTTGATGTACAGATATCGTTGGTTGTAAGTCCACAGAAAGAAGTTTCGTTGCAACAACAAACGAAATATTCTGATGATGAAAATTCTGATATAACTGATTTTGAGAATAAAATTGCAAAAGATCTTGCCAGAACAATAATTATTAAATTCACGCAAGGAGGATCATATATGATCATAAACGACATTGTACAAGATAAATTATAGCTGATGGTGAACTCGATTTTGTAATTGCTGATACAACGGAGAGAAACACACTTATAACTCAAAATAATGTCAATTTATCAGGCAGAACCAACAATTAGATACAAGTGGGAGCTTTATTGATGGTCAAACACCGCAATTTACTTATTTAAGATTTTCTATGCTTGCGTTCGTTTCGATCAATCTATTATCAATGATAAATAGAGTTTATGAGTTTGCTGTCAGAGATACTACAGATTGATTCTATATGAAAAATATTTCATATTTGATGACTCAATTTTATATAGCACTGCTTGCTTAAGATGTATCACGCGGCGAATAAAGAATAAAAGGAAGAAACAAATATTTATTCCGAATCTTCCGACATTGAAATCAAGGATATTTATAATAAAATAAGCAAATATCAAACTATTATTGTTGCTACGGAATATAATCCCGTGACTAGACATAAAACAGTTTATCTTAATGGGGGTGGAGATTCTGGTAAAACTACTCTTGCGATTGAATTATTTCGAAAATTTGATATGATCGTATTTGCCCCTACAGAAGAAATGAAAGTCGAACAGACCAACTTATTAAAAATGTCTCTTTTTTAACTTTTGACCTTTAATAAAATGAAACTAGAAGGTCAATAACGTCAAACCAAAGCCGCTAACTAACCAGGAGTTTCTCTAAATTGGTTAGTTTATAAGTGTCTATTGTTGTCTTAGTGATTTTTAAAAAGTATACAGGCGTGTTTACCAGCTGTCGTGAATTAGATCATTATTTTATATCAACAAAATGGCACCAGCTATGGAATCGTATACTGTTAGATTAGCTCGAGAGCGACTGGAAGCAATACAAACTATCTTCCAGTCCGTGATTCTGTCAGACAAAAATTACAAGCGCGTCAGAAGTCTCTTGTGGAATTTGCAGAAGGTTCAGAACAATCATTTAAACCAATTGTCGAACCAATAAAAAGAATTGTTACAGCAAGTGAGGCAACACAAAAGGCTCTTCAAACATTGCCAATTGCAAAGCAACTAAGAATGAAAGCTATCGAGGTTGTTCGTGGTAAAGCTTCTAGTGAGATTGGTTATGTTGCCGGTAAGTCATTTTCTGCAATCAAATATAGACTAGCACGATTAATCCGCATACCGCATGCAGTCCAACTTCAACCAGTAAAATAACCCAACACTGAAATTATGCTTGCAAATGTCAGTAAAATAATAAATCAAGTCGCAAATCAAAAACTAGCAGAGTAGGCTTGTGAAGCTTAACAAAATATAAATGCAAGCTTTTACGTCTGCGTGTTAAAGGATTTAATTAGTTAAAACATTAAACAAGTAACCGATCCAGCATTTGACATGGAAGCGTTAGTATTCAAAGATGAATATATACTCGATTATCAATATTATTCTTATGACGTATGACAGCAATATCAGCTTGGAATAATCGAACTTAAAGTTCAGGATACAAGTATATATTTCTTACCTGCTAAAAAGTATAATAAAGTAAAAGGAAAACTCCTAAATGATATCGTCACTAATGCAGAATACTTATCTATTGTCAGAATCGGTTTTCTTAATAATGGTATAATGGCGTTATTCGAAAGTGCTGTATATATGATTGATGGAAAAGAAATTGAAACAATTCAACATAATGTTGATGTTGCCAAAATATTCAGATGATTATTAAAACATCAATGCCATTGATGTTTACCAAGGATAATTCAGACCACCCCGAAGGCAGACCGTATAATATAAGACGACAGCAGAACAATGCCGTCGCTGCTGACGTTGATGTGTTAAATGTGATTATTGATGTTACTCCAAATTACAATTTAGGTTTGAGATCACGTAATTTAATGTTAAAGGTTATTCGTAGAAACGTTTCATGTTCTATTCCACTATCACATATATTTGGATTTTGTAGAAATGTAAGACATGTTATTTTTAGAGACAAGCATACAACTGTACTTGTACGAAAGGGTGATGATAACGATGATAACAATGATATATCGAGAAGATGGTGATGCTTCTCCTGGTAAAACAAATAATATTATTTACACTTTCTTTGTGGTTGACGTTGATTGCTTAAGAACAGAAAATACTTTATTTGATCGATTTAGGTGTTAAAAAGAAGTTGTCATGGTTGACGAAAACAGTAGACAGTGTTCAAAGTGTTGTCGATGGTGTGTTTACGTGGCATATCGCATCACAGTACGTTGTTCTTTTGCATACCACGGCCCGACGATGTGGAACGAATTTCCCATTGAAATTAGACATAAAGACACAGTGGTCCCTTTTTAGAATGCTCCTAAAACTCACCCTTTTTACCGCAGGGACAAACTTAGAGACCTAATAATGTTTTGTATCTTATATGTTTTCCAATTTCATTGTTTTTGTCATATGTTTCTCTGCAGTGTAGTCATATTATTATAGATGGTGTAAAGCCCCTAGAGCTTCTAAAGATTAGGCGCTATACAAAGTCATTATTATTATTATTATTATTATTATTATTATTAGTATTATTATTATTATTATTAGTATTATTAGTATTATTATTAGTATTATTATTATTAGTATTATTATTAGTATTATTATTATTATTATTATTATTATTAGTATTATTATTAGTATTATTATTATTATTTTTATTATTATTATTATTATTATTATTATTATTATTATTATTATTGTATCTGAACCACGACATATATTATTGCTATACAAAATGATGCATAAGTAAACTCTCGAGAACGTAGTAATATGATATTTGACAAACTCGGTGTTTCTGAAGTTTCATTAGGAATAAATGGACATCAAGAACAAACTGAAGACATTTTACGTAATTTTTATCCAATTTATGTTGCAAGTGTAACATTGCCAACACAGACAATATTTGATCCACCAGTATGTGGCCGTGAAACTATCGCCTTACTCGACGATGTATCAAAATCAAGAAAACCAACCCAACAAGTTATACATGAATACACATGTAACTGCTATCGTTTTAAACAGATCTTAACATATAATGGTAGATTCTTGCGGAAGATCGTCCTCTAAACAAAAAGACACAACTGACAAAATATAATGAGATGGCTCAAGTGGGATACATTATATTTAGTGGCGCAATCTGTAGATTCTACGATGTTCTTAAAGATTTTAATAAAATCGCAAAATTATTGAACGATAATGCTGATGAAATTATTCATTTAATCGCCAATATTTATGAAGCCCTATCTGTAGATGAACTCGATGGATTTATATGATGATGTAATGCGTGACAAACAATAAAATCCGGCACGAATGTATTTTTAATGCAGAAACAAAACCAGACGTGATTCATGTTACTCAGCGATATATACCAATACCAAAAATGAAACGAGATTATTGTGAAATGTTTGAAGTATTTAATAGGGTTGATACACATAATCTGCGAAAAATTCACCAGACTTAGTGTCATGGGGTTATGTATACAATGAAGTTCAAAAAGTTATTTTCACGTGCGCAAGTTACCCGATACAGATTTATAACGAAAAATTGACAATATGCTCGGTCGCGATACCGTGTAGATCATGATGAATTTTTTGGTTAATAAACAGAGAGAGAGAGAGAGAGAGAGAGAGAGAGAGAGAGAGAGAGAGAGAGAGAGAGAGAGAGAGAGAGCGACCTCAATGAAGCGTCCGATGGGTAAACAAAACATACATACGAATTTGAAAATCACTAACGACACTGATAAGTAACAAAATAAGGTAACCCAATTAGAAAAAGTCTCAGTCAATTAGACGCTTCTGTTTGGGGTTATTGACCTTGCATTGTTTATTTTCGGAGGAAGTAGGAAGTTTTATTTTTAATTTGTGTACGAAGCTATGTAAACACAGATGGATGAAGGTATTTTTTTCATGAAAAACCTTAAAAGACAAATTACGAAAGTGTAAAATATCAATCATTTTTATAGGTTTGATGAAAATAAATAAATACTGTCTTCAGTTCAAAATCTAGTTAGATTACTAGGTTCTAAGATATATATTCTATAGTCAGAAAGATTTGAATTAAAATAAAATGGGTCCACCGAACTCAGATCCGCGTCTACCATGATTTCTAAACATATCTTCCGAAACACCTACGTAATTATTGCCGACAGGTCCGTGACCGTCATAGATATCTGCCCATCTTTCCTCTTCTGTCCATAATGCCATCTGGCCCGTCGAAGCCAAAATTATCTTCAGGGTATGGGCGGTCCCAGTATGCGCCCCTATGCCCTACGTCCCAGTTTCCTAAACCATGTAAGCCTTCTCCTCAGAATCCGTTTCTGTAAATGCCTGGTCCATATCCAGTAGGTATTGGAAAACCGCTGACTAAAACAGTGATGCCCAATAACAATGTAATGGCAAGGACTGTTAATTCTATGCGCTGTTCAAGAAACGAGAATATCGAATGTATGATTAGAATGTTAGAAACATACGTACTTACATAATTAGCTAGGTCAAGCATATATCTAAGTAGATTATTCTATATATACATGGACATTTTCCCTAGTCACAGTGCTGCTCTAAGAGTCACTGATTACTCACATTCCTCTTAGTGTTCTCGTTATGAATGTTTGCATATAAGACTATTTAACTTTCTGACTAACTTTTTAACAGCTAGTAAAATAAATCGACTTCACAAATATTGTTTGTGACTTAGTATTGATATATGTTCCATCTGATTTGATACATGATACATTAGGTTAATTGTTTATCTTCGATATTAGATGGGATGGTAAGGCAGGAATGAATACGTTTCTCAAGATAACAAAATTGTTGTATAAAACTCAAACACAATGATAGTGCCAGTCCTCTCCTTAGAAAATTCTATGTTGTCAAACATTCAAAGGTTAGGAATCTCAAAGTAAAAATTTGTTATATTTTATTCAGATAAATGTTAACAACTTCACCTAAATTAACAACGATTTAGATATTTAATATTAAGCGATAGAGAAATACTAATTGTGCATTATCTTGTTTACTAAGTAAATGTATTTCGTCAGGTACATTATTACTTTATTTCTGAGACCAATATATATATAAACTTGATGAAATGATTAAAACACAAAGTAAATCTGAAATAGATTAACAAATAAATCCCAAGTACTACCTTGCTTTAGTTTACAATCTTCCAAACTTTTTATGGCTTTTTAAATGCAAGTATTTCTATAGTTTGGACCTTTTACACTGATGCCATCAAATGATATTTCTGCGTTCATCATTACTACGGATTATTTATAACACGTGAAGTTAATCACACACAGTCGTACACCCAGAGGACTGGGAAATGAATGCTAAATTTGTGAATTGCATCATATTATTACACAATTTGGGACGTATCTGTATTTCTTATGCTTAAATTAAGTATATTTATCACAAAATTTGTTGTTTTGCAAATTCGAATAGACTAGCTTATGGAACAAATTTGGAACTTCTCTGTCAGGAGCGGAGAAACGTTGTCGGTGGTGGTGTTGAGGGTGTTGGGGAGTTGGCAAACGCAGGTTTGTCAATGTGAGTTATGCCCTGATTTGAACGTCTTGCTGCATATCAATAGCCCTTAACCATCTGGATGGAATTGGCGATCTGAACCATCCATGCCAAATCCTGTCTAGGGCTGGGATGTCGAGATGTATGCAGTCAAAAACATTAGTGTTTGCAAGAAATTTCAAAACATTGTCTATATTTTCAAAGCAATACAAAGGAATGTACTTAAGTGTGTCGTTGAAAGTCTCGTGTTGCTCATATGCTTAGATGTGCATATATTTTGAGTGTTAGGTTTTATGAAAATATGCGAAAGTATAATCATTCCCCTTGGTCTAGCTTAAAAAGCACAAACTACATAAAAGCCATGTATATTTTCAATTTCAGTATTACGTACCAGACATATTATGTTTTCAGGGTGACTATCATACCGTTACAAATGTAATATATCCAAACCGTTGACCACATTGTAATGCACAATAGCTCAGCAGTGTCCCTAAAATGTATCAAAACCTTGCAATGTCTATATTTTGTTAAAATAGTTTTGCACATTTACAACCAAGAATTGCCATTCTCACCTGAATTTATGTGAAAATTTAACACTGCTTTGGGAATATTCTACTTAGCATAAGTAAATTCCGTATATGTGGTTAAGAGAACGAATATATCGAACCTTCTTTCTAGTTCTTTCTTTCTAATAAAAAAAATAATATATATTAGCCATTAGTGTTCTGAGGCCATTGTCTGATCATATATATACTTACATCAGATTTCACTCACATCTCACCGCGGGATGTAGTGGGTTCGAACCCCGGTCGATTCATACCAAAGACTTATGAAAATCGTATTTGCAGCTGTCTCGCTATGACTGGTTGGCCGGGTATCTGGATAATGTGACACAGTGGAAGATCTTGATAAAAATGTGAGACATGATGCTCTAGTGTTTAGATACACACATATAAATATATATATATATATATATATATATATATATATATATATATATATATATATATATATATATATATATATAGACAATTAATAACGAATTACATTAATCTTGCAACAACTCATAAAGTGATTAAACAACTGTGGTTTCACATCTGAATAATTTCAGTAAGAATACGTCTTTTCCTTTTATCATACTATCATTTTTAATCGCAAGAGTATCGAAATTAACAAAATCCAACTTACTGAATATAAAATAGATAAGATACAATGAAACACACATTATTATTTTAATGTAGCCTATGGACCTTCCATTCCAAATGTAGTAGATATTCAATACTGAAAACACGCTGAAGATGTTGACATTAAGTAACGCACCAATCTTGGCCTTAAGACTCGCACTACAAATTCAAATATATTGATGTATTCAAGTGTTATACGTTTATGTTGCAGGAGGCATACATGATTCCACCACACCAGTGATAATCTTTAAAGGATTTATTTGATTAAATTTGACTTCAAAATATGCCAAACACCTCACCAAGCTATTTCTCGAGAATGCAACAATTTGGATTTTCATGTTCTTGTGGTCACTTTCTAAATAAAAGGCGTATCCCAAAATCTCGCCTGACATCCACAAGAAATTCTAGATCATGTAATGTATTTGCTTTTGTTGTTCCCGCACATTTAAAACTTGTCCAAGATAGGATTTCTTCTGGAAATATTCTGAACTTATTGTCCAATGGACCCTTTAGCTGGTCGAAAAATACGTTACCAACTAAATTGTACATTAATGAGTGAGGAAATTACTATTGGCATGGATTGCACATTTTAAAAAATATACTGACTCCACCCTTTAAAGGTCAACCACTATCAATCTATGTTTGCTTCTCATTTATCGGACTAAATTGAAAGATAATATAACTGTCAAAGTGCGAACTCCTATCCAGACGAAAACTTTTGATGAGTTAATGCTGACTTGGCAGATCCTATTTCACTTCCATGTATGTATGTATGTATGTATGTATGTATGTATGTATGTATGTATGTATGTATGTATGTAAGTACGTATGTATGTATCCAAAGTATTTGCTATTTTGAACCCTGGATAATAAATATGGGACCTCCATTTAACACCACATGTAGAAAGAACTCTGGGGTAGGCGCCCCTTGTGGCCGAGTGGTCTAAAGCGCTTTCCGTTACGTATCACTGCCATATCACCTCTGTATGCGTGGGTTCAAGTCTAAGATTCGGCTTATGTAGTGATCTGAGAAAGCTTGCCAGTAGCTTCTCGTGGGTCGGTTGTTCTTTATGGGTGTTTTACCGGGTTCTTCCTCCACCAATAATATTGGCCGACATGTATAACGTGTGCGGAAAAAATGGCGTTAAACCCTAAAAAACAAAACAAAAAAAACCCCAATCTTTTGTTACTGATTTTATGCTACGTTTATTTTTTATTTGTATTTTGCAACAGACCTTTGTTCAAAATCATGCTAATGGTGTACCTTGGTAGCGAAATGTATTTTCTATTCAACATAATACCTAGCTAATAGTTCTCTATCATTATATATGCAATATTCACAACATAATCAATGTAGGTAAACATGTTTACTTCTACTGAATATAGGATATTAGTTTTCCACATGGCTATTCCGAAACGTATGAACAAGGCTGAATGTTTTAAGAAAGGGCAATAGCCAAAATCTTGGCTCTGTTACTTTCTATTAAATCTTTTATTACTAGGTTGTTTACTTGAAATTGAAACCTTATTAATTTTTGCATTATTATTCGATGCTAAACAACAAAAATACCACGCCATGATAAACAAAAAGCGTGTGCTGTATTTATTGACAGACGTAGTAATTTATCTGGTTTAACGTCAGTAAGTCAACACATGATAGGTCATACGTGGCAGCCAGTGTATTTGATGGGGGATGTACCCAGGAAGACACAATTCCATGCAACATTAACTCCAAGCTCTCTCATATACCACGCTATGGTCGAACAAAAACTTTAACCATGTGCACAGAGGTGACATGTGTACAAAATATGATGTAGGTGTGTATGTAGAGACAATCGCACGAGACTATGGCATTATTCGAGACTAATATTGATTATTGAAATAGTAGAAAGAACGAATTTGAAACAAAGTTCGATATATTTCAATTCTTATCTACTTAGTTGTGATTCAACAAAGCAATGGTACAATCTTCAATTGAAATAAAGTGAGAAATACAATTGTTGGCACTGGGAGACAAACATGATGTTAACAAAATATCAATATTGGAATGTTTCAAAAAGTCAGCGTGACACAGATGAGCGATTGTACGTGCAAATATGGTAAAGGAAGTCAATTTATTAAATTTTGCAAATGCATACAAGTAGGTTTTGAAGTGTATAATACTTAAATATTTGAGGTGAGACATTTTAGGTGATTTCATTTGCTGATAGAGGTCAATAAACAGAGAAAAAATACATGAAGGTTGCAATATATTCTCTCTGAAGACATAGTAGAACTGATGTGTAATAATGAACTTGAAACCAAATATGGCTATTATGACGCTTGTACTTTTATGCTGTACTAAGGAGAAATTATATATCTTCGAATATTTACATGAAACTAAACACTCAAAAGGACATGATTTATCTCCTATCATAAAACACTAAATATGTTTCGAAATTACTCAGCTGCAACACGTGATTTCACATGACTCCATTTATCAATTAACTTTTTTAACAATTAATGAACTGAGTAAGTTTACATTTCTTGCCAATACTAATGTTATACTGCTGACATCTCGAGATCCAGCCCTAGAAAAAAATCCGACATTGATAATTCAGCGCGTGAATACCATCCAGCTGGTGAAGGGTTATTGATATGCAATAAGACTTTGATATCAGGACACAATTCAGCTTGACAAAACCAACACCACCACACCACCACTAACAACAACAGCAACCTTTCTACGATACTAGCATAGAAATACATCTAGTTTCTCGGACACATAAGACATACATAAGAAATATTATGTAATCAATATGAATACTACGTAGTGGCAAATATCCCAAACTGTGCTCTAACAAGATGCGATTCAAGCAAAGTGTAAACAAATTAACTATTCGTTTCCCCTTCCTCCGGGTACAATATTGCGTGTGATTGATTACATTTTTCCAGCGGCGGTTTTTATAAATGATGTCGTTGCATGTTACATGCACATATATAATTTTGACGGCATCAGTATAAAGGTCCAAGCTACAAGGAACATTAACATTTTAAAAGTCCAATATAGGTTGGAAGATTATCACCTTCGACAAGGTAAATTTTATATGTGTGTATGTGTGTGAGTGTTTGTGTGTTTGTGTGTATAATTCTTAACAAAAAGTGTCTGAAAGTCAAAAGGTCTTCTTCGATACAAAAAGTTTATGCCGAGATTATTAAGAAAGTGTAAGTGATTGGTGCCTGGAAGGTATCAATTTAGCTAGTTATAATGACTAAATATATCGATTAATTTGGATACTTGTATACAAATGTTGGCAACGGACCTGCACTGTATGTATGTATGTATGTATGTATGTATGTATGTATGTATGTATGTATGTATGTATGTATATATGTATTTATGTATGTATGTATGTATGTATATATGTATGTATATATGTATGTATGTATGTATGTATGTATGTATGTATGTATGTATGTATGTATGTATGTTGCTAGCATTCTAATAGTTCATTCGCACTTCATATCTAAGGAATAGCACACAGAGATGAACCTTCTTGCAATTGTGTTCTTGCTGGGATTGGCTGTCATAGTCAGCGGTTTTCCAAGACCTCTTGGACACGGCCAGTCCATAATAAGACACGAATTCGGAGGAAATGGCTTTGATGGTTCCAGGAACTTTGGCAACTGGGACTTCGGGCATATCGGCAGGCAGTATGACAGCCCGAACAATGGAGACAACTATGTATCTGACAGATCAGTCTTCAATAGTAACGGATTCGGGCCATCAGGCCAGAACAGTGCATACATGTATGACGGCTCTGGACCAGCAGGCAGTGACCAAGTGGGAGACAGATCAATTGGCAATATTAACGGATTCGGGGCATCAGGCCAAAACAGTGCATACATGTATGACGACTTTGGACCAGCCACCAATGACCAAGTGGGAAGAACTTCAGGCAATATTTTTCGAAATTACGGCAGAGACGGGATGGAATTAGGAGGATACCTTGTATTTGAATAGAACGATTGATAGCTTTAAAAAGGAAACTTCCATATATATATATATATATATATATATATATATATATATATATATATATATATATATATATATATATATATATATTACTTCCTAATGATATTACATAATAATAAAATTAGAGTTTGATATGCAAGTCAGGATACCTCAAGTTTATAATAATTTTGTTTACATATAGCTATAATAAAAACTAGTTTTTGTACCTGTCATATTGTTATTTATTGGGTTCTAACGTTTAACACTCAGAACATAGAAACATACATGCATACATACATACAAAACTACACACACAGACACATGGACACACACGAATGAACATATGTACGTACGTACTTACGTAAGTACATACATAAATACTCACTCACACACACATACATACATACTGTTACGTGCTTAGGCTCGAATAAACAGTAACATAGAAAGAGTTAAAATAACAAGCTTGTTAAACTTCATAAACAACTTATTGAGCTCAAATAGTTTCCAAGAAGGAAAAATAAACTTACGGTTTTAAGAATCAATTCCAAAATTAATCCAAAAATAATTCAAAATATTATCCACTAGATAAATTGCAAAAGTCCTGGCAATTAAATGTCCAAATAATTCTAAGTTCGAATCCCAGCGAAGTATCCAATATGGAAGACGATGTCACTTGATGAAGTCTGTACTTGTTGATAAAATTCTATGAGCACAATTCTTTTCCAGATAAATAACAATAAATCCTCTTGAATTCAAACGAATTGAAATAATTTCCTATACAAGGTAATTTAAAATAACTCAGAACGACACACAACTTAGTATTCTAAAAGCCCAACTTCTAGTCCTTAGTTAGCTTTCAAAAGATAATTTGTATATCTGTTTTTACGTAAACAAGAAAGGAGTCACACGATCTTCTAGAATCTGTTAGAACAAATTTACCTTGAAAAACCCACGTACCCACCGTATGACCCAACTAAAGTAGAAAGACGTTTATACAAAGCTCCATAATGTCCTTGGAACCAACCAATCATTTTAAAAGCTTGTTTACAACTCTGAAGTCAGGTCAGAAATGAGGTCAGCACCTGGTGTTTATTTTGTAAAGTACAGGTCACCCGCTCCCCAATGAACGAATCTTAAACTTAAAATGCTGAGACAGACCTGAAGCCGATGATGAATACGGTGAACCCGTATGTCTTTTGAATGTCAATAATGTAGTTGAATGAGTGGAAAGTAGAGATAAGTTACTATTTATTTTTAAAAATGTTTTGAATAGTTTCATTGGCATCGATAATTTGTAATTTAAAAATTATGTTCGCAAAATACATTTTTGTGACAGAAGGTGAAGTGACAGCGAACAAAACGACATAACATTTGGATTAAATTCTTTCTTAACAAAGTATATTCTTGGAAACTAAATATGGTTACCTTGGTAACTAAATGTACTAGGATGCTCTAGGTAAAAATGTTGATACAGATATGCCGTCATCTTTAACCGAACTGTGAAACGTGTTTCCAAGGATAAAAATTCAAATTGTTCTTGTTCGTATTTAGTTCTAAATATTAAGCTTACTTTCATTATCTTCCAGTGATCGGATTTTGTCGGTGCCCATGTATGACCTTGGACTAAATATTATCATTTCTTTTAATTTTTTTATGTCACCACTTGGCCTCCACAACATCTTACTTTCTTCTATATCTCGCTCACTTACTATCATGAGCCGTGGTAGCCCCGTTGTAACTCATTTGGTACTGTTTTTACTAGAGACGTGTTTTACTAAGGCCATTTATTATTGAAATGAATATTTGATATGACTAAAAAATTGTTAATGCTACGTTAAAACTCAAAGAGACGCATACAGAGTCACTCACACATTCACTCACACAAACGTGAAACACCCCTTGAAATATAAAACGAACTCTAGGATCAAATTGGTACGTTTGGGTATTATTTTCACTTTATTTTTCTTTATGACCTTACACTTCACAAATCAGGAACTTATTACAGATAAGTATAATAAAATCACATTTGAGTTTTCATTTAGTGCAGCAACAATTGTTTCCTTTTTTGTTTTTTGGATAACATGCTACAGGGAATTTCTGTAATTAGGGGATCTAGTGAAAAGGAAGGACATTTTATAGATTCGAAAGGAAACTAATCTGTTTTAGATTTATAACGTAGCTTTAGCAATCTGTTTAGTCATATTACTATGATGTCTGCAGTATAGCACTCTATAGTTATGTCTTGCTAATAGCGGACCAAATAAATCTCAACTTAACCCTTTCAATAAGACGTTAATAGCAAACACTGGTGTACAATTTAATTTTGCTCCCTCCGCGGTAAAAAATATGTTTATATCAGGTGGTATATTTCCTCTCCTCGCTGCGTTACCAGCGTGGATCGCCGCCGTCGCTCCCGCAGTCGCCAAAGATGCCGCGTTAGGAGCTGTTGGAACCGCTGCTGAAATGTTACTAAAGAAGGCTACAGGACGAGGATATTAAGAAAAGGAAAATGTCTAAGACTACCCGGCAGTCGTTTCTCGGGAAATGGAGCCGGCTTGAGACTTCCAGGGAGCATTTATTCGTAACCCCGTTCTCAAATTTTGATTTTATCGACGCCGCCAAAAAATAAGAGATAAAAATCTTCAGAGGTATTTTTATGCGAGACCAATTACCCCAACAACGAAACAGTATAGAAACCGGTATTATTAATATTGATAATAACACTGGACCTATAACTGACTGGGTCGCATACGCGACTGACCCATGCGAAATTATTTATTTTGATTCTTACGGGTTAGCGCCGCCTGAGGAATTTCTAAACTATATACATCGATTAAATATTTTAGTTTGGTATTCGACATTACCCACACAAACAATGACCAATCCGTCGATATATGGCCAACAAGTACTTAATGTTCTTAGAGCTATTACAACATCGAACAAACCGCCTCATACGAATATACTAGAAACAACGTTTTAAAGAAAAGAGGTCTTAAATGTATAATGGTAGATATTTGAGAAAGATCTCTCTCAAGAGGACAAAAAACTGATGGGGCTTCACTCGAGGTTGTACAATAAACTTATCAGCGATGAAATGTCTGTAAAATTAAACCTGGCAAATATAGTCCCCGATGAAATTGCTGTATTTCAAGATAGGGAAAATTAAAACGAGTAATTTTCTTTCAATGATATTTTAATTTAATTCAACGGGTTAACCGAAAATTCAATAGAGGTGTTTTGATTCCACTGCTAGAATTAAACCGGGTGTTATTTCTTCAACTGTGATAGATACAATTAATGATCGAGTAAAAGAATCCGGCGACACAATAACAGGTGAGCTTGACATGAACTCGAATAAAATAATAGCGCTTGGTAATCCAACATAAAACAACGACGCGACAAGAAAAAACTTACGTCGATGATAAAACAAACCACCGATGATATATTAACGACGCTACGATCTGAATATGATGATCATGTTAAACAATTTGGATGTCACAGCAGAAAGTTTAGAAAAGTTCATGATACCATAGACGATTTCTTTGGGAAACCACCATTGGTTCCTATGAAACTTTCTGTTATTAAAACAACCGCTGACACGATTAATAAAACACATGATGATATTGTTGCTGATTTCCCTGCTATCGCTACCCAACTTCATAAAGTTAAAATCCCACATAAAGAAAATATCAATACCGTGTATTAGACACCTCAAAATAACAATATTATAATTACAGCAACAGTCAGAGGAATTTACAGATTATGCATACTTTCGGCAATACACTTTAATGTATCATCAAGTTCATATACTGGAGTTAATACAGCAAGTAATATTATCGATGAGAGATCCACTAAAATATTTACATTAACTCATGTTACCAGTAATTTTAACTCAAACGTCAATAACATACAACATAGAATTTATTTGTAATTGATTTAAGTAAATAATATAATAAACACCCAGCATTATCGATAAGCCCGTGAGCTACAAACTAAACTAAAAACTCTTGTTGACTTGTATCAAACAAAAGCAAAAAAAATATCGCAGGCGTATTACACGTTTTGATATAATCGTGTATTCGGTTTCAGGTGTTATCGTTGAAACTGGTATATTATTATCGACGATAACGATCATTACACCTGTATTTGTTACTATTTGTATTTCAGTGGCGACAACAATCACAGAAAACGTGTAAAACAACCGGATTTGTTGATCGCTAGTGGGAATAAAAAAGTCAGAGACAAACATAAGATGAAATTATTTGAAACTCATAAGGAAAAAATTTCAGAATCGCCAGTTCCACTTTGTTATAGACCAATTGATTTACGACGACAAAACATCGATGTTGATATTCCCGATAAACAAAAACAAAATCTCGTATTGAATGATATTGTACTAGTTGACATCAATACAGTCGAAGATGCATTGCGTGTTGACAAATCTCCATTGAGGTTAGGATACGCAATGACGATTCACTCATCTCAAGGGTTGACCATCTCGGATACAACTGTTTGGCTCAGCAAGTGGTCAAATCTAGTTTACTTAGCAGTATCTCGAGTCAGAAGAATAAATCAACTTCGAAGAGTTGTTGTAAATTTCAACGATGATATTATCAATATTGTCAACGATTAAATGATAAAACACTTGCTAGTTGTAAATAAAAGGACTTTAAAAAATAGCAAAGAATTTGATCTCGATGTTGAATTTATTATGAAATTAACAAAACAACAAGATAATCATTACAAGTTGTAATGGTATATTGATTTGGTGTTGATCGGATAAAGATCCACGACAATTTGCCGTAGACAGAAAAGATAGTAGTCGCGGTCACACACGAGAAAATGTGATGTTGACCAGTCTTGAAAGTAATCGACGTCGTCGTGCTAGTTAAGTGACGGCGGTGGTAACTGAGTATCATCAGGAATAACCTGTAGTTACTCACGTGTAAATCCACGTTGAGGAGCAGTTGAATCTAATCTATAGATTGCTGGTTTACCTTTAAATGTGACTACGACTAGATATATTATGCGTGGTTATACTCCAGATAGGATCAGTTGATCTTTTTTTACCACCTTCAGGTTCAGCAGGTTCAGATAAATATCTCACAACCACATTACCTAATACTGGCTGTGTTGAAAAATCACGCCGTTGTACATTTATATTTTTAGGGACGCTGACATCAAAATGTGTAATGAGAATTTTCTTAGGGTTGTAAATAAAATTGCCATATTGCTTGACGGGATAACTAATCTGTCGCGGTAACCGTTTTGACTTTTGCTGCGTTGGCAAGTTTACTAAACTGCGTTACCAATCCAATATCCGCTCGGGGAATTATAAATTGACTCCATTTATAATATTAATTATCAGTACCTAATACAATGTTACCTTTCATCGCAGATTGTATTAACCAACTAGCTAATTTTTCTTTGAACGTTTTATCGGTGATAGAATTTAACGCATGGATCAATTTCACATCTGCGATATTTTGTTGCTGACGGTCCTTACTTTTATATGCAACATCATGAATGAAACAAGCTAGATCGATATGGTTTACTGGATATTCGCCTCGTTTGGGTTGTTATTGATTGTCAAGTCGGATATCGAGTCAAGTTCCAGGTCCGCAGTAATTATATCCTGGAATGTTTGTTTCTCCTGGATATTTAGCCCACAGGGCTCCCGGGAGTTTTGTTAACTTGGAGGCGATATCACCTCCCTTTTTTATACTAACAAATCTTTAAAAAAAATTATACCACATCGTGTACACTTACCGGTGATAGAATCTCTGTTATTTGTTGTCATAACAGGTGTTAATGTATCTATTGGGGTACGCATCTTGCATTTCACACAATATAAATCCATATTAATTTAGTCTTTTATATAATATGGAAATCACTGATTTTGCCCCGGTAAGAAAACGAGTAATCGTTAAACATCGTGCAATGTTACCAAATTCTGTTCGGATGATTATAATCGGTCCATCCGGAGGTGATAAGACACAGTTGTTACTTAATTTGATAATGACATGGATGAAATGGGAGCAAATATATTCAGTTGCACCGTCTGTAGACGATCAACGATGTTATAAGGTGCTAAAAGATTTTAATGAAAAACAATGATGATAAACGACGAAGATTTTATTGAATGTATCACTGATATTGATGACGCACAAAGTGTTCAATATATTGGTGGATCTATTAATAATTAAGTGGTGTTGGATAAAAAAGCAAATCCCGCGAGGATCTTTTCACACGGTCGACACAAAAATACTATTGTGTCTTATGTTACCCAGCGGTATACACAAATACCAAATGTGATCAGAGATAACTGTAAGAATCTTTTTGTTTTTAATTGAATTGATATTCACACGTTAAGAAATATTCACCAAACCTGGTGCAGCGGTGACATGGATATAAACAAATTTAGAAATTTCTTTAGCCACGCTCAAATAATCGCTCATGGATTTGTAATAATAACTTTACATGATCACCGAGCGAGATATCGGATCGGTCTTGATACAATATATGGTTAAAATATAGCATTTGGTATTGCGTGACGACACGGAGTTACCAACCCGAGGATATCTCCGTGACCTACAATACTTATTATGTAAAATTTCGTTTTTTACAAATGGAGGCTTGTAAATAAGGGTGGGCAGACCCCCTCTACTACTCTGCATGGCCTGGTGTCTGAATTATGTGATACAGTGGACGATCTTGTTAAATATATGTGACATGATGCTTTAGTGATTAGATACACACTAGATACAAATATACATATTGCGATAATTAATAACGAATTACATTAATAATGTAACAACTCAGAAAGTGGTTCACAACTGTGGTTTAACGTCTCAATAATATAAGTATACGACTTTTTCTTTTTTGATGATATCATTTTTAATCTATATAGTATTGAAAGTAACAAATACAAATTATAGAATAGAAAATAGAAAATAGAAAATATACAAAATACATTATTGTTTGAACGTAGTCTTTGGACTTTTATTTCGAAATGTAGCAGATATTAAATAATGAAAACACGTTGATGATGTTGACATTGAGTAACAGACCAAAGCTTTGGCATTAAGACTCGCACCACAAATTGAAATACCTTAATGTATTCAAGTATTATACGTTTATGTCACAGGAGGCATACATGATACATCTATACTGGTGAGAATCTCTAAAGGTTTTACCTGAATAAATTTGACTTCAGAATAAGCCAAACACCTGACCAAGCTATTTCTCAAGAATGCAATAATTTGGCTTTTCATGTTGCTGAGGTAAATGTCTCAATAAAAGGCGTATCCAAAATCTCGCCTGATATACACAAGAAATACCAGATCACGTATTGTATTTGCTTTTGTTGTTCCCGCACATTTAAAACTTGTCAAAGATAGGATTTCATCTCGAAATATTCTGAACTTAATGTCTAATGGACCCTTCAGCTCGTCGAAAAATACCAGTTACCAGCTAAATTATACATCAAATCAATGAGCGAGGTAATAACTGTTGGCATGGATTGCACATTTTAAAACATATACTAACTCCACCCCTTAATGGTCACCCAATATCAATGTATGTTTGCATCTCATTTATCGGACTAAATTGAAAGATAATATAAATCTGATGCATGTTTCTACTCAAACATTTTTGGTTACATGTGTCAAAGCGCGAACGCCTATCCAGAAAAAACTTTTGATCAGTTAAAACTGACTTGACAGATCCTACTACACTTTCATGTATATATATATATATATATATATATATATATATATATATATATATATATATATATATATATATATATATATATATATAGAACATTGAATCCTAAATATGGGACTACCAAATAAACACCACGTGTAGAAGGATTTCTGAGGTCCTCCTGTTGTGAATATTTAATTTGTGTTTTGATAGCTTTTGTTAATGATGTTATGCTATATATATTTTATATTTGTATTTTGCAATAGACCTTTGTCTCAAATCGTGCTAATGGTGTACCTTGGAAGCGATATTTGGTTTCTATTCAACATAATACCTAGCTAATGTTTCTCTATCATTATGTATGAAATATTCACAACATAATCAGGGCAATAACCAAAATCTCGGCTTTCTTACTTTCTCTTAGATATTTTGTATTATTATGTTGTTTACTTGAAACTTTATTCATTCTTGCTTTAATAACCAATGCTAAACCACAAAAAATAAACCACATCATGATAAACAAGAAGCATGTGAGGTATGTCTTAATAGACCCAGTACTTTGTCTTGTTTCTCATCCGTAGGTCGACTTATGAGAGGTGATACGTGGCAGCCAGTGTATTTGGTGGGGGATGTACCCAGGAAGACACAACTCCATGCAACATTAACTCCATGCTCTCTCATATACCACGCTATGGTCAAACAAAAACTTTAACCATGTGCACAGAAGTGAGATGTGTACAAAATATGATGTAGGTGTGTATGTAGAGACAATCGCACCAGACTATGGGATTATTCAAGAATACTATTGATTATTGAATAGTAGGAAGAATGAATTAGAAAAAGTTCGATATATTTCAATTCTTAACTACTTCGTTGTGATTCAACGAAGTAATGGTATATTCTTCAATTGAAATAAAGTGAGAAATCAAAGTGTTGGCTTTTAGAGTAAAACATAATCTTAAGAAAATATCAATATTGGAATATTTCAAAAAGTCAGCCTGAAACAGATGAGCGATTGTACGTGCAAATATGGTAAAGGAAGTCAATAGATTAAATTTTGCAGATGCATTCTCAAGAATATATGACTAGATAGATATAGATATTATCATTATGTACTGTAGACTTCATGGAAAACCAACAGTAATCTATATATAGATCTGATCATTATGTAACGAACACTTCAGGACAAACTAACAGTAATCTATATATAGATATTACCATTAATTAATAACCAGTTCATGGCAAACAAATAGTAATGTATATATAGATATTATTAATATGAAATGAATAATTTATGGAAAACTAATATTAATCCATATATAGCTATTATCATTATGTAACGAACACTTCATGGAAAACTAATAGTAATTGATCTATAAATATGATCATGATGTAACAAGCATTTCACGGAAAAGTAATAGTAGTCTATATAAAGATAATATCATTACGTAACGAACACTTCATGGCAAACTAATTGTAATTGATATGAACATTTTATCATTGTGTAATGAACTCATCATGGCAAATTAACATTAATCTATATATTTATATAGTATCATCATTTATTGAGCACTACAGAATGAACTAACAGTAATTGATCTATAAATATTACCATAATGTAATGAACCCTTCATTGAAAACTGATAGTAATTGATATAAAGATATATAGTAATTGATATATAGATATTATCATTATGTAGCAAACACTTAATGGAAAACTATTGAAATCTATATATATAGATAATATCATTATGTTACGAACACTTCATGGCAAACTTATAGTAATTGATATATAGATTTTATCATTATGTAATAAATATTTCATGGAAAATTAATATTAATCTATATACAGAAATTATCATTTGTTAACGAACACTTAACGGCAAAATAATAGTAATTGATATAAAAAGTATTATCACTATCTAAGGAACACTTCATTGAAAACCAAAGTAAACTATATATAGATCATATCATTATTTAACAAACACTTCATGGGAAACTAAAGTAAACTATATAAAGATCATATCATTATTTAACAAACATTTCATGGGAAACTAATCGTAATCTATATATTATTTAACAAACACTTCATGGGAAACTATAGTAAACTATATATAGATCATATCATTATTTAACAAACACTTCATGGGAAACTAAAAGTAATCTATATATTATTTAACAAACACTTCATGGGAAACTATAGTAAACTATATATAGATCATACCATTATTTAACAAACACTTCATGGAAAACTAATAGTAATCTATATATAGATAGTATCATTATTTAATGATCACGTCATCGCAAACTAATTGAATCTATATATTGATATTATCATCATGCAATGAACACTGAATTGAAAACTAATATTAATCTATATATAGATATTATCATCATGCAATGAACACTGAATTGAAAACAAATATTAATCTATATATAGATATTATCATCATGCATTGAACACTGAATTGAAAACTAATATTAATCTATATATAGATATTATCATTATGCATTGAACACTGAATTGAAAACTAATATTAATCTATATATAGATATTATCATCAAGCAATGAACACTGAATTGAAAACTAATATTAATCTATATATAGATATTATCATCAAGCAATGAACAATGAATTGAAAACAAATATTAATCTATATATAGATATTATCATTATGCAATGAACACTGAATTGAAAACTAATATTAATCTATATATAGATATTATCATCAAGCAATGAACACTGAATTGAAAACTAATATTAATCTATATATAGATATTATCATCATGCATTGAACACTGAATTGAAAACTAATATTAATCTATATATAGATATTATCATCATGCATTGAACACTGAATTGAAAACTAATATTAATCTATATATAGATATTATCATCATGCATTGAACACTGAATTGAAAACTAATATTAATCCATATATAGATATTATCATCATGCATTGAACACTGAATTGAAAACTAATATTAATCTATATATAGATATTATCATTATGAAAACTAAAAGTAATTGATATATAGATAATAGCATTATGTAATGAACGCTTCATTTCAAACTAATATTTTTCAATATCTACATATTATCATCATGTAACGAACACTTCATGGCCTACTAATAGTAATGAATACATAGGTAATATCACTATGCAATGAACACATAACGGCAAACTAATTTATATATAGATATTATGATTATGTAATTAACACTTCATGGAAAACTATAGTAATCTATAAATAGATAATATCATTATGTATGATGCATAATAATAATGTATCTATTATCACTTCATGGAAAACTATAGTAATCTATAAATAGATAATATCATTATGTAATTAACACTTCATGGAAAACTATAGTAATCTATAAATAGATAATATCATTATGTAATGAACACTTCATAGCAAACTAATAGTAATTATTATATATATAGTACCATCGTGTAATGAACATGTCATGGAAAACTATCAGTAATATATATATATAGATAATATCATTATGTAATCAACACTTCATTTCAAACTAATAGTAATTATTATATAGATATTATCATTATGTAATCAACAATCCATGGTATACTAACAGTAATCTATATATAGATAGCATCCTTTTGTAACGATCACTTCATGAAAAACTATTAGTAATCTATATATTGATATTATCATTATAAAATGAACAGCTAATTGCAAACTAATAGTAAGTTATATATACATAATATCACTAGGTAATGAACACTTCATGTAAAATGAACAGTAATTGATAAATAGATGTTATCATTATGTGATGAAAGCTTCATGGCAAACCAACAGTAATCTATATTTTGATATTATCATTATGTAATGAACACTTCATGGCAAACTAATATTAACTGATATGTAGATGTTTTCATGATGTAACGAACACTTCGTGGAAAACTGATAATAATCTATATTCACAAAGTATCATTATGTAATGAACACTTCATAGCAAGTTAATAGTAAATTATACAAAGATATTATTATTATGTAATGAACACTTGACGGCAAACTAACAGTAATCTATATATAGATAGTATCATTATGTAATGAACACTTCATGGCAAACTAATAGTAATTGATATATTAATAATATTACTATGTAATGAACCATTCGTTGACAAATAACAGTAATCTATATATAGATATTATCATTATGTTGTAAGCCTTCATGGCAAACTAATATTAATTTATATGTATATATTATCATTATGTAACGAACACTTCATCGAAACGTACAGGAATCTATATATAGATATTATCATTATGTAATGATCACTACATGGTAATCTAAGAGTAATCTATAAAAGATATTATCATTATGTAATGAACACTTCATAATAAAGTAATATATATATATATATATATATATATATATATATATATATATATATATATATATATATATATATATATATATATATATATATATATATATATATATATATATATATATATATATATGATCTTTATGGAACCAAACTTTCATGGGAAACTTACAGTTCTCTATATATAGATATTATATATGTAATGAACACTTCATGAAAAACTAATAGTAATTGATTATCATTATGTAATGAACTCTTCATGGCAAACTAATGGTAATCTTTTTATCGATATTATCGAAAGATAATAAAGACTTCATGGAAAACTAATTTTAATTGATATACTGATAAAATCGTTATGTAACGAACACTTCATGGCAAACTAATTGTAATCTATTGATAGATTTTATCATTATGTAATGAATGAAAACAACCTCAAATTCATTAGAATATTTTATTGCTAGGACTTTTTATCTCTTATTCTCTGATTATTCCCAATTATCAACAGGTTTGTGCATAACAATCTCCCTAGATCAATAAATTAGTGGATCTTTTAAGTTGATCTGCATTTAATCTGTTTGAATATTTAACAGAGTAATCGCCCTGGATCTGAGAGACAAATTCTAAAATTGGACGTATCATTAGTAAGGAGCCGTCCATAAATGACGTCACGCACCTGGGGGGGGGGCGAGGGGGATCACACATTTGTGACGATGTGTGACGAGGGGGAGGGGGGTGTTTAAGAACTGTGACGTCACATCAAAACGCGCAACTTTAAAAGTTCCGCTTAAATTCCAGAACGACCAATAGACCTAGCATCACATAAATTCCCATCTCTGTTTGCAACTCAAAGTTTGAAAGTGGATGATTTCCTTCCTCGCTCCTCAAATCCTTATAGGTCAATTCCATATGATTTGTACTGTCCGTCAGTACAGTCCGTCCTTGGCGATAGGATTTGCAAGAAATGTCACAACAACTCCCTGCAATAATATAGAAAAAAACCTTTTCCTGACCTTTGTACAAAATCATGTCAATGGTGTAACTGACTTGAGACATTTATTTTATAATCAAAATATTACAGATCTAAAGTTTTCGCTATCATTTCATATTAAATATTCACCGTATTATTAACGGAAGTAAATATGTTTACTTCTATCTAAATGTAGGATAGACGTTTTTCACTTGGAAAATTCCTAAACTTGTTAACTTTGAATATTTTTGGCAGGTGATTGACATATATCCTGTCTGTATTATTGTGTCTTTAGCTCTTATTTTAACAAGGTGTATTGCTGAAATATTATTCCATCTTGCCTTCATATCCGATGCTAAACCAATTTAAAAATAAACAACACTATGATTAACAAAAGCATGCGGTGTGCTTACTGGCGGACCCACTAACACACTAACATTCTGTGGTTTAAGGTTTGTTCAGAACATCATAGATCATACATGGTGTGCATTATATTTAATGGAGGATAACCCCAGGAAGACACGTGCTCTATGAGAAACTAACGCGAAGGTTTCTCACATACCCAACATGATCGAACTGAGACTACAACCATGCGCACAGAGGTGAAACATATGCAAAATATGGTGTCAATTTCCTTAAAGAACTCGCATACTCGGGTTTAATATTTATTATTTATCTACTAGGAAGAATAAATTTGAAACAAAGTTCGATACATTCAAATTCTTAACTATATATTTAGGATTTATAATAATGCATGGATTTAAAGTATATCGATATCTGAGTGTTTGGATAAGTCGGGTAACACTGATGGGCGATTGTACATTAAAAGACGGTCAAAGGTGTGGATAGATTATATTCTGTTTTATCAGTGTATTAAAGTAGATTTAAACGGTAAAAGTTTCTAAATATTTGGGTTGAGACTTATTTCGGTAATTTGATAAATTTATTTTCTGATTAAGGTAAATAAACAGAGCAAACGTACACGGAGGTTACAATTTAGTTTAGAAGAAAACATACTATCTGATATGTAATCATCGTCATCACTCTCTTGACCTAGTGTGGTCGTTGAGGCACTGTGCTGCTGAACATCTGACCAGTTCCCTGTCGATCATATGTCAATGCCTGTGTCTCTGCAAAACTTTTTCCTGGTCCATTACAAGACCGCATCACACGTAACACCATCTGACACAAAAAAGGCCATTATGAAGAACTCCTCACCACCGTCAAAAACAGAAAGCTGAAATGGTATGGCCATGTCACTAGAGCCAACAGTCTATCCGCAATAGTACTGCAGGGCAGTGTCCAAGGTGGTAGAAGGAGAGTTAAACAGAGAACAAAATGAACTGACAACATCACAGAATGGACCAGGGAAAGTTTTAGATCAGATTAATCAAATTAGTCATAAGATGCAGCGAGAAATGACACAAATACAATAGTGATGATGTGACAGCTATCGTAGTGACGAAACGAAATATCTCAATACCTGTCACTATGCACATTTGTATTCAAAGCTAACTAGCATTTGGCTTAGATCTTTTACCTTTTAATAAGTGTCTTGTGATGATAATATTTCGAAAATGTTAATGCTCCTAAATTGTTATATATTTAACAATAACTCTGAAATAATAACGGGAAAAAGGAGGAAAACTTCTGTAAGTATAATATATATATATATATATATATATATATATATATATATATATATATATATATATATATATATATATATACATATATATATATATATATATATATATATATATATATATATATATATATATATATATATATGCAAAGACACACATACATATACACATAAACACACATACACTCACATATACATATATTAATATATATATATATATATATATATATATATATATATATATATATATATATATATATATGTATATATATATATATATATATATATATATATATATATATATATATATATATATATATATATTAGGAATTTATTTTTTTTAGTAAAATTAATAAGATTACAATTTTCTTTAAATTGTATTATTAAAGCAATGTTTTATTCATTCATAGCAAAACGTTGGTAACTTAAATCATTAGCTATACGAATGTACATTATTGTGTGGAAATAGGCTATAAAGCAAAAATCAGTCAGCTTCTAAGTCTTATCAGTGAAACATATATTCCGTAAAACCAGGCATTGGCAAAAAGTCTAATTCGGTTAATAAAAAAATAGAACAAACTTCCGTGCTGACGTAAATACAGAATGGTTCTTATCTAATGATGGACAGTCGTCCTTATGAAACGGTTCTTATCTAAGTTGGACAGACATTACAGCTGGCTTAACATATTACACATGTTCCTGGTTTAGAAAATTTAAGGAATTATCATATTTGGATCTAACTAGTGCCAAACGAATATAGATAAACTACAAATCTGAGTTGTACCTTATGTCAGATGACGTCAAATTAAGCCGGTTTTGACCGGGAGAAACTAACCCTTACCTAAAAATCGCGGAATAATTTTCTCGTCGATGCCTTAAAACCTAACACAAGATGCGTATAAATAGACCGCGCATTCTATGGTCAGGTCAGTTCCTATCGACGAGGAAATAGATCTTCTCCTTATCATTTCAGGTAAAACAATTGTATATGTCGTAAGTTCTTTAGGAATAAGTACTTTTAATGTTTGAGGTTTTGGTGGTAACATTGTTATGTTAGCAACATTGTTCACTTAATACTTTTATTTATAATATATTGTAACGGAATGTTTAAATGTTCTAAAGGATTCATATTTAATTATATTTATGTAATTTATATTGTAAAGGTTAAGATTGCTACCAACTTCATGTTTAGATTTAATGTGGAAATAAAGTATTCTTTAAGTAAGAAAGAATATTATCTAGCAATATATTTTACATCTATATTTTATTTTAAAATAAGTAAAATGCTTTTCTTAAATTATTGTTACATTAACTATAGTAATTACATCTTACACTTTTGGCTATCTTGAAATTGATTGAGACTTAACTATTTGTATAGTAGTCTAAAATACAGAAGTTATACGAATAAATGAAGTTGGAAAGCTTAAAAAAGGAAAATATAATATGTATTGCATGAACTTTTATTATAAAGTTTTTAGATGTGTTTCTAGAATGTAGTCAATATATTTGTGTTTAATTAAATTAAAGTCAGTTCCTATCGACGAGGAAATAGATCTTCGCCTTATCATTTCAGATGTAGCTGTGTTTTAACATCGTGACGGCACTCGTTTAAGAGATCCTTCTCTCTTTCTTCTTTCTCTATCTCTCTCTCTCTCTCTCTATCTCCCTCTCTCTCTCTCTCTCTCTCTCTCTCTCTCTCTCTCTCTCTCTCTCTCTCTCTCTCTCTCTCTCTCTCTCTCTCTCTCAAAGATGTAGCCATTATCAGTGACTCTTTCTTTTGAGAGTTATTTCATAAAAGTTATGGAGAAGATTCTTAGTGGACTAACATCTTCATAAAGTTTTCCGTACCTGAACTTTCCACAATACATGTTCATCATCATGTGAGATCCTTTATCTAGGAACTCATCTTTTCTCTTCTTACTATCTTCCTGAGTTCCCAGCATGTGTTAATGAGATTGATCTATAGAACATTCCAGCCAAAGTTCTCATAAAATATATACATATATACAAACACACATTTTGTATTATATATATATATAAGGGAGTATTAAATTCTGGCGAATCCCCATGACCTCTTGATCATATATAGAACGTTTACTGCTGAAAAGGGTATAGATTTCTGACCCATATACCAAACGATTTATAATATTGTTCATTTTGGTCCGATAAGTTAGAGCCTTAGAACCAGGCTTCACAGTATCGATAACGTGTCTTCCAACGCATTATTAGACTTGTGTTCTTTCTCAAATGTACCAATTGTCCTTTGGATTCTCTCCCTCCGGATATCCGAAGGCTTCTAAACTACTTATCTAATTCGGTTAACTGACCTGTTAAATGTAATATTGTTACGGTCACCTACATATTAATTACACTAAACATAGACAATCATGTAGTCCCTCACATCCGATCTTTACATAATGAAATTAGTTACGACAGTGGGGATGCTGATAACCTTTCCTGCCTCCTCTTTTTTGGCGCCCCAAGTGACCCAGGGGTCTAAAGTGCTCACCGTTACATATAGTTATCGAATGTAGGTACGTGAGAAAGAATGGCAGTAGTATTTCATCCCGGGGTTTTCTAGGGTTCTTCCATTTATACTGGCCGCCATGGATAGCCTATCGTGTTCTGAGAAATAATAATAATAATAATAATAATAATAATAATAATAATAATATTAATAATGATCATTATAATGAGGACATTGTATAGCACCTAATCTTTAGAAGCTCTACGCGCTTTATAACATCTGTAATGATATGACTACAGAAAATCAAAAAGAAAAAACCATCAAATTGGAAAACACAAAAAATGCTGAAATAATTAATGTGCAAAACAGTATTAGTTCCTTCAGTTTTGTTCTTGCTGTCGAAAAAGGTAAGTTAAAGACCACTCCTGAAAGGGATCACCGTGACTATGTGTTTAATTTATGACTTCGTTTTCATAGTGGAAACAATGAGTATACGATTGTCAGAAGAGGAGCGTAAGTATCATGCTGGTGTATACACATGTGTGAGGCCGGATAGGTATGTTCTTCTGGCGTCCGTCAGTGAAACGTAGCACAGAGAATAAATGTTGTGTTTGAATCTGGGTGATTAGACTTGTATATTTGAGTGTCATCAGCGAACAATTGGTGAGACACTGGTCGATGATCAATAACACTTGAAAGCGGCTGAGTATATAGAATGAAGAAATCAGGTCCAAGAACAGACCTCTGTGGAACAACACAACACTGATGAACAGGGCTGGAGTTTATTCCATTTGCAGATACAATTTGTGTTGACTGAAAAGGTCTTCAACCACTGTAAGGCTGTATTCTGAATGCCAAATACATGCTGGAGACGGTGGACTAATATATCATGGTATATTGTGTCAAATGCTGCAGACAAACCAAACAGGAGTTTTGTCGTGTATGGGTTTCCAGGACAGTCAAATTGAAAGTTGAAGACTCCAAGAATAATTAGGTGTCACCTATAGAATTTCCATACTCAAGACGATTCGGAAACTGCTCAAAAAAGAAAGATTCAGTCAACTTGATTTTTTTCTACTAGGAGGAGGGCGGTAGAGACAGAAAAATTAGACTGACATTTATTCCAGTGTGAGTGTATTTTGGACTGGTTCAAACGACGTGTGGCAGAAATTGAAGGTTGTTTTTGTACTTATGACATTTTATCATGAATTTCTTTGTGATGACTGCAACTCCACCTGCGCGAGAGTGGCGGGTAAACAATTTCATGGAGTAAGTGGTGGGTGTTAAATCAGCGCACTTTGGCTCATCGCCAAGAAGACGTCGATATTCTAGTCGTTGATAAAATCAACAATTTCTGTGCGCTTTGCAGATGGTCCTACTGATTTAGCATTGAATAATACAATATGCAATGGTATCTCTGGGATAGTTGACACAAAGGTTGACGATTTAAGATGGATTTGCACCATGTTATTAAATTAACGGCCGTTTTTTTAAATTGTTTATCAGGAAAGGGAGAAAAGAAGATAACTGGAATTTTTCTTCCTGTTCTACGCCGGCGAACAACATTTCTTTTTCGCTTCCGTTTACATTTAAGTAATGACGAATGAAATCCCAGTTCGTTTAGTCTTGAGTACAATGTAGTATGAAGAGCCAAGGTCATAAGGTGTGAAAACCCTACAACAACAGCAATGACATTTGTACTGAATATTGAAGCGAAAATCTGGAAATAAACATATTCCAACATACTTTTAAATGCTCCAAAACAAATGTGCACCTTACGGAACGTTGCTACTGCTTACAATTTTGTTTTAGCTAAAAAATGTAAAGTTACAATTCGGAAAAACGTCTCTGTGACAGTACAATATGTTGTCTCTTTAATTAATTACTTATCGATCAACTAAATGTGCATATTCTTTACATATACGTTTGAAATGTTTCCTGTTCTGTAATATACGGAATTTTTTACCTTGTGTTCGATGTACATGACTATTTTCGAAACATATTTGTAGAAATTGTATGGTTTTCTTTTTAAATGGTCATAGATCAGTTGAATAATTCGTGTCCAACTCCATATGCTTTAACAAACGAACAGGAACCACGATTAGACGAGGGATTCTAAATTCTAAAACGCTCACCATTACGGATCACTTCCGTCTTACCTCTGTCTGTGTGGGTTCGGGTCTCGGGTTCTACAAATATTGGTATGTAAGAAACCTTGTCAAAAGCTTCATGTAGATTAGTGGTTATTTCCATGGGTTAACTGGGATTTTTCTCTACCATTCATACTGACAGCTATGTAAAGCCTTTGTTGTGCTGAAAAATAACTGAGTGCTATATTTAAAACAATTCTTATGACATTTTTTGCGCTAGATCATGCGTTATTACTTTTACATTGAGAAAAACATCAAACATAGAGTTCGGTCAGAGGTATGATGTTAATTATATGATAGAAACATTAGGTGGTTATGTAATAGACGTTGATATAAACGTTAGGTGATTATGTAATAGACGAATGGGAAGCAAAAACCTCTAATTAACCTTGCTGATATGCATAACGTGGTGAACTCGCGGCTTATTAACCGTATATCACACAATGCACTACTTTCTGAACAAGCCCGCTCTCTTAGTCTCTCATTCTGCCTCTCTAATAAACGTTTTGTCTCTTCCACGGACATGTAGTGTGCATGCTTGAATTTACTCGATTGGAATTTTAACTCGTCACTAGCGTCGAGCAAGTGTATTTGAAAACCCTTGGACACTAAATTATTGTTTTTTGATATCTCATATTGGTTCAGTAAAAAACAACTACTACTATATTTTATGTAAACAGGAGTGTTACACTGCATGCATCTAGACACTCAAACCGTAGTTATAGTCAGGCACTGGTCGTTCAGGTCGAGAAATAGTAGCCAATTTAAAGCTGTATTGATTCCATACAGGTGGTTAAGGTGCTATTGTTTTGCAATCTGAAGCTTCACCAATAACACAAGACTTCTTTGCAAATCTGAATCTACTAGTTTCACTCTTTCTCCTTTCCAGTATGCCTAAATCCTGGCAGTGAAATCTAAATCTCGTCTGTAAAATTAAATATCTTGACCTTTCAGAAACAGGAAATGGTTCATTTCCCTTTTCTGTTGATATAAAAGTATGGGTGATTGATTACATTTTGCCAGAAGTACTTCTTACAAATGGTACCCATTAACAATTCTCACGCACAAATATCACTGGTCGATTACATTATACAAGGGCCACACTAAGACACGTTTACATTGAAAGAATCTTTACCGGCAACTTCTGTTTGGAAAGTTGACATGTTTGAAATGGTGAGGTATAGATCCATTAATTTATATATGTTTGCATCTCTCCTATTAATATGTTGTGCATGTTAAACTTCATTTCGCCGTATATATATATATATATATATATATATATATATATATATATATATATATATATATATATATATATATATATATATATATATATTGATTGATTGATTGATTGAGCACTAAGACTTACGCATCAACATCGCTTCTTCTTACAGTAACATTGTCGCTTAGAAGACTAACATTGTGTGTGTCCATCATTATCCTTATTTATATAAGAATTGCCCGTATGTAAGTATGTATGCATGTGTGTATTTGCCTATTTTTCCATACAATCTAGTATGTATGAATTAATGAATGTATGTATGTATGTATGTATGTATGTATGTATGTATGTATGTATGTATGTATGTATTTATGCAACATTCTAATTTTTCTTTCGTACTTGTTCTTACGCGAACAGGGAAGAGAGATAAACATCCTTTCCATTATACTGCTATTCACCCTCGATGTCGTAGTTAGCGCAATTCCAAGACCGTTTGGCTACGGATCATCCATATTCAGAGACAGATTAGGTGGACAAGGCGGCGGTAGCTTCGGAAACTTTGGAAACCGGAGATATATTTATTTCGACAGAAAATGGGAAAACCCGTACAAGGGAGTCAACAATTACGTCTATATATTTCCCGGCAATATCTACGGAGGAATATCAAATGAAAACGGGCCAAACATGTATAGAAAATACGGACCTGTCGGAAATATCAACGAAAGAGGAAACTGTAAAGCTGTAAAGTGTATATTTCAGTTATTATTTGCTGGAAAAAATGACGATTCATACAATATAGACAATGGGGTCGGAAAATAAACGGCTTTAACCTGTCAGCTTATTTAAAATGTAAAACTGTATGCAGGTTAAATTGCCAGCGTTACTGACGCTTTAGTTGTTATTGAGCAAACGTTACATTTCAGATCAATGTAGTGTTACTCATGCGGTGACAATTTTAATATGTTCTATGATTTCGAAATAGTTCTTTTTTCATTGACGTTTATAATTCAATATACTTTTCATCGAATGATCAAATCAATTGTTTGTGTGATAGCACTTTACCACAGCTAACAACTGAACGTTGCAGTAATGTTGCAGGAACTGAAGGGCATCTGTGTCATAAAGTTGTGGTAAAGTGATTTGATGAACCTGCTGGACTGTTCCTACAACATTATGGGAACGTTCAAAACCTAGATTGAAAACTGAAAATTGAAACCCATCTGCCGCACTTCTATCAGGAATGTCCAAAACTTTCATTAAATATTACAAAAATGTCAATATTACCATCCAACTAGACGGGGCAGAGATAGCGAAACTTTCAAGAGGGTTTCGCAATATTTGATGTCAGGCCAGCACCATTTTCACTTAGGGCAAACTAAAACATCACCCTTTATTTGATCACAAGAAGTAGATTTACGATGACATGGCACATGACTGCATAAATCTGGCAGCATATTACAAATTTGCTCACATGAAAGACTGTGACGCGTGGTAACTCCTGCAAATTAGTTTAAAGTCTCACATATACAAATGCACTCTGTACTGTACCTAATTATTATTTAACTGTTCAGATAACCTGAACAAGAATCGGACAGGATTAAAATAGTAAGGAAGCATGATTAAGAAGATACAAGTGGGTGTGATACATGCAAACTATTCAAAATATTATATTTTACTATCACTTTATTTTATTATTTATTATTTTGACTTTCCCTATTATGTTAAGAGATAAAGTCAGATCATCCTCCTCAGCAAAGCTGGTCTGTGTCTTGTTCCGTTCAGGCGTCTGCAAACTGAGAAAATAAATAATGCATTGAAAACTGTCATGCCATCTCAGAACTGTTTAGATGTGTGGCAGTCAATTAAACTAGTGTAATGAAGCTCCCTTCGCTATACTTTTTTCCCTCTATCATTAAGCATTGTTACACGTTAACGTTTTTACACTCTGGTCAATTAAAGCAGCTCAATGGGGAAATCAGTTTGCACAAATTTAGATTTTATTGGTTCAGATAATTCACTTCAATAAAATTCCAAGTAGACACAGAAGTTCGATGTAAGTTGTAGTGGTCTGTACTTAAATTCCGGTAATCCCTGGCACGTCCCTTGATTGACAACTTAGAAATACGTTATCTTTTACAAATACAATACCAAAAGAGAGAAAAAAGAATCCAATATTTATGGAAAAGAAACATAATTCCTTAAATTGGGACTGTGCAAATTAGTAGCAGTAAAAGCAATATAATAATTTGTAAATTATTTAGCACATCAGCTAACTTAAAGTGAAAAATCCAATATATAATTATTGTATTTACTTATAACGTTTACATTATTGTACAAAGATAAACAATTTTGGAAAGAAGGTTTTAAGTCAACTTTAAAATCCATCGTTACTTTAAACTTAGTTTTCCTAATTACATGTATTCTGAAGCTTTAACCTTTTTTAAAAAAATGTCCATGCGCACAATAATTAGACATAGAGAAGAAATTTAACAAAGAAACAAATATAAAGCTCGCACAAATATACGCACAAAATGTTTGCAAATTTGGGTGAATATTACACGTACTTGAATATATATTGAAATTTGTATGTATCTCTAATTTTCACATTTTGATCATCACGTCCAACCCATCCCCTAACCCAGTAAACAAATTATTACTTTCGAATGTGATTTTCCTGTTTTACATCTGTACATATCATGCAGATATATACATATTTTAACGCCATCAAAAACTTTACACGAAGAAATGTATGAAGTAAACCCATCCACATTGTCGCATTTATTCTTCAAAACCAACCTCATCCCTCTTACCTAACAGTGCAACAACATACTAGTACTTTATTTCATAAGAGTCAGATTAAGGACTCATATATGTGCCAAAACTTTTTCGTTGTGTGTATAGATTGATTATATTAATTAAATTAGCTTATTAACATTTTCTTTGTTTGGAAATGGCATAGCCATGTCTCGTAGCGTGTACACGTGCATGATTGTGTTCACATGATGAAACAATCAGCAAAAAAAGAATATATATATATATTGATCTGGATATCTAAATATAGTATTCACTTTCCTTAGATATAACTATAGCAAAAACAATACTTGCACTTTCATATTTTTAGAATGTTGCTTTCAAGGCTTTTCAAAAATACATACATACATACATACATACATACATACATACATACATACATACATACATACATACATACATACATAAATACATACATACATATATACATACGTGGATACATATAAGGATACAAAAAGCATACAAACACAATTTGAACACAAATAAAAAAAATACAAATTGCTGTTTTCACATGCATACCCATGTAACCATACATAGTATGATAAAAGGAAAAATACATGCATGGGATACAGTAATTATATTTACATAAAACATGTACATCTGCAGGGAAAGACATGAACGGAACGACGGGCAGTAGAGAAAGTGAAGCTATATAATAAATTTATATGAATATCTATACTTTACACATGAACGGATACACAAATATAAACTCATTCACTGCTATGGATAGAAAGGTAAACAGAGATAATGCGAAGTTTAGATTATATAGCTGCCATTATTGGTCACAATGTTTCCATGTAAACGATAAATTGTATATTATATTAGTAAAAATTGAAAAGTACGATAATTAACATTGGAACTGACCCTCATCTAAAAATTGTGAGATAATGTGATAAATATCATATATATATATATATATATATATATATATATATATATATATATATATATATATATATATATATATATATATATATATATATATACTTTATAAAAAAAATCAAGTGAATCAAATTTCTAGGTTATTACAGGCAATCAAATTATCATTATTACAAGTGATCAAATTATCATTATAGATTGTATAGATTTATTGTCAAATTGATTTAATAGATTTATTATCATATTGATTTAATAGATTTAATATCATATTGATTTAATAGATTTATTATCATATTGATTTAATAGATTTATTATCATATTGATTTAATAGATTTATTATAATATTGATGTTTTGCTTTATTATCGTATTGATTTTATATTATTATATTGATTTTATAGATTGATTATCATACTGAGTTTACAGGTTTATTATAATTTGAAGCCTAAACATATATGTTTTCAAGTTGGTTCTTCTCTTATAGAAAATGAAATTACATCTAGCTGATAGTATCACTAAACATTTTCAATGTGGAGTAAAATGTTCATCACGTGATCATATGACCAATATGACATGTGTACGTTATTCATTTTTTAATCGATTTAACGTAAGTTGTAACCAAACAATAGTTTTGGTCAACCCCAAGCTGTTAGTCATTCATTTATGATACATATGTTTCCATTATGCTCATTTGGAAAATTGAAATATATATGTTGCTTAGACGCTCGTTTCTGTACATGCAAGAGTATATTTTAAACTCTGCAAGTAAATATAAGAAGAATTATATTGGTCTTATCGTTCTGCACCAGTATCTCTCTGTCTCTCTGTCTGTCTGTCTGTCTGTCTGTCTGTCTCTCTCTCTCTCTCTCTCTCTCTCTCTCTCTCTCTCTCTCTCTCTCTCTCTCTCTCTCTCATGTGCGATAGGAATAATATAATTAATATAATTGTTGATATTTTAGTATGCAAATGATCTTTATCCCCAGAAAATATTAAATATATTGAAAGGTTGTTATTTTCATAATAATACAAATTAATCTTCAACACGCACGTATTGCTGTATTCCGATGGATCGCACCATCTCGTAGCTTCTCACGGAGTCACCAATACATATGGTTTCTCTTCGCCTTTTACTAAAGAAAGAAGACAGCTTGATAGTGTTATTCGAATGACGTTGTATCAACAAAGGATCATCAAAAGGTCTTCCTTGGTTTTTGGTATATCAATTTTCAAGGACTTTTCATTAGTTTGTAAGAAGGATTTTCTTTCTATATTTTCTATATCTCACTGAACTTTCTATATCACATTTTCGTTTGCTTTTGAGCACAATGTTTGTTATTTGGTTTTGGGCACTTTTTATTATTGCCCACCTTTTTGAACCCTTATTCTAGAGATTGCCTTAAATACAATAAATATAGACATGGAAGTGGTTGCCACCATTGAAATAATACGGGACTCTATTATCGAGTGAGCGGGGCCTACACAAAATCTTCCCCAAGATATTTCTCAGGGGAATGAACAAAAGCAAAGGGCATTTTTGAAAGGGAACAGATCCCGTCTGCACCTGTACTTCAATGTTGTTGTAGAAGGACACACCCTACTAGCCTATCACCAGCCAGGCTGCCAGCAGTTGGACTTTGGGGGAGAAGGAAAAGCACCACGCCAAGCCGAGGTCCTGGCCGCCCTCCAAGATATGGGGTAAATATGTTTGGTATTGCAGGACTGCAAAACGCAGGGTTAAATAAGTATATGTTGTACCCAGTGCATACGATGACACCACTGCTGGAATGGGACGAAATAATTGTCAAGGGTAAAACAGCACATGTGAACAAGGCTACACCTTTTGAACTCCAGGTTGGGTCCAAGACTGTGCATGTGCATGTAAGCGGTTTACCACTCCAAGTGGGCACAGAGAGCTCTAAAAAAGATATATCAACGACTCAAAGTGAGGTCCACAGCGATCAAAATGGCAAGTATCTGGGGATGGAGCCACATTATCTCGGGCGCGAGAATAGATACAGTCGCTGAAGAAGACGCGAAGAAATTTACGGCTTTTTTACTACATGGGGTTTCGAGTAATAGCATGGTACCGCAACTGTGAAATGAACAGAAAATACCCAAATGCTGGATGTTGGGACATGGCCCATGGGATTGCAGAAATCCTTTAACTGCTAGTGAAAATGCACCTGAAGAAAGAACATATGCGCAAGTGGCAACAGGGGAAACAATACCAACTCATAAAGAGGATGAGCCCCTATGAAAAGGAACCCCAGAGAGACAAGACAAATGGAATAAGATACTAACACAAATAAAACAGGCCTGAAGACACCGATGAAAGGGAAGACACACATCCCCATAAGTTACCTGTACGAAGTCCTAAGTGTCGCGGAAACAGAAAGCTTTAATATCGAGGAAAGTATGTCTCCTCAAAACCAATACCCAGAGAGAAAAGGGTGACAAAAAAGAGAAAGGCGGTGAATTCCTCTTCTCTTTTGAGGACAGAAGTATTTTTTCACAAAAGAAAAGGATACAGAAGAAAGCCCATCTAAATCACCTGGAACTCTAAAGCCCAAGGAAACGGGAAACTAGGAAAGAGAACCACAGATGGAACAAAACCAAGGGGAAAATGGAACAAATATAGGAAGCAAAGAGAAGGAATACAAAATAGGGTAAAGAACTTTCTCAAAGGTTTTTGCCCATGAGAAATATGCTACGGGAAATGAATTTAAGGAAACACTCTTTACACCTCAGGTCACGAGTGACTTTGAATATTTAGAAAGCACTAACAAGACGATAAGAGATGACCCGGGATCTCCAGAAAACATTGGTGGAACTAGGGACATAAATACTATACAATAGGCAATAAAATCTATACAAAAAAACCAACACTACTGTATTCAGGTAGCGGCAAACTGGGGTGAAACAAAAATGGAGGATCAAAACATTCGTTTATTGTCTCTAAACATAAACAGTATAGACAAAGAAAAAGTGACAAAAATGACAAATATAGGAAACTATGACAGACTATTTATACAGGAGGCACATAACGGTCTGAGAAACGAAATTAAAGGACAAATTGAATGGGATATGGACAGCATTATTATCAGTAAAAACTGTGTGGGAATGGATTCAAGGGGATGGGTAGCAACGATTATTAAAAATAAACCAGGGTGCAAATGGGAAAGGATATTGGAAGGGGAGTTTTTTAGGGAGATGTTAATTCATATCAAAATGGGAGGGAGTAATCTGATAAATGTATATCTGCCAGTTAAATATAACAAGAAAGTGGCTATTACATCAAAATTAGCAGAGTATCTAGAAAAACATACATCGGGAAATGTGATTATAGGAGGGGATTTTAATTGGGCTGGAGACAAAATAGACAAAAATGGAAAATTGACACCAAATGACATTATTATTAAGGAACAAATGGAGTACACAATGAAATCTTTAAACCTGATTGACGTATACAGACAACTTAATATATTAAGGGTGGAATATACCTACATATACCAAGATGGAAAAGGAAGTAGAATAGATAAAGTTTGGGGCACATCTATCGGAACCATATATAAGCAGCGATATCAGAATACAAAATTTCTGACCATAAATTAATTTTGTAGAAATAGGTGAAAAGAAAAGAATAAAATGGTGGAGGGGATCAAGGAAACTTAATAATAAAATATTGGGGAATGAGGCTTTTGGTAATGAAATAAAAAGGGAGATAGATAAATTTATAACTAAGGGAAATTTAGACATTATACAAGAATGGGACAAACTAAAGAACATGTTTTTTTTTTTAAAAACCGATCTTCCACTCTAAAAATTCTGCAGAGAGCTGTCGCCAGTACTAGAATGGTTATACAACAATATCGCATTAAGAAATCAAAACATGCCAAACAATGAGGGAGGGAATGATAACTTTAATATATAAAGGGAAAGGAGATAGGTAAGACTTAAAACACTGTGGATCCATCTCACTCCTCAATATTAATTATATAATTATAAGTAAAATACTAGCGGAAAGGGTTAAAAAGTGTCTTAATAAAATTAAAATTATAAATCAAACTAGTGGCTCGAAAGGACAACGACATTACCTAATACTGGCTGTGTTGAAAAATCACGCCGTTGTACATTTATAGTTTTTTTGTGATTGCGTTTACAGGTTTCATATTGATTGCTCGAGCAATCTCATTATTAAACGCGGTTATCACACTTACAACCCATTCGCATGACCGTTTGTCTTCAATAAATTTTCTCGCGTATTGATATCCAAATCAGCCTCATGAACTTCATTAGGGACGCTGACATCAAAATGTGCAAAGTGAATTTTCTTAGGGGTTGTAAATAAAATTGCCATATTGCTTGTCGGGATAACTAATCTGCCGTGTTAACCGTTTTGACTTTTGCTGCGTTGGAGAGTTTACTAAACTGCGTTACCAATCCAATATCCGCTCGGGGAATTATAAATTGACTCCATTTATAATATTAATTATCAACACCTAATACAAGGTTACCTTTCATCGCAGATTTTATTAACCAAGTAGCTAATTTTTCTTTGAACATTTTATCGGTGATAGAATTTAACGCATGGATCAATTTCACGTCTGCGATATTTTGTTGCTGAAGGTCCTTACTTTTATATGCAACATCATGAATGTAGCAAGCTAGATCGATATGGTTTACTGGATATTCGCCTGGTTTGGGTTGTTCTTGATTGTCAAGTCGTATATCAAGTCGAGTTCCAGGTCCGCAGTAATTATATCCTGGAAGGTTTGTTTCTCCTGGATATTTAGCCCACGAAGCTCCCGGGAGTTTTGTTAACTTGGAGACGATATCACCTCCCTTTTTATACTAACAAATCTTTAAAAAAAAATTATACCACATCGTGTACACTTACCGGTGATAGCATCTCTGTTATTTGTTGTCATAACAGGTGTTAATGTATCTATTGGGGTAAGCATCTTGTATTTCACACAATATAAATCCATATTAAGTTAGTATTTTATATAATATGGAAATCACTGATTTTGCCCCGGTAAGAAAACGAGTAACCGTTAAACTTCGTGCAATGTTACCAAATTCTGTTCGGATGATTATAATCGGTCCATCCGGAGGTGATAAGACACAGTTGTTACTTAATTTGATAATGGGAGCAAATATATTCAGCTGCACCGTCTGTAGACGATCAACGATGTTATAAGGTGCTAAAAGATTTTAATGAAAAAACAAAGATGATAAACGACGAAGATGTTATTGAATGTATCACTGATATTGATGATGCAATAAGTGTTCAATATATTGGTGGATCTATTAATAATTTAGTTGTGTTTGATAGTGTGATGTTGGATAAACAAGCAAATTCCGCGAGAATATTTTGACGCGGTCGACACAAAAACACTGGTGTGTCTTCTCTTACCCAGCGGTATACACAAATACCAAATGTGATCAGAGATAACTGTAAGAATCTTTTTGTTTTTAATGGAGTTGATATTCACACGTTAAGAAATATTCTCCTAACCTGGTGCAGCGATGACATGGATATAAACAAATTTAGAAATTTCTTTAGCCACGCTCAAATAATCCCTCATGGATTTGTAATAATAACTTTACATGATCCTCGAGCGAGATATCGGATCGGTCTTGATACAATATATGGTTAAAACATAGCAACTGTTATTGCGCGACGACACGGAGTTACCAACCCGGGAATATCTCAGTGACCTACAATACTTATTATTTTACATATACAAAGTTCGTTTTTTACAAATGGAGGCTTGTAAATAATGATGGGCAGACCCCCTCTACTACTCTGGATGGGATGGTGTCTGGATTATGTGATACAGTGGACGATCTTGTTAAATATTTGCTACATGATGCTCTATTTATCAGATACACACATACAAATATACATATTGCGATAATTAATAACGAATTACATTAATACTGCAACAACTCATAAAGTGGTTAACAACTGTGGTTTCACGTCTCAATAATATAAGTATACGACTTTTTCTTTTTTAATGATATCAGTTTTAATCTCTTTAGTATTGAAAGTAACAAAATACAAATTATAGAATAGAAAATAGAAAATATACAAAATACATTATTGTTTGAACGTAGTCTGTGGACCTTTAATTCAAAATGTAGCAGATATTCAATAATGAAAACACGTTGAGGATGTTGACATTGAGTAACGGACCAACGATTTGGCATTAAGACTCGCACCACAAATTGAAATACCTTAATGTATTCAAGTGTTATACGTTTATGTCGCAGGAGGCATACATGATTCATCTATACTGGTGAGAATCTCTAAAGGTTTCACCTGAATAAATTTGACTTCAGAATAAGCCAAACACCTGACCAAGCTATTTCTCAAGAATGCAATAATATGGCTTTTATTGTTGCTGAGGTCAATGTCTCAATAAAAGGCGTATCCAAAATCTCGCCTGATATACACAAGAAATACCAGATCACGTATTTTATTTGCTTTTGTTGTTCCCGCACATTAATAACTTCTCAAAGATAGGATTTCATCTGGAAATATTCTGAACTTAATGTCTAATGGACCCTTCAGTTGGTCGAAAAATACCAGTTATCAGCTAAAATGTACATCAAATCAAGGAGTGAGGTAATAACTGTTGGCATGGATCGCACATTTTAAAAAATATCCTAACTCCACCCCTTAATGGTAATCCAATATCATTGTATGTTTGCATCTCATTTATCGGACTAAATTGAAAGATAATATAAATCTGATGCATGTTTCTACTCAAACATTTTTGGTTACATGTGTCAAAGCGCGAACGCCTATCCAGAAAAAACTTTTGATGAGTTAAAACTGACTTGACAGATGCTACTACACTTTCAAATATATATATATATATATATATATATATATATATATATATATATATATATATATATATATATATATATATATATATATATATAACCTTGAATCCAACATATGGGACCACCATTTAAACAACACGTGTAGAAGGATTTCTGAGGTTCTCCTGTTGTGAATATTTAATTTGTGTTTTGATAGCTTTTGTTAATGATGTTATGCTATATATATTTTATATTTGTACGTTGCAACAGACCTTTGTCTCAAATCGTGCTAATGGTGTACCTTGGAAGCGATATTTATTTTCTATTCAACATAATACCTAGCTAATGTTTCTCTATCATTATGTATGAAATATTCACAACATAATCAATGTAGGTAAACATGTTTACTTCTAGTGAATATAGGATATTAGTTTTCCACATGGATATGCCGAAACGTGTTGACAAGGTTGAATGTATTAAGGAGGGGCAATAACCAAAATCTTGGCTCTCTTACTTTCTCTTAGGTATTTTGTATTATTATGTTGTTTACATGAAACGTTATTCATTCTTGCTTTAATAACCATTGCTAAACCACAAAAAAACCACATCATGATAAACAAGAAGCATGTGAGGTATGTCTTAACAGACCCAGTACTTTGTCTTGTTCCTCATCCGTAGGTCGATACATGATAGGTGATACGTGGCAGCCAGCGTATTTGGTGGGGGATGTACCCAGGAAGACACAACTCCATGCAACATTCACTCCAAGAACTCTCATATATCACGCTATGGTCAAACAAAAACTTTAACCGTGTGCACAGAGGTGAGATGTGTACAAAATATGATGTAGGTGTGTATGTAGAGACAATCGCACTAGACTATGGGATTATTCAAGAATACCATTGATTATTGAATAGTTGGAAGAATGAATTGCAAAATGTTCGATATATTTCAATTCTTAACTACTTCGTTGTGATTCAACGAAGTAACGGCATAATCTTCAATTGAAATAAAGTGAGAAATCAAAGTGTTGGCTTTTAGAGTAAAACATGATCTTAAGAAAATATCAATATTGGAATATTTGAAAAAGTCAGCCTGAAACAGATGAGCGATTGTACGTGCAAATATGGTAAAGGAAGTCAATAGATTAAATTTTGCAAATGCATACAAGTATGTTTGAAAGGAATAATATTTAAATAATTGAGGTGATACTTATTTAGATGATTTCATTTGCTGATAGAGGTCAATAAACAGAGAAAAAATACCCGAAGGTTGCAATATAATCTCTCTGAAGCCATAATAGAACTGATATATAATAATGAACCTGAAAACAAATATGGCTTTTATGTGACTTGTCCTTTTATGCTGTACTAAGGAGAAAGTAAATATCATCGATTATTTACATAAAACCAAACACTCAAAAGCAATTATATATATATATATATATATATATATATATATATATATATATATATATATATATATATATATATATATATATATATATATATATATATATCTGAGTAATGCAAAACTTTCAATGCACATTTAGGTACGTTCATATGTATTGCTTTACAATCAAAGAACATGATTTAACTCGTTTCATAAAAGACTAGATATGTTTAAATCTATTCAGCTGCAACACGTGATTTCACAACATGACTCCATTTGTCAATTAATTTTATTGACAATTCATGAACTGATTAAGTCTACATTTTTTGCCATCACTAATGTTATGCTGCTGACATCTCGAGTTCTATCCCTAGAAAAAAATTGAGACATTGATAATTCGGCGCGTGAATTCCATCCGTGTGGTTAAGGGTTATCGATATGCAATAAGACTTGAATATCAGGACAGAAGTCAGGCTTACAAAATCTACAACAACCCACAACCACTAACAACAACAGCAACCTTTCTACGATACTAGCATAGATATATATGTTTGTTCCGTAAAGCTAGTTTCTCGGACACATAATACATACATGATACATATTGAGCAATCAGTATGAATACTTCATAGTGACAAATGTCCCAAACTGTGCTCTAACAGGATTCGATTCATGTTAAGTATAAAACGAATTAAGTATTCGTTTCCTCTTCCTCTGCATACAATATTACGTGTTATTGATTACATTTTTCCAGAGGCGGTTTTTATAAATCATGTCGCTGCATGTTGCATGCACATATATAATTTTTACGGCATCAGTATAAAGGTCCAAGCTACAAGGGACATTAACACATTTTAAAAGTCAAATAGAGGTTGGAAGATTATCACCTTGGACAAGGTAGGACTTAGGGTCATTTTATTTATATATTTAATACTTTATTTTATATTTTAATTAAAATAATTTTCTTTATATCTTATATATATATATATATATATATATATATATATATATATATATATATATATATATATAAGTATGTATGTATGTCTGTATATATGCATCTATGTATGTATGCATGGATGCATGAATGCATGCATGCATGTATGCATGTATGTATGAATGTATGTATGTATGTATGTATGTATGGATGTATGTATGTATGTATGTATGTGCTAGAATTCTAATAGTTTCTTCGCACTTCATATTTAGGGAATAGAACACAGAGATGAATCTTCTTGCAATTGTGTTCTTGCTGGGATTGGCTGTCATAGTCAGCGGTTTTCCAGGACCTCTTGGACACGGCCAGTCCATAATAAGAAACGAATTCGGAGGAAATGGCTTTGATGGTTCCAGGAACTTTGGCAACTTGGACTTCGGACATATGGGCAGACAGATGGACAGCCCGAACAATGGAGGCAACTATGTATTGGACAGATCAGTCGCCAATAGTAACGGATTCGGGGCATCAGGCCGAAACAGTGCATACATGAATGACGGCTCTGGACCATCCGGCAATGACCAAGTAGGAAGGATTTCAGGCGATATCGTACGAAATTTCGACAGATCAGTCGGCAATAGTAACGGATTAGGGGCATCAGGCCAAAACAGTGCATACATGTATGACGGCTCTGAAACATCCAACAATATCCAAGCGGGAAGAATTTCAGGCGATATGTTTCGAAATTTCGGCAGAGACGGGATTGAATTAGGAGGATACCTTGCATTTGAATAGAGCGATTGATAGCTGAAAAAAGAAAATGTCCATATATACATATACATATACATATACATATATATATATATATATATATATATATATATATATATATATATATATATATATCCATAGATATTAATATATACTACTTCATTATGATATTAGATAATAATAAAACAACATTGTGATATGTAAGTTAGGATATCTCAAGTTAATAATAATTTTCTTTACATATAGCTATAACAAAAACTAGCTTTAGTACTATCATATTGTTATTTATTGGGTTCTAACGTTTAACACTCAAAACATAGAATCATACATGAATACATACATACAAAATTACACACAAAGACACACATACGTACGAACATATGTACGTACGTACTTACGTAATTACGTACGTACACACACACAAACACACACACGCATGCATACATACATACATACATACATACATACATACATACATACATACATACACTATACATACATACATACATACATACATACATACATACATACATACATACATACATACATACATACATACATACCCAATTCCTACAACAAACACACAGATTCAGACACTGATAGCACATCGTGAGTGTTTGTGATACAGAGGGGATGTTTAGATGCCATCTAATTGTTTCCAAAATGTATATTTGCTGAGAAAGACCTGAAGCCGATGATTAATACGAGGAACCCGTATGTCTTTTGAATGTCTATACTTAACACACGAATGGATAAAAACATATATAATACAGTTGAATGAGTGGAAAATAGAGATAACTTAATGTTCATTTTTACAAATGTTTTTGAATTGTTTCATTGGCATCGATAATTTGTAATTTAAAAATCATGTTCGTAAAATACTGAAAGAAAGTAAAGTGACAGCGAACAAAACGACATTACAATTGGCTTAAGTTCTTTCTTAACATATTATATTCTTGGTAACTTAATAAGGTTACCTTGGTACCTAAATGTACTAGCATGCTCTTGATAAAAAGTTGATACAGATATGCAGTCATCTTCAACCGAAATGTGAAACGTGTTTCTGAGGATAAAAATTCACTTTGTTCTTGTTCGTATATAGTTCTGAATTTTAAGGTTACTTTCATTATCTTCTAGTGATCGGATTTTGACCTTGGACTAAATATTATCATCTCTTTTCATTTATTTTAATGTCACCACTTGGCCTCTACAACATCTTACTTTCTTCTTTATCTCGCTCACTTACTATCATTAGCCGTGGTAGCCCCGTTGTAACTCAATTGGTACTATTTTAACTAGAGACGTTTTTTATATACTAATATAAATATATATATATATATATATATATATATATATATATATATATATATATATATATATATATATATATATATATATATATATATATATATCATTATGTAATGAACACTTCATGGTAAACTAATAGAAATCTATATATATATATATATATATATATATATATATATATATATATATATGACTAGATAGATATAGATATTATTATTATGTACTGTAGACTTCATGGAAAACCAACAGTAATCTATATATAGATCTTATCATTATGTAACGAACACTTCAGGACAAACTAACAGTAATCTATATATAGATATTACCATTAATTAATAACCAGTTCATGGCAAACAAATAGTAATGTATATATAGATATTATTAATATGAAATGAATAATTTATGGAAAACTAATATTAATCCATATATAGCTATTATAATTATGTAACGAACACTTCATGGAAAACTAATAGTAATTGATTTATAAATATGATCATGATGTAACAAGCATTTCACGGAAAAGTAATAGTAGTCTATATAAAGATAATATCATTACGTAACGAACACTTCATGGCAAACTAATTGTAATTGATATGAACATTTTATCATTGTGTAATGAACTCATCATGGCAAATTAACATTAATCTATATATTTATATAGTATCATCATTTATTGAGCACTACAGAATGAACTAACAGTAATTGATCTATAAATATTACCATAATGTAATGAACCCTTCATTGAAAACTAATAGTAATTGATATATAGATATATAGTAATTGATATATAGATTTTATCATTATGTAACAAACACTTAATGGAAAACTATTGAAATCTATATATAGATAATATCATTATGTTACGAACACTTCATGGCAAACTTATAGTAATTGATATATAGATTTTATCATTATGTAATAAATATTTCATGGAAAATTAATATTAATCTATATACAGAAATTATCATTTGTTAACGAACACTTAACGGCAAAAATATAGTAATTGATATAAAAAGTATTATCACTATCTAAGGAACACTTCATTGAAAACCAAAGTAAACTATATATAGATCATATCATTATTTAACAAACACTTCATGGAAAACTATAGTAAACTATATATAGATCATATGATTATTTAACAAACACTTCATGGGAAACTATAGTAAATTATATCTAGATCATATCATTATTTAACAAACACTTCATGGGAAACTAATAGTGAACTATATATAGATCATATCATTATTTAACAAACACTTCATGGGAAACTATAGTAAACTATATAAAGATCATATCATTATTTAACAAACATTTCATGGGAAACTAAAAGTAATCTATATATTATTTAACAAACACTTCATGGGAAACTATAGTAAACTATATATAGATCATATCATTATTTAACAAACACTTCATGGGAAACTAATAGTAATCTATATATAGATCATATCATTATTTAACAAACATTTCATGGGAAACTATAGTAAATTATATCTAGATCATATCATTATTTAACAAACACTTCATGGGAAACTAATAGTAATCTATTTATTATTTAACAAACACTTCATGGGAAACTATAGTAAATTATATCTAGATCATATCATTATTTAACAAACACTTCATGGGAAACTAATAGTAATCTATATAAAGATCATATCATTATTTAACAAACATTTCATGGGAAACTATAGTAAACTATATAAAGATCATATGATTATTTAACAAACATTTCATGGGAAACTAATAGTAATCTATATATTATTTAACAAACACTTCCTGGGAAACTATAGTAAACTATATATAGATCATATCATTATTTAACAAACACTTCATGGGAAACTATAGTAAACTATATATAGATCATATCATTATTTAACAAACACTTCAAGGGAAACTAATAGTAATCTATATATTATTTAACAAACACTTCATGGGAAACCATAGTAAACTATATATAGATCATATCATTATTTAACAAACACTTCATAGGAAACTAATAGTAATCTATATATAGATAGTATCATTATTTAATGATCACGTCATCGCAAACTAATTGAATCTATATATTGATATTATCATCATGCAATGAACACTGAATTGAAAACTAATATTAATCTATATATAGATATTATCATCATGCAATGAACACTGAATTGAAAACTAATATTAATCTATATATAGATATTATCATTATGCATTGAACACTGAATTGAAAACTAATATTAATCTATATATAGATATTATCATCATGCAATGAACACTGAAATGAAAACTAATATTAATCTATATATAGATATTATCATCATGCATTGAACACTGAATTGAAAACTAATATTAATCTATATATAGATATTATCATCATGCAATGAACACTGAATTGAAAACTAATATTAATCTATATATAGATATTATCATCATGCAATGAACACTGAATTGAAAACTAATATTAATCTATATATAGATATTATCATCATGCAATGAACACTGAAATGAAAACTAATATTAATCCATATATAGATATTATCATCATGCATTGAACACTGAATTGAAAACAAATATTAATCTATATATAAATATTATCATCATGCATTGAACACTGAATTGAAAACTAATATTAATCTATATATAGATATTATCATCATGCATTGAACACTGAATTGAAAACTAATATTAATCTATATATAGATATTATCATCATGCAATGAACACTGAATTGAAAACTAATATTAATCTATATATAGATATTATCATCATGCATTGAACACTGAATTGAAAACTAATATTAATCCATATATAGATATTATCATCATGCAATGAACACTGAATTGAAAACTAATATTAATCTATATATAGATATTATCATCATGCATTGAACACTGAATTAAAAACTAATATTAATCCATATATAGATATTATCATCATGCAATGAACACTGAATTGAAAACTAATATTAATCTATATATAGATATTATCATTATGAAAACTAAAAGTAATTGATATATAGATAATAGCATTATGTAATGAACGCTTCATTTCAAACTAATATTTTTCAATATCTAGATATTATCATTATGTAACGAACACTTCATGGCCTACTAATAGTAATGAATACATAGGTAATATCACTATGCAATGAACACATAACGGCAAACTAATTTATATATAGATATTATGATTATGTAATTAACACTTCATGGAAAACTATAGTAATCTATAAATAGATAATATCATTATATATTGAACACTTCATGGAAAACTATAGTAATCTATGAATAGATAATATCATTATGTAATGAACACTTCATAGCAAACTAATAGTAATTATTATAAAGATAGTACCATCGTGTAATGAACATGTCATGGAAAACTATCAGTAATATATATATAGATAATATCATTATGTAATCAACACTTCATTTCAAACTAATAGTAATTATTACATAGATATTATCATTATGTAATCAACAATCCATGGTATACTAACAGTAATCTATATATAGATAGCATCCTTTTGTAACGATCACTTCATGAAAAACTATTAGTAATCTATATATTGATATTATCATTATAAAATGAACAGTTAATTGCAAACTAATAGTAAGTTATATATACATAATATCACTAGGTAATGAACACTTCATGTAAAATGAACAGTAATTGATAAATAGATGTTATCATTATGTGATGAAAGCTTCATGGCAAACCAACAGTAATCTATATTTTGATATTATCATTATGTAATGAACACTTCATGGCAAACTAATATTAACTGATATGTAGATGTTTTCATGATGTAACGAACACTTCGTGGAAAACTGATATTAATCTATATTCACAAAGTATCATTATGTAATGAACACTTCATAGCAAGTTAATAGTAAATTATACAAAGATATTATTATTATGTAATGAACACTTGACTGCAAACTAACAGTAATCTATATATAGATAGTATCATTATGTAATGAACACTTCATGGCAAACTAATAGTAATTGATATATTAATAATATTACTATGTAATGAACCATTCGTTGACAAATAACAGTAATCTATATATAGATATTATCATTATGTTGTAAGCCTTCATGGCAAACTAATATTAATTTATATGTATATATTATCATTATGTAACGAACACTTCATCGAAACGTACAGGAATCTATATATAGATATTATCATTATGTAATGATCACTACATGGTAATCTAAGAGTAATCTATAAAAAGATATTATCATTATGTAATGAACACTTCATAATAAAGTGATATATATATATATATATATATATATATATATATATATATATATATATATATATATATATATATGATCTTTATGGAACCAAACTTTCATGGGAAACTTACAGTTCTCTATATATAGATATTATATATGTAATGAACACTTCATGAAAAACTAATAGTAATTGATTATCATTATGTAATGAACTCTTCATGGCAAACTAATGGTAATCTTTTTATCGATATTATCGAAAGATAATGAAGACTTCATGGAAAACTAATTTTAATTGATATACTGATAAAATCGTTATGTAACGAACACTTCATGGCAAACTAATTGTAATCTATTGATAGATTTTATCATTATGTAATGAATGAAAACAACCTCAAATTCATTAGAATATTTTATTGCTAGGACTTTTTATTTCTTATTCTCTGATTATTCCCAATTATCAACAGGTTTGTGCATAACAATCTCCCTAGATCAATAAATTAGTGGATCTTTTAAGTTGATCTGCATTTAATCTGTTTGAATATTTAACAGAGTAATCGCCCTGGATCTGAGAGACAAATTCTAAAATTGGACGTATCATTAGTAAGGAGCCGTCCATAAATGACGTCACGCACCTAGGGGGTGGAGGGGGATCACACATTTGTGACGATGTGTGACGAGGGGGAGGGGGGTGTTTAAGAACTGTGACGTCACATCAAAACGCGCAACTTTAAAAGTTCCGCTTAAATTCCAGAACGACCAATAGACCTAGCATCACATAAATTCCCATCTCTGTTTGCAACTCAAAGTTTGAAATTGGATGATTTCCTTCCTCGCTCCTCAAATCCTTATAGGTCAATTCCATATGATTTGTACTGTCCGTCAGTACAGTCCGTCCTTGGCGATAGGATTTGCAAGAAATGTCACAACAACTCCCTGCAATAATATAGAAAAAAACCTTTTCCTGACCTTTGTACAAAATCATGTCCATGGTGTAACTGACTTGAGACATTTATTTTATAATCAAAATATTACAGATCTAAAGTTTTCGCTATCATTTCATATTAAATATTCACCGTATTATTAACGGAAGTAAATATGTTTACTTCTATCTAAATGTAGGATAGACGTTTTTCACTTGGAAAATTCCTAAACTTGTTAACTTTGAATATTTTTGGCAGGTGATTGACATATATCCTGTCTGTATTATTGTGTCTTTAGCTCTTATTTTAACAAGGTGTATTGCTGAAATATTATTCCATCTTGCCTTCATATCCGATGCTAAACCAATTTAAAAATAAACAACACTATGATTAACAAAAGCATGCGGTGTGCTTACTGGCGGACCCACTAACACACTAACATTCTGTGATTTAAGGTTTGTTCAGAACATCATAGATCATACATGGTGTGCATTATATTTAATGGAGGATAACCCCAGGAAGACACGTGCTCTATGAGAAACTAACGCGAAGGTTTCTCACATACCCAACATGATCGAACTGAGACTACAACCATGCGCACAGAGGTGAAACATATGCAAAATATGGTGTCAATTTCCTTAAAGAACTCGCATACTCGGGTTTAATATTTATTATTTATCTACTAGGAAGAATAAATTTGAAACAAAGTTCGATACATTCAAATTCTTAACTATATATTTAGGATTTATAATAATGCATGGATTTAAAGTATATCGATATCTGAGTGTTTGGATAAGTCGGGTAACACTGATGGGCGATTGTACATTAAAAGACGGTCAAAGGTGTGGATAGATTATATTCTGTTTTATCAGTGTATTAAAGTAGATTTAAACGGTAAAAGTTTCTAAATATTTGGGTTGAGACTTATTTCGGTAATTTGATAAATTTATTTGCTGATTAAGGTAAATAAACAGAGCAAACGTACACGGAGATTACAATTTAGTTTAGAAGAAAACATACTATCTGATATGTAATCATCGTCATCACTCTCTTGACCTAGTGTGGTCGTTGAGGCACTGTGCTGCTGAACATCTGACCAGTTCCCTGTCGATCATATGTCAATGCCTGTGTCTCTGCAAAACTTTTTCCTGGTCCATTACAAGACCGCATCACACGTAACACCATCTGACACAAAATAGGCCATTATGAAGAACTCCTCACCACCGTCAAAAACAGAAAGCTGAAATGGTATGGCCATGTCACTAGAGCCAACAGTCTATCCGCAATAGTACTGCAGGGCAGTGTCCAAGGTGGTAGAAGGAGAGGTAAACAGAGAACAAAATGAACTGACAACATCACAGAATGGACCAGGGAAAGTTTTAGATCAGATTAATCAAATTAGTCATAAGATGCAGCGAGAGAAATGACACAAATACAATAGTGATGATGTGACAGCTATCGTAGTGACGAAACGAAATATCTCAATACCTGTCACTATGCACATTTGTATTCAAAGCTAACTAGCATTTGGCTTAGATTTTTTACCTTTTAATAAGTGTCTTGTGATGATAATATTTCGAAAATGTTAATGCTCCTAAATTGTTATATATTTAACAATAACTCTGAAATAATAACGGGAAAAAGGAGGAAAACTTCTGTAAGTATATATATATATATATATATATATATATATATATATATATATATATATATATATATATATATATATATATATATATATATATATATATATATATATATATACATATATATATATATATATATATATATATATATATATATATATATATATATATATGCAAATACACACATACATATACACATAAACACACATACACTCACATATACATATATTAATATATATATATATGTATATATATATATATATATATATATATATATATATATATATATATATATATATATATATATTAGGAATTGATTTTTTTTAGTAAAATTAATAAGATTACAATTTTCTTTAAATTGTATTATTAAAGCAATGTTTTATTCATTCATAGCAAAACGTTGGTAACTTAAATCATTAGCTATACGAATGTACATTATTGTGTGGAAATAGGCTATAAAGCAAAAATCAGTCAGCTTCTAAGTCTTATCAGTGAAACATATATTCCGTAAAACCAGGCATTGGCAAAAAGTCTAATTCGGTTAATAAAAAAATAGAACAAACTTCCGTGCTGACGTAAATACAGAATGGTTCTTATCTAATGATGGACAGTCGTCCTTATGAAACGGTTCTTATCTAAGTTGGACAGACATTACAGCTGGCTTAACATATTACACATGTGCCTGGTTTAGAAAATTTAAGGAATTATCATATTTGGATCTAACTAGTGCCAAACGAATATAGATAAACTACAAATCTGAGTTGTACCTTATGTCAGATGACGTCAAATTAAGCCGGTTTTGACCGGGAGAAACTAACCCTTACCTGAAAATCGCGGAATAATTTTCTCGTCGATGCCTTAAAACCTAACACAAGATGCGTATAAATAGACCGCGCATTATAGGGTCAGGTCAGTTCCTATCGACGAGGAAATAGATCTTCGCCTTATCATTTCAGGTAAAACAATTGTATATGTCGTAAGTTCTTTAGGAATAAGTACTTTTAATGTTTGAGGTTTTGGTGGTAACATTGTTATGTTAGCAACATTGTTCACTTAATACTTTTATTTATAATATATTGTAACGGAATGTTTAAATGTTCTAAAGGATTCATATTTAATTATATTTATGTAATTTATATTGTAAAGGTTAAGATTGCTACCAACTTCATGTTTAAATTTAATGTGGAAATAAAGTATTCTTTAAGTAAGAAAGAATATTATCTAGCAATATATTTTACATCTATATTTTATTTTAAAATAAGTAAAATGCTTTTCTTAAATTATTGTTACATTAACTATAGTAATTACATCTTACACTTTTGGCTATCTTGAAATTGATTGAGACTTAACTATTTGTATAGTAGTCTAAAATGCAGAAGTTATACGAATAAATGAAGTTGGAAAGCTTAAAAAAGGAAAATATAATATGTATTGCATGAACTTTTATTATAAAGTTTTTAGATGTGTTTCTAGAATGTAGTCAATATATTTGTGTTTAATTAAATTAAAGTCAGTTCCTATCGACGAGGAAATAGATCTTCGCCTTATCATTTCAGATGTAGCTGTGTTTTAACATCGTGACGGCACGCGTTTAAGAGATCCTTCTCTCTTTCTTCTCTCTCTCTCTCTCTCTCTCTCTCTCTCTCTCTCTCTCTCTCTCTCTCTCCTCTCTCTCTCTCTCTCTCTCTCTCTCTCTCTCTCTCTCTCTCTCTCTCTCTCTCTCTCTCTCTCTCTCTCTCTAAAGATGTAGCCGTATCTACAGCGTTATCAGTGACTCTTTCTTTTGAGAGTTATTTCATAACAGTTATGGAGAAGATTCTTGAAAAAAATTACATTAGTGGACTAACATCTTCATAAAGTTTTCCGTACCTGAACTTTCCACAATACATTTTCATCATCATGTGAGATCCTTTATCTAGGAACTCATCTTTTCTCTTCTTACTATCTTCCTGAGTTCCCAGCATGTATTGATGAGATTGATCTATAGAACATTCCAGCCAAAGTTCTCATAAAATATATACATATATACAAACACACATTTTGTATTATATATATATATATATATATATATATATATATATATATATATATATATATATATATATATATATATATATATATTTATACACACAAACACATATACATATGCGCATGCACATATTTACCCATACGCACATAAACGCATACATATACATATACATACACATACAAAAATACACGTACACATAGAGCTTTGTATATCCATGAACACATTCATATACATGCATACATATGCATATACACATAAAGAAATACGTATATATATATATATATATATATATATATTTATATATATATATATATATATATACAAATACATAATATATACACATACACACACATATCAATACACACACACATCACACACATACACACACACACACACACACATATATATATATATATATATATATATATATATATATATATATATATATATATATATATATATATATATATAGGGAGTATTAAATTCTGGCGAATCCCCATGACCTCTTGATCATATATAGAACGTTTACTGCTGAAAAGGGTATAGATTTCTGACCCATATACCAAACGATTTATAATATGGTTCATTTTGGTCCGATAAATTAGAGCTTTAGAACCAGGCTTCACAGTATCGATAACGTGTCTTCCAACGCATTATTAGACTTGTGTTCTTTCTCAAATGTACCAATTGTCCTTTGGATTCTCTCCCTCCGGATATCCGAAGGCTTCTAAACTACTTATCTAATTCGGTTAACTGACCTGTTAAATGTAATATTGTTACGGTCACCTACATATTAATTACACTAAACATAGACAATCATGTAGTCCCTCACATCCGATCTTTACATAATGAAATTAGTTACGACAGTGGGGATGCTGATAACCTTTCCTGCCTCCTCTTTTTTGGCGCCCCAAGTGACCCAGGGGTCTAAAGTGTTCACCGTTACATATAGTTATCGAATGTAGGTACGTGAGAAAGCATGGCAGTAGTCTTTCATCCCGGGGTTTTCTAGGGTTTTTCCATTTATACTGGCCGCCATGGATAGCCTATCGTGTTCTGCGAAATAATAATAATAATAATAATAATAATAATAATAATAATAATATTAATAATGATCATTATAATGAGGACATTGTATAGCGCCTAATCTTTAGAAGCTCTACGCGCTTTATAACATCTGTAATGATATGACTACAGAAAATCAAAAAGAAAAAACCATCAAATTGGAAAACACAAAAAATGCTGAAATAATTAAGGTGCAAAACAGTATTAGTTCCTTCAGTTTTGTTCTTGCTGTCGAAAAAGGTAAGTTAAAGACCACTCCTGAAAGGGATCACCGTGACTATGTGTTTAATTTATGACTTCGTTTTCATAGTGGAAACAATGAGTATACGATTGTCAGAAGAGGAGCGTAAGTATCATGCTGGTGTATACACATGTGTGAGACCGGATAGGTATGTTCTTCTGGCGTCCGTCAGTGAAACGTAGCACAGAGAATAAATGTTGTGTTTGAATCTGGGTGATTAGACTTGTATATTTGAGTGTCATCAGCGAACAATTGGTGAGACACTGGTCGATGATCAATAACACTTGAAAGCGGCTGAGTATATAGAATGAAGAGATCAGGTCCAAGAACAGACCTCTGTGGAACAACACAACACTGATGAACAGGGCTGGAGTTTATTCCATTTGCAGATACAATTTGTGTTGACTGAAAAGGTCTTCAACCACTGTAAGGCTGTATTCTGAATGCCAAATACATGCTGGAGACGGTGGACTAATATATCATGGTATATTGTGTCAAATGCTGCAGACAAACCAAGCAGGAGTTTTGTCGAGTGTGGGTTTCCAGGACAGTCAAATTGAAAGTTGAAGACTCCAAGAATAATTAGGTGTCACCTATAGAATTTCCATACTCAAGACGATTCGGAAACTGCTCAAAAAAGAAAGATTCAGTCAACTTGATTTTTTTCTACTAGGAGTAGGGCGGTAGAGACAGAAAAATTGGACTGACATTTATTCCAGTGTGAGTGTATTTTGGACTGGTTCAAACGACGTGTGGCAGAAATTGAAGGTTGTTTTTGTACTTATGACATTTTATCATGAATTTCTTTGTGATGACTGCAACTCCACCTGCGCGAGAGAGGCGGGTAAACAATTTCATGGAGTAAGTGGTGGGTGTTAAATCAGCGCACTTTGGCTCATCGCCAAGAAGACGTCGATATTCTAGTCGTTGATAAAATCAACAATTTCTGTGCGCTTTGCAGATGGTCCTACTGATTTAGCATTGAATAATGCAATATGCAATGGTATCTCTGGGATAGTTGACACAAAGGTTGACGATTTAAGATGGATTTGCACCATGTTATTAATTTAACGGCCGTTTTTTTAAATTGTTTATCAGGAAAGGGAGAAAAGAAGATAACTGGAATTTTTCTTCCTGTTCTACGCCGGCGAACAACATTTCTTTTTCGCTTCCGTTTACATTTAAGTAATGACGAATGAAGTCCCAGTTCGTTTAGTCTTGAGTACAATGTAGTATGAAGAGCCAAGGTCATAAGGTGTGAAAACCCTACAACAACAGCAATGACATTTGTACTGAATATTGAAGCGAAAATCTGGAAATAAACATATTCCAACATACTCTTAAATGCTCCAAAACAAATGTGCACCTTACGGAACGTTGCTACTGCTTACAATTTTGTTTTAGCTAAAAAATGTAAAGTTACAATTCGGAAAAACGTCTCTGTAACAGTACAATATGTTGTCTCTTTAATTAATTACTTATCGATCAACTAAATGTGCATATTCTTTACATATACGTTTGAAATGTTTCCTGTTCTGTAATATACGGAATTTTTTACCTTGTTTTCGATGTACATGACTATTTTCGAAACATATTTGTAGAAATTGTATGGTTTTCTTTTTAAATGGTCATAGATCAGTTGAATAATTCGTGTCCAACTCCATATGCTTTAACAAACGAACAGGAACCACGATTAGACGAGGGATTCTAAATTCTAAAACGCTCACCATTACGGATCACTGCCGTCTCACCTCTGTCTGTGTGGGTTCGGGTCTCGGGTTCTACAAATATTGGTATGTAAGAAACCTTGTCAAAAGCTTCATGTAGATTAGTGGTTATTTCCATGGGTTTCCTGGGATTTTTCTCTACCATTTATACTGACAGCTATGTAAAGCCTTTGTTGTGCTGAAAAATAACTGAGTGCTATATTTAAAACAATTCTTATGACATTTTACTTTTACATTGACAAAAACATCAAAAATAGAGTTTGGTCAGGGGTATGATGTTAATTATATGATAGAAACATTAGGTGGTAATGTAATAGACGTTGATAGAAACGTTAGGTGATTATATAATAGACGAATGGGAAGCAAAAACCTCTAATTAACCTTGCTGATATGCATAACGTGGTGAACTCGCGGCTTATTAACCGTATATCACAATGCACTACTTTCTGAACAAGCCCGATCTCTTAGTCTTTCATTCTGCCTCTCTAATAAACGTTTTGTCTCTTCCACGGCCATGTATTGTGCATGCTTCAATTTACTCGATTGGAATTTTAACTCGTCACTAGCGTCGAGCAAGTGTATTTGAAAACCTTGGACACTAAATTATTGTTTGTTGATATCTCATATTGGTTCAGTAAAAAACAACTACTACTATATTTTATGTAAACAGGAGTGTTACACTGCATGCATCTAGACACTCAAACCGTAGGTATAATCAGGCACTGGTCGTTCAGGTCGAGAAATAGTAGCCAATTTAAAGCTGTATTGATTCCATACAGGTGGTTAAGGTGCTATTGTTTTGCAATCTGAAGCTTCACCAATAACACAAGACTTCTTTGCAAATCTAAATCTACTAGTTCCACTCTTTCTCCTTTCCAGTATGCCTAGCTCCTGGTAGTGAAATCTAAATCTCGTCCGTAAAATTAAATATCTTGACCTTTCAGAAACAGGAAATGGTACGATAATATATAAAATGACCTACAAATAATTCATTAGGTCATACGTCCATACAGTTATGTAAACATTTTTGCTATAATATGATAGATTTCAAGTCAAATAAAAACCAATAAAGGGTTCATTTCCCTTTTCTGTTGATATAAAAGTATGGGTGATTGCTTACATTTTGCCAGAAGTACTTCTTACAAATGGTACCCATAAACAATTCTCACGCACAAATATCACTGGTCGATTACATTATACAAGGGCCACACTAAGACACGTTTACATTGAAAGAATCTTTACCGGCAACTTCTGTTTGGAAAGTTGACACGTTTGAAATGGTGAGGTATAGATCCATTAATTTATATATGTTTGCATCTATCCTATTAATATGTTGTGCATGTTAAACTTCATTTCGCCGTTTATATATATATATATATATATATATATATATATATATATATATATATATATATATATATATATATATATATATATATTGATTGATTGAGCACTAAGAATTACGAATGAACATCGCTGCTTTTTACAGTAACATTGTCGCTTAGAAGACTAACATTGTGTGTTCATTATTATCCTTATTTATATAAGAATTCCCCGTATGTAAGTATGTATGCATGTGTGTATTTGCCTTTTTTTCCATATAATCTAGTATGTATGTATGAATGAATGAATGAATGTATGTATGTATGTATGTATGTATGTATGTATGTATGTATGTATGTATGTATGTATGTATGTATGTATGTATGTATGTATTTATGCAACATTCTAATTTTTCTTTCGTACTTGTTCTTACGCGAACAGGGAAGAGAGATAAACATCCTTGCCATTATACTGCTATTCACCCTCGATGTCGTAGTTAGCGCAATTCCAAGACCGTTTGGCTACGGATCATCCATATTCAGAGACAGATTAGGTGGACAAGGCGGCGGTAGCTTCGGAAACTTTGGAAACCGGAGATATAATTATTTCGATAGAAAATGGGACAACCCTTACAAGGGAGTCAACAATTACGTCTATAGAGTTCCCGGCAATATCTACGGAGGAATATCAAATGAAAACGGGGCAAACATGTATAGTAAATACGGACCTGTCGGAAATATCAACGAAAGAGGAAACTCAGACTTATATCACGGCTATCGTCCTGAAGACAATATCTACGGAAGTGTGGGAGACATTCAGAGCGGATATGGATTTCTGACCGATAAGATAGCTGTAAAGTGTATATTTCAGTTATTATTTGCTGGAAAAAATGACGATTCATACAATATACACAATGGGGTCGGAAAATAAACGGCTTTAACCTGTCAGCTTATTCAAAATGTAAAACTGTATGCAGGTTAAATTGCCAGCGTTATTGACGCTTTAGTTGTTATTGAGCAAACGTTACATGGCAGATCAATGTAGTGTTACTCATGCGGTGACAATTTTAATATGTTCTATGATTTTGAAATAGTTGTTTTTTCATCGACATTTGTAATTCAATATACTTTTCATCGAATGATCAAAAACATTGTTTGTGTGATAGTACTTTACCACAGCTAACAACTGAACGTTGCAGCAATGTTGCAAGAACTGAATGGCAACTGTGTCATAAAATTGTGGTAAAGTGATTTGATGAACCTGCTGGACTGTTCCTGCAACATTATGGGATCGTTCAAAACCTAGATTGAAAACTGAAAATTGAAACCCATGTGCCCCACTTCTATCAGGAATGTCCAAAACTTTCATTAAATATTACAAAAATGTCAATATTACCATCCAACTAGACGGGGCAGAGATAGAAAAACTTTCAAGAGGGCTTCGCAATATTTGATGTCAGGCCAGCAACATTTTTACTTAGGGCAAACTAAAACATCAACCTTTATTTGATTACAAGAAGTAGATATAAGATGACATGGCACATGACTGCATAAATATCGCAGCAAATTACAAATTTGCTCACATCAAAGTCTGTGATGCCTGGTAACTCCTGCAAATTAGTTTAAAGTCGCACATATACAAATGTACTCTGTACTGTACCTAATTATTATTTAACTGTTCGGATAACCTGAATAAGGATTAAATGGTAAGGATGCATGATTAAGAAGATACAAGTGGGTGTGATACACGCAAACTATTCAAAATATTATATTTTACTATCACTTTATTTTATTATTTATTATTTTTACTTTCCCTATTATGTTAAGAAATAAAGTCATAACATCCTCCTCAGCGAAAGCTGGTATGTGTCTTGTACTGTTCAGGCGTCTGCAAACTGAGAAAATAAATAATGCATTGAAAACTGTCATGCCATCTCAGAACTGTTTAGATATGTGGAAGTCAATTAAACTAGTGTAATGAAGCTCCCTTCGCTATACTTTTTTCCCTCTATCATTAAGCAATGTTACACGTTAACGTTTTCACACTCTGGTCAATTAAAGCAACTGGATGGGGAAATCAATTTGCACAAATGTAGATTTTATTGGTTCAGATAATTCACTTCAATAAAATTCCAAGTAGACACAGAAGTTCGATGTAAGTTGTAGTGGTCTGTACTTAAATTCCGGTAATCTCTGGCACGTCCCTTGATTGACAACTTAGAAATAAGTTATCTTTTACAAATACAATACCAAGAGAGAGAAAATAGAATCCAATATTTATGCAAAAGAAACATAATTCCTTAAATTGGGACTGTGCAAATTAGTAACATTAAAAGTAATATAATAATTTGTAAATTATTTAGCACATCAACTAACTTAAAGTGAAAAATCCAATATATAATTATTGTATTTACTTATAACGTTTACATTATTGTACAAAGATAAACAATTTTGGAAAGAAGGTTTTAAGTCAACTTTAAAATTAATCGTTACTTTAAACTTAGTTTTCCTACTTACATGTATTCTGAAGCTTTAACCTTTTTCAAAATAATGTCCATGCGCACAATAATTAGACATAGAGAAGAAATTTAACAAAGAAACAAATATAAAGCTCGCACAAATATACGCGCAAAATGTTTGCAAATTTGGGTGAATATTACACGTACTTGAATATATATTGAAATTTGTGTGTATCTCTAGATTTTCACATTTTGATCATCACGTCCAACCCATCCCCTAACCCAGTAAACAAATTATTACTTTCGAATGTGCATTTCCTGTTTTACATCTGCACATATCATGCAGCTATATACATATTTTTACGCCATCAAAAACTTTACACGAAGAATTTTATGAAGAAAACCCATCCACATTGTCGCAGTTATTCTTCAAAACCAACCTCATCCCTCTTACCTAACAGTGCAACAACATACTAGTACTTTATTTCATAAGAGTCAGATTAAGGACTCATATATGTGCCAAAACTTTTTCGTTGTGTGTATAGATTGATAATATTAATTAAATTAGCTTATTAACATTTTCTTTGTTTGGAAATGGCATAGCCATGTCTCGTAGCGTGTACACGTGCATGATTGCGTTAACATGATGAAACAATCAGCAAAAAAAGATATATATATATATATATATATATATATATATATATATATTGATCTGGATATCTAAATATAGTATTTACTTTCCTTAGATATAACAAAAACAATACTTGCACTTTCATATTATTAGAATGTTGCTTTTAAGGCTTTTTCATACATACATACATACATACATACATACATACATACATACATACATACATACATACATACATACATACATACATACATACATACATACATATAAGGATACAAAAAGCATGCAAACACAATTTGAACACAAATAAAAAAATACAAATTCGTGTTTTCACATGCATACGCATGTAACCATACACAGTGTGATAAAAGGAAAAAATACATGCATGTGATGCAGTAATTATATTTACATAAGACATGTACCATGTCTTATGCCATTTCCCATGGCAGGGAAAGACATGGACGGAACGACGGGCAGGAGAGAAAGTGAAGCCATATAATAAATTTATATGAATATCTATACTTTACACATGAATGGATACACAAATAGAAACTCATTCAATGCAATGGATAGAGTGGTAAACAGAGATAATGCGATGTTCAGTATATATAGCTGACAATATTGGTAACAATGTTTCCATGTAAACGATAAATTGTATTTTGTTTTAGTAAAAATTGAAAAGTACGATAATTAACATTGGAACTGACCCTCATCTAAACATTGTGAGATAATGTGATAAATATCAGATATATATATATATATATATATATATATATATATATATATATATATATATATATATATATATATATATATATATATATATATATATATATATATATATATATACATATATATATATATATATATATATATATATATATATATATATACATATATATATATATATATATATATATATATATATATATATATATATATATATATATATATATATATATATATATATATATAATATCAGCTGTTTACAACATATTTATCTTAGGTCATGTCAAAAATCAGCATCATATCCCATATGAATCAGATGTCATGAATACCTGGATATATTGTACGATGCGGGTCATTATTATCTTTTATACTTTATAAAAAAAAATCAAATGAATCAAATTTCCAGGTTATTACAGGCAATCAAATTATCATTATTACAAGTAATCATATTATCATTATAGATTGTATCGATTTATTATCATATTGATTTAATAGATTTATTACCATCTTGATGTTTCGCTTTATTATCGTATTGATTTGATATTATTATATTGATTTTATAGATTGATTATCATATTTAGTTTACAGGTTTATTATAATTTGAATCCTAAACATATATGTTTTCAAGCTGGTTCTTCTCTTATAGAAAATGAAATTACATCTAGCTGATAACATCACTAAACATTTTCAATGGGGAGTAAGATGTTCATCACGTGATCATATGACCAATATGACATGTGTACGTTATTCATTTTTTAATCTATTTAACGTAAGTTGTACCCAAACAATAGTTTTGGTCAACCCCAAGCTGTTAGTCACTCATTTATGATACATATGTTTCCATTCTGCTCATTTGGGAAATTGAAACATATATGTTGCATAGACGCTCGTTTCTGTACATGCAAGAGTATATTTTAAACTCTGCAAGTAAATATAAGAAGAATTATATTGGTCTTATCGTTCTGCACCAGTATGTCTCTGTCTCTCTGTCCGTCTGTCTGTCTGTCTCTCTCTGTCTGTCTGTCTGTCTGTCTGTCTGTCTGTCTGTCTCTCTCTCTCTCTCTCTCTCTCTCTCTCTCTCTCTCTCTCTCTCTCATGTGCGCTAGGAATAATATAATTAATATAATTGTTGATATTGTAGTATGCAAATGATCTAATACTATTTTATCCCCAGAAAATATTAAATATATTGAAAGGTTGTTATTTTCATAATACTACAAATTAATCTTCAACACGCACGTTTTGCTGTATTCCGATGGATCGCACCATCTCGTAGCTTCTCAAGGAGTCACCAATACATCTGGTTTCTCTTCGCCTTTTACTAAAGAAAGAAGACAGCTTGATAGTGTTATTCGAATGACGTTGTATCAACAAAGGATCATCAAAAGGTCTTCCTTGGTTTTTGGTATATCAATTTTCAAGGACTTTTCATTAGTTTGTAAGAAGGATTTTCTTTCTATATTTTCTATATCTCACTGAACTTTCTATATCACATTTTCGTTTGCTTTTGAGCACAATCTTTGTTATTTGGTTTTGGGCACTTTTTATTATTGCCCACCTTTTTGAACCCTTATTCTAGAGATTGCCTTAAATATAATAAATATAGACATGGAAGTGGTTGCGACCAATGAAATAATAGGGGACTCTATTATCGAGTGAGCGGGGCCTACACAAAATCTTCCCCAAGATATTTCTCAGGGGAATGAACAAAAGCAAAGGGCATTTTTGAAAGGGAACAGATCCCGTCTGCAGCTGTACTTCAATGTTGTTGTAGAAGGACACACCCTACTAGCCTATCACCAGCCAGGCTTCCAGCAGTTGGACTTTGGGGGAGAAGGAAAAGCACCGCGCCAAGCCGAGGTCCTGGCCGCCCTCCAAGCCATGGGGTAAATATGTTTGGTATTGCAGGACTGCAAAACGCAGGGTTAAATAAGTATATGTTGTACCCTGTGGATACGATGACAACACTGCTGGAATGGGACGAAATAATTGTCAAGGGTAAAACAGCACATGTGAACAAGGCCACACCTTTTGAACGCCAGGTTTTTGCCCAAGTCTGTGCATGTGCATGTAAGCGGTTTACCACTCCAAGTGGGCACAGAGAGCTCAAAAAAAGATATATCAACGACTCAAAGTGAGGTCCATAGCGATCAAAATGGCAAGTATCTGGGGATGGAGCCACATTATCTCGGGCGCGAGAATAGATACAGTCGCTGAAGAAGACGCGAAGAAATTTACGGCTTTTTTACTACATGGGGTTTCGAATAAGAGCATGGTACCGCAACTGTGAAATGGACATAAAATACCCAAATGCTGGGTGTTGGGACATGACCCATGGGATTGCAGAAATCCTTTAACTGCTAGTGGAAATGCACCTGAAGAAAGAACATATGCGAAAGTGGCAACAGGGGCAACAATACCAACTCATAAAGAGGATGAGCCCCTATAAAAAGGAACCCCAGAGAGACAAGACAAATGGAATAAGATACTAACACCAAATAAAACAGGCCTGAAGACACCGATGAAAGGGAAGACATACATCCCCATAAGTTACCTGTACGAAGTCCTACGTGTCGCGGAAACAGAAAGCTTTAATATCGAGGAAAGTATGTCTCCTCAAAACCAATACCCAGAGAGAAAAGGGTGACAAAAAGAGAAAGGCGGTGAATTCCTCTTCTCTTTTGAGAACAGAAGTATTTTTTTCACAAAAGAAAAGGATACAGAAGAAAGCCCATCCAAATCACCTGGAACTCTAAAGCCAAAGGAAACGGGAAACTAGGAAAGAGAACCACAGATGGAACAAAACCAAGGGGAAAATGGAGCAAATATAGGAAACAAAGAGAAGGAATACAAAATAGTGGAAAGAACTTTCTCAAGTATTTTTGCCCATGAGGAATATGCTACGGGAAATGAATTTAAGGAAACACTCATTACACCACAGGTCACGAGTGACTTTGAGTATTTAGAAAGCACTAACAAGACGATAAGAGATGACCTGGGATCTCCAGAAAACATTGGGGGAACTAGGGACATAAATACTATACATTAGGCAATAAAATCTATACAAAAAACCAACACTACTGTATTCAGGTAGCGGCAAACTGGGGTGAAACAAAAATGGAGGAACAAAACATTCGTTTATTGACTTTAAACATAAACAGTATAGACAAAGAAAAAGCGACAAAAATGACAAATATAGGAAACTATGACAGACTATTTAAACAGGAGGCACATAACGGTCTGAGAAACGAAATTAAAGGACAAATTGAATGGGATATGGACAGCATTATTATCAGTAAAAACTGTGTGGGAATGGATTCAAGGGGAGGGGTAGCAACGATTATTAAAAATAAACCAGGGTGCAAATGGGAAAGGATATTGGAAGGGGAGTTTTTTAGGGAGAGGTTAATACATATCAAAATGGGAGGGAGTAATCTGATAAATGTATATATGCCAGTTAAATATAACAAGAAAGTGGCTATTACATCAAAATTAGCAGAGTATCTAGAAAAACATACATCGGGAAATGTAATTATAGGAGGGAATTTTAATTGGGCTGGAGACAAAATAGACAGAAATGGAAAATTGACACCAAAGGACATTATTATTAAGGAACAAATGGAGTAAACAATGAAATCTTTAAACCTGATTGACGTATACAGACAGCTTAATATATTAAGGGTGGAATATACCTACATATACCAAGATGGAAAAGGAAGTAGAATAGACAAAGTTTGGGGCACATCTATCGGAACCATATATCAAAGCAGCGATATCAGAATATAAAATTTCTGACCATAAATTAATTTTGTAGAAATAGGTGAAAAGAAAAGAATAAAATGGTGGAGGGGATCAAGGAAACTTAACAATAAAATATTGGGGAATGAGGCTTTTGGTAATGAAATAAAAAGGGAGATAGATAAATTTATAACTAAGGGAAATTTAGACATTATACAAGAATGGGACAAACTAAAGAACATGTTTTTTTTTAAAAAAGCGATCTTCCACTCTAAAAATTCTGCAGAGAGCTGTCGCCAGTACTAGAATGGTTATACAACAATATCGCATTAAGAAATCAAAACATGCCAAACAATGAGGGAGGGAATGATAACTTTAATATATAAAGGGAAAGGAGATAGGTAAGACTTAAAACACTGTGGATCCATCTCACTCCTCAATATTAATTATAAAATTATAAGTAAAATACTAGCGGAAAGGGTAAAAAAGTATCTTAATAAAATTAAAATTAGAAATCAAACTAGTGGCCCGAAAGGACAACGACATTACCTAATACTGGCTGTGTTGAAAAATTACGCCGTTGTACATTTATAGTTTTTTTGTGATTGCGTTTACAGGTTTCATATTGATTGCTCGAGCAATCTCATTATTAAACGCTGTTATCACACTTACAACCCATTCGCATGACCGTTTGTCTTCAATAAATTTTCTCGCGTATTGATATCCAAATAAACGATCTGCAAATGTTCGGTTGAACCGTTCAACAATTGCCTGATCAAGGTGTATTGCAGTATGTCCTCGATTAATGGCGACATTATATTGTTTCCACGTTGATGATACCGGACCATGAAATTCTTTACCAGCTTGTAATAGATTTGGCCATTGTAGAGGTCCTCTTCGATAAATTAGTTTAAACGCAGAGGCTACCTCAGCTGAAGTCTTTGTCGATAACGGTTCTGCTTTTTTGTATCTGCTAGCAACATCAACAACGGTTAACGCTTATTTGTATATTTATTTATTAATAATATTATGCGGCAGAAATAAGATATCAGCCTCATGAACTTCATTAGGGACGCTGACATCAAAATGTGCAAAGTGAATTTTCTTAGGGGTTGTAAATAAAATTGCCATATTGCTTGTCGGGATAATTAATATGCCGTGTTAACCGTTTTGACTTTTGCTGCGTTGGCAAGTTTACTAAACTGCGTTACCAATCCAATATCCGCTCGGGGAATTATAAATTGACTCCATTTATAATATTAATTATCAACACCTAATACAAGGTTACCTTTCATTGCAGATTTTATTAACCAAATAGCTAATTTTTCTTTGAACATTTTATCGGTGACATAATTTAACGCATGGATCAATTTCACGTCTGCGATATTTTGTTACTGAAGGTCCTTACTTTTATATGCAATATCATGAATGTAGCAAGCTAGATCGATATGGTTTACTGGATATTCGCCTGGTTTGGGTTGTTCTTGATTGTCAAGTCGGATATCAAGTCGAGTTCCAGGTCCGCAGTAATTATATCCTGGAAGGTTTGTTTTTCCTGGATATTTAGCCCACGAAGCTCCTGGAAGTTTTGTTAACTTGGAGACGATATCACCTCCCTTTTTTATACTAACAAATCTTTAAAAAAAAATTATACCACATCGTGTACACTTACCGGTGATAGCATCTCTGTTATTTGTTGTCATAACAGGTGTTAATGTATCTATTGGGGTAAGCATCTTGCATTTCACACAATATAAATCCATATTAAGTTAGTATTTTATATAATATGGAAATCACTGATTTTGTTCCGGTAAGAAAACGAGTAACCGTTAAACATCGTGCAATGTTACCAAATTCTGTTCGGATGATTATAATCGGTCCATCCGGAGGTGATAAGACACAGTTGTTACTTAATTTGATAATGGGAGCAAATATATTTAGCTGCACCGTCTGTAGACGATCAACGATGTTATAAGGTGCTAAAAGATTTTAATGAAAAAACAAAGATGATAAACGACGAAGATTTTATTGAATGTATCACTGATATTGATGATGCAATAAGTGTTCAATATATTGGTGGATCTATTAATAATTTAGTTGTGTACGATAGTGTGATGTTGGATAGACAAGCGAATCCCGCGAGGATATTTTGACGCGGTCGACACAAAAACACTGGTGTGTCTTCTGTTACCCAGCGGTATACAAAAATACCAAATGTGATCAGAGATAACTGTAAGAATCTTTTTGTTTTTAATGGAGTTGATATTCACACGTTAAGAAATATTCTCCTAACCTGGTGCAGCGATGACATGGATATAAACAAATTTAGAAATTTCTTTAGCCACGCTCAAATAATCCCTCATGGATTTGTAATAATAACTTTACATGATCCTCGAGCGAGATATCGGATCGGTCTTGATACAATATATGGTTAAAACATAGCAACTGTTATTGCGCGACGACACGGAGTTACGAACCCGGGAATATCTCCGTGACCTACAATACTTATTATTTTACATATAAAAAGTTCGTTTTTTACAAATGGAGGCTTGTAAATAATGGTGGGCAGACCCCCTCTACTACTCTGGACGGGATGGTGTCTGGATTATGTGATACAGTGGACGATCTTGTTAAATATTTGCGACATAATGCTCTATTTATTAGATACACACATACAAATATACATATTGCGATAATTAATAACGAATTACATTAATACTGCAACAACTCATAAAGTGGTTCACAACTGTGGTTTCTCGTCTCAATAATATAAGTATACGTCTTTTTCTTTTTTAATGATATCAGTTTTAATCTCTTTAGTATTGAAAGTAACAAAATACAAGTTATAGAATAGAAAATAGAAAATATACAAAATACATTATTGTTTGAACGTAGTCTGTGGACCATTATTTCGAAATGTAGCAGATATTCAATAATGAAAACACGTTGAGGATGTTGACATTGAGTAACGGACCAACGATTTGGCATTAAGACTCGCACCACAAATTGAAATACCTTAATGTATTCAAGTGTTATACGTTTATGTCGCATGAGGCATACATGATTCCTCTATACTGGTGAGAATCTCTAAAGGTTTCACCTGAATAAATTTGACTTCAGAATAAGCCAAACACCTGACCAAGCTATTTCTAAAGAATGCAATAATTTGGCTTTTCATGTTGCTGAGGTCAATGTCTCAATAAAAGGCGTATCCAAAATCTCGCCTGATATACACAAGAAATACCAGATCACGTATTTTATTTGCTTTTGTTGTTCCCGCACATTAACAACTTCTCAAAGATAGGATTTCATCTGGAAATATTCTGAACTTAATGTCTAATGGACCCTTCAGTTGGTCGAAAAATACCAGTTATCAGCTAAAATGTACATCAATGAGTGAGGTAATAACTGTTGGCATGGATTGCACATTTTGAAAAATATCCTAACTCCACCCCTTAATGGTAATCCAATCTCATTGTATGTTTGCATCTCATTTATCGGACTAAATTGAAAGGTAATATAAATCTGATGCATGTTTCTACTCAAACATTTCTGGTTACATGTGTCAAAGCGCGAACGCGTATCCAGAAAAAACTTTTGATGAGTTAAAACTGACTTGACAGATCCTACTACAATTTCATGTATATATATATATATATATATATATATATATATATATATATATATATATATATATATATATATATATATATATATATATATATATATATTGAACATTGAATCCTAAATATGCGACCACCAAATAAACACCACGTGTAGAAGGATTTCTGAGGTTCTCCTGTTGTGAATATTTCATTTGTGTTTTGATAGCTTTTTGTTAATGATGTTATGCTATATAAATTTTATATTTGTATTTTGCTACAGACCTTTGTCCCAAATCTTGCTAATGGTGCAACTTGGAAGCGATATAAATTTTATATTCAACATAATACCTAGCTAATGTTTCTCTATCATTATGTATGAAATATTCACAACCTAATCAAGGTAGGTAAACATGTTTACTTCTAGTGAATATAGGATATTAGTTTTCCACATGGATATGCCGAAACGTGTTGACAAGGTTGAATGTATTAAGGAGGGGCAATAACCAAAATCCTGGCTCTCTTACTTTCTCTTAGATATTTTATATTATTATGTTGTTTACTTGAAACGTTATTCATTCTTGCTTTAATAACCAATTCTAAACCACAAAAAATAAACCACATCATGATAAACAAGAAGCATGTGAGGTATGTCTTAATAGACCCAGCACTTTGTCTTTTTTCTCATCAGTAGGTCAGCACATGGTATACGTGGCAGCCAGTGTATTTGATGGAGGATGTACCCAGAAAGACACAACTCCATGCAACATTAACTCCAAGCTCTCTCATATACCACGCTATGGTCAAACAAAAACTTTAACCATGTGCACAGAGGTGAGATGTGTAAAAAATATGATGTAGGTGTGTATGTAGAGACAATCACACTAGACTATGGGATTATTCAAGAATACTATTGGTTATTGAATAGTAGGAAGAATGAATTACAAAAGATATATTTCAATTCTTAACTACTTAGTTGTGATTCAACGAATTAATGGTATAATCTTCCATTGAAATCAAGTGAGAAATCAAAGTGTTGGCTTTTAGAGCAAAACATGATCTTAACAAAATATCAATTTTGGAATATTTGAAAAAGTCAGCCTGAGACAGAGGAGCGATTGTACGTGCAAATATGGTAAAGGAAGTCAAAAGATTAAATCTTTCAAATGAATACAAGTAGGTTTGAAAGTTATAATACTTAAATAAATGAGGTGAGACTGATTCAGAAGATTTCATTTGCTGATAAAGGTCAATAAACAGAGAAAAAATACACGAAGGTTGCAATATATTCTCTCTGAAGACATAATAGAACTGATATATAATAATGAACCTGAAACCAAATATGGCTTTTATGTGCCTTGTACTTTTATGCTGTACTAAGGAGAAAGTAAATATCATCGATTATTTACATAAAACCAAACACTCAAAAACAATTATATATATATATATATATATATATATATATATATATATATATATATATATATATATATATATATATATCTCAGTAATGCAAAACATTCAATGCACATTTAGGTACGTTCCTATGTATTGCTTTACAATTATAGAACATGATTTAACTCGCTTCATAAAAGACTAGATATGTATAAATCTACTCAGCTGCAACACGTGATTTCACAACATGACTCCATTTGTCAATTAATTTTATTGACAATCAGTATGAATACTTCATAGTGGCAAATGTCCCAAACTGTGCTCTAACAAGATTCAATTCATGTTAAGTATAAAACGAATTAAGTATTCGTTTCCTCTTCCTCTGCGTACAATATTACGTGTGATTGATTACATTTTTCCAGAGGCGGTTTTTATAAATGATGTCGTTGCATGTTGTAAGCACATATATAATTTTGACGGCATCAGTATAAAGGTCCAACCTACAAGGAACATTAACATTTTAAAAGTCAAATAGAGGTTGGAAGATTATCACGTTGCACAAGGTAGAACTTAGGGTCATTCTATTAATTTATTTAATATTTTATTTTATTTATTTATTACAATAATTTTCTTTATATCTTATATATATATATATATATATATATATATATATATATATATATATATATATATATATATATGTATATATATATATAAGTATGGATGTATGTATGTATGTATGTATGTATGTATGTATGTATGTATGTTGCTAGAATTCTAAAAGTTTCTTCGCACTTCATATCTAGGGAATATCACACAGAGATGAACCTTCTTGCAATTGTGTTCTTATTGGGATTGGCTGTCATAGTCAGCGGTTTTCCAGGACCTCTTGGACACGGCCAGTCCATAATAAGAAACGAATTCGGAGGAAATGGCTTTGATGGTTCCAGGAACTTTGGCAACTGGGACATCGGACATATGGGAAGACAGTGGGACAGCCCGAACAATGGAGGCAACTATGTATTCGACAGATCAGTCGCCAATAGTAACGGATTCGGGGTATCAGGCCAAAACCGTGCATACATGTATGACGGCTCTGGGCCATCCGGCAATGACCAAGTGGGAAGAATTTCAGGCGATATCTTACAAAATTTTGACAGATCAATCGGCAATAGTAACGGATTAGGGGCATCAGGCCAAAACAGTGCATACATGTATGACGGCTCTGAACCATCCAACAATGTCCAAGCGGGAAGAATTTCAGGCGATATGTTTCGAAATTTCGGCAGAGACGGGATTGAATTAGGAGGATACCTTGCATTTGAATAGAACGATTGATAGCTTAAAAAAGAAAATGTCCATATATATATATATATATATATATATATATATATATATATATATATATATATATATATATATATATATATATATATATATATATATATATATATATATATATATATATATATATATATATATATATATATATATAAAGATCCATACATATTAATATATAGTACTTCATTATGATATTAGATAATAATAAAACAACATTGTGATATGTAAGTTAGGATATCTCAAGTTAATAATAATTTTCTTTACATATAGCTATAATAAAAAGTAGCTTCTGTACCGTCATATTGTTATTTATTGGGTTCTAACGTTTAACACTCAAAACATAGAAACATACATGCATACATACATACAAAATTACACACACAGACACACATACGTGCGAACATATATACGTACATACTTACGTAATTACACACACACACACACACACACACACACACACACATACATACATACATACATGCATGCATGCATGCATGCATGCATGCATGCATGCATACATACATACATACATACATACATACATACATACATACATACATATCCCATTTCAACAACAAACACACAGATTCAGACACTGATAGCACATCGTGAGTGTTTATGATACAGAGGGGATGTTTAGATGCCGTCTAATTGTTTCCAAAATGTATATCTGCTGAGAAAGACCTGTAGCCGATGATTAATACGAGGAACCCGTGTGTCTTTTGAATGTCTATGCTTAACACACGAATGGATAAAAACTTATAAAATACAGTTGAATGAGTGGAAAATACTGACAGAAATTGAAGTGACAGCGAACAAAACGACATAACAATTGGCTTAAGTTCATTCTTAACATATTATATTCTTGGTAACTAAATATGGATACCTTGGTACCTAAATGTACTAGCATGCTCTTGATAAAATGTTGATACAGATATGCAGTCATCTTCAACCTAACTGTGAAACGTGTTTCCGAAGATAAAAATTCACTTTGTTCTTGTTCGTATATAGTTCTCAGTTTTAAAGTTACTTTCATTATCTTCCAGTGAACGGATTTTGTCGGTGCCCATGTATGACCTTGGACTAAATATTTTCATTTATTTTAATGTCACCACTTGGCCTCCAAAACATCTTACTTTCTTCTATATCTTGCTCAATTACTATCATCAGTCGTGGTAGCCCCGTTGTAACTCATTTGGTTCTATTTTAACTAGGGACGTTTTTATATACTAACAGTAATCTATATATAGATAGTATCATTATGTAATGAACACTTCATGGCAAACTAATTGTGTATGTATATATAGAAAATATCACTGTGTAATAAACAATAAATGGCAAACTAATATTAATTTATATATAGATAATATCACTATCTACTGAAAACTTCATGGCAAACTTATAGTAATTTATATATAGATTTTATCCTTATGTAATAAATATTTCATGGAAAATTAATATTAATCTATATACATTACTATGTAATGAACCATTCGTTGACAAATAACAGTAATCTATATATAGATATTATCATTATGTTGTAAGCCTTCATGGCAAACTAAAATTAATCTATATTTAGATATTATCATTATGTAACGATCACTTCATGGAAACTTACAGGAATCTATATATAGATATTATCATTATGTTGTAAGCCTTCATGGCAAACTAAAATTAATCTATATGTAGATATTATCATTATGTAATGATCACTTCATGGAAACTTACAGGAATCTATATATAGATATTATCATTATGTAATGATCACTTCATGGTAAACGAAGAGTAAGCTGTATAAAGATATTATCATTATGTAATGAACACTTCATAATAAAGTGATATATATATATATATATATATATATATATATATATTATATATATATATATATATATATTATCTTTATGGAACCAAAATTTCATGGGAAAGTTACAGTTCTATATATAGATATTATATATATGTAATGAACATTTCATGGAAAACTAATAGTAATTGATTATCATTATGTAATGAACTCTTCATGGCAAACTAATGGTAATCAATTTTTCGATATTATCGTTAGATATTGAAGACTTTATGGAAAACTAATTTTAATTGATATACTGATAAAATCGTTATGTAACGAACACTTCATGGCAAACTAATTGTAATCTATTGATAGATTTTATCATTATGTAATGAATACTTCATAGCAAAATAACAGCAGTCTATATATATATATATATATATATATCATCGTAATGTAATGAACACTTCATGGAACACTGATTGTAATATATCTATATCAATAGAGCCTCTTTGGTTTATTATGCCAACTGTTGCAATCTTTAATTATTGAAATAAACTGTAGCTGCTACAACGCACTTAACATCACCTTGTTTTTCTGAGAATGTAAATTATTACAGATGATCAAAATATATACGTTTGAACCAAACTGGGAGGTATTATTTAATACTGATTTTTGATTCTTATGACTCATAAACCCCCTACAAATAGAGATGAACAAAATTTTAAAAAAAAATTGTAAGTGTTAACTTTTTTAAAGAAATGGAAGGTCTACATGTCCCACAAAATTAGGGCGGAGGTGAAGAAAGATGATGCCACTAAAACAGAGATCGTTATGTTCTAGATTCGCGAAAGATTAAAATATATAAATATATTTCGGGACATAATGAAATAGAGATGACAACTGATAAAACATAAACCCACATCAACACTCTTTAGCAATTGATGTTACAAAAGGAAAACTAAACCATCAAAAAACACTCCCAATGCAGGCATTTATTTCTGTAATAATTTTAGGACGTTTTTCTGTTTTTTTGCCTCTCGGGTATGTGTACTGATAACGTGAATCTCGATGGACGCAAATCTTTTATTAAAACATTATAATAACACGCGTGGTACACTCTAGGTAGTTATTCTTGAAATCTAAATGAAAGTAAATCATGTTGCTGTCTAAAAGATGAGATGGTCATGTTTGGATCATTACAAATGTTACATGGAACTAGATAGGTAAGAGAGGGAAATCTTCAGATCAACAATTTAAGGATAACTTGAAGGTAAGATTCCTGTTAAAAGATTAAACAATAACTAAACACATTAAAATATTAATACTGTGGCTTAATATATCAGATTCAGATCCAGGTATATGAGGTACATGTTAAAATGTATTAATTTGTAAAGATATCTGCTAGCAAACAATACCTGAAGATATGTACAGTGTTTATTTATTAGTATAATTCTTAGTATACTCATACTTCTCAATACACAATATTTCTTAGTCCAGAAAATAATGAATAGCTTAAAAGAAAATTAATCTTTTCGTCAATTCTTGCGCAGTCTTCCAAAATGTTCCATAGCCTTAAGTAACGTCATATATATATATATATATATATATATATATATATATATATATATATATATATATATATATATATATATAGCTTTCGTTTAACTTCCTTGCTTGCTAGATGGTTACGTAAGGTGTATGACGGGCGCTTACAGGAGTTGTGAGTCGGAAAGTTGCTTCAAAGGGATCAACGTTCTTTATGTTTCTACGAAGGCCGGATTACCGCGCTCACTGATCCATGTTAAAATATTTGTTTCCGTGTTCAGCCGAATAACAAACGATACATACCATCCAAACGTTATTAAAATAATTTTAAAATAAAGACAATACCAACAACGTGCACACCAAATTACACAAGATTGGTCAACAACTCTGACCCAGACGCAATATTCAGTAATACAACCAAACTACGGGAGATTTATTATTTAACAGAGTGACACCTTCCCGATGTTAACACCATTCCCAGAACCCACAAACAAATGAAAGAAAGACAGAGTAACTTTAACCAAAAATGAGAGACGTTCAAGAAATATATAAGCACATAGAAAGACCTATCTAATGCGGAAATGCATTCCAAATAACCCAGACCCTCCCCACCCAACTTATGCATACATTACCGGGAGGGGCAAGAACCAAGTAACACAAAGCAAACGATCAACAACCCCAAGGCTAAAACAAAACCGGTACCCTTTAAACAAAGACAAACACAAGCTCAAAATCACACAACCCCAACAAAAAGAAAAGCTGCATATATATATATATATATATATATATATATATATATATATATATATATATATATATATATATATATATATATATATATACACAGTCAGGAAGGAAACAAAGTAAGCGAAAATACCTCTACCCAGCCAGCACAAATATATGCTTAACAAGGCAACCAAACACCATACCAAACACAAACCAGCTACATTTATTTACAAAGGCAAAGGAAAACAACCACAGTTAGGCCCACCCAAAGAGAAAAATACAACACGAAGACGATCTGGAGGGGATTATGAAACTCAGAACCAGTGGGGGATCACGCGAAAAGACCAATAGCAGAGAGAATGGCATAACAATTCCAAAGGCTGAAAGATACTCCTAATCCAAAACTAGATTGACAGAAACATCCGCCTCCAGTGCTACCAATCCCATACGATTCTAAAGTCATTACTAGACTTAAAGCGGCAAAACACTTCTAGCAAGTTGCTTTGGAATGAATATATCTGAATGGGGCACAAACAGAGGGCATAAACTTTAATTATTGAGTGTCCGATTTACAGCGAACGAACGTCTCCAGTTTCAAGACAAACAATACAAGCATATAATGCCGAACTAAAATATCCAGAAATGATGTTTCCAGGAAACAGAAACTGTTTCTTCTGCAAAAACATCATGGACTTTATTTATGCTATTGGTAAAAGAGGTTAAAAAATATAACCCCAGGTACCAACTAGCAACATCTAAACTAATTACAGCAGTACACTATGCTCACTTCACCTCCGAGATACAACAAAAACAATTAGCCAGAAAAGTTGTAGGACACCATTGTTTTCTACGACTCCAATTACTATTGAGGCGAAAGAATATAAACCAATCACCTAACACATTATAAATTTTAAAAAAATAAAAGAACCCTGCTGTATAGTAACGACTTTATCAGTAGCTAGGGAATTTTAGTTATTTAAAAACAAGATCTCACTCACAATGTCCTTTAGGAATGACTCATAAAACAATCACTCGCTGCCTAGCTACAAGGTTCCATACAGTCGGCAAGGTACGACTTAAATTAAACAGTAGTTAGGACAATCAGTCAACCAATACACAGAAACCACCTTGAAAATCAGTCAACCCATACACAGAAACCACCTTGACAATAAAGACTCCATCTAACAACTCAAACTGATCTTATTCTTTTTCCATCATAGGAGAAATTTAGGCAGACAAACATCCCAGCCTCAATAAAACTTAGACAATATAAAGGGGGTCTTAAGCCCAGACCATCAGGCCCTGCCGCAAAAGGTGGCAATGTTTGCACACTGAAAGCATCTAGCAATATGACATAATCCATGTGACCACCCCCAACAATTTAAATTGAGTTAATACCACCAAGGCTCATTGCACAATGAGGCAACCCTAATAATTCAAAATATCAACCCTCAAACACCGGTAGGAACAAACAACAATCATTTAATAAGGTGGTTAAAATTCCAAATCATCAGGCCCATTCGCACAAGACAATAATTTTAATCTTTGAACTATCGACATTCTTTTTTGTTATTAATGGCGCATAGTTTTTATCTTCAACTTCGATTCAAAATTATTAGGAGCAAAATGACAAAAATATAAAATTCAGACATTTGGATCCATTGATTCCTTTACCTGCGCCGTCCCACGCCCACACAACAACCAGATATGGAACCCAAGCATGCGGTCCATGCAGTAACTCGACGAGTGGTACCTCCGACGATTAAATAAGCAGCGAACGGTATGCACATTTAGGCCCCCAAATGAGTGTGTCTACACTTAAACTAAGGGTAAATCTTGTTCAACGGTAACCTATTACCCAACCCTCAAGTAGACGCACATGGTCAAATAGCCGCAAACGTCTTAAAGCTAAGATCTATTAATCAAATTAATCATTTGTTTCCTGACCTTTGAGAATGGCGGTGTGTGGCCGAAATACAAAGAACCTTTTTACAATTATTCTGGGGGAATGTCCACTCTGAGCGGACGAGACATTAAAAAGGGGGATATGAATTGAACTGGGAAAGAAATAGGTAGCTTCTACAGGTAGGAAGTATCTCAGCTAAATATATATAATGCTGACTGGCGTAGATAGGAACTGAATAACTTGTGAATAATAACGTATAGCTAATTTATCGGGACATGAAACATAGCATATCGTAGAAGTATTAGAGATTATTACATCATAGTGCATTACTGTGTATATTAGAAATTTAAATGTGTATTTGCATTAATTAGTATGTACACAATGAATTATGTACAGAAAACAGTGGATTTGTATGCATATATTTTTATGTATTTATGTGTATCAATTTATAGTTCGTAGGACACAATCAATGTGAAGATTATCGTAACAACGAAAGATCACTGTGTCAGAATATAACATTTAGACGGTGTGTGTGTTTGCGTTAATGAACTTCGTTAGCAATACTAAAGTGTATCTAGGGCAAGGCGTGAATGTAGACGTTAGTGTTTGAGAAGGTGTATGCTAAATTGTTTGCCATTTGTCTGATGGGAAATCAGTGAGAGTATTTAAGTACGAGGATGGATTGAACTCATAACAGTGGGAAAGATAAAGTACAAGAATTAGCACAGAAGGAGTACGATAAGAAAGAGTACATGAAGTAGCACGATAAGAAACAGTACATGAAGTAGTACGATAAGAAAGAGTATATGAAGTAGCACGATAAGAAAGAGTACATGAAGTAGCACGATAAGAAAGAGTACATGCAGTAGGACGATAAGAAACAGTACATGAAGTAGCACGATAAGAAAGAATACATGAAGTAGCACGTTAAGAAAGAGTACTTGAAGAACCACGTAACGGTCCAGAAGGACTGATAAATGGCATAAAAAGTGACACAAGAAGAGTGAAGGAGGGAAGAAGAAGAGAGCATAGAAGAAGAGTGAAATGAATGTTGATGGGTACAAGGAACTCATTTTAGAACGTCAACTCTGATGTGATTATATAAGTAAAGATATTTGTTAACAGACCAATTAATGAAATAACATTTGCGTCAAGTGTAATTGGAAAACCTATGTAGGAAATTACTTGAATGTTTCCTTTTTGGTCAATATTGATTAAATTGGTATATAGATTGCTTGGAATTGTACATATAGTTAGGCTGTCTGCATTGCTGACGTTGGGCACGTGAGTTATTCAAACTCTAAATGCCCACCTTTTTGCAGTATTCACGCTAATAATTATTCTTGTGTTATAGTGGGCTTCTAACGAATCATCATCATCATTGTTTGATATAGGCAAGTTGGACCACATTTATCATCGATCTTAGTAGTGTTAAAATGCATTTTATGCAAAGAGAATATCTTCCAATACTACAAAGACCATTCCTTCTGTAGTAATGTTGTCATAAAAGTCCACATATACCATTCCTGTAACATTACAAAACCGGAAAATTTGTGTGAAGAATTCATAAAAGCTCGAAACAAATATAGTTAAAGGCAAGTTTTATTACAAATCATTGTATTTTTCAGTTTATACTGGAGCAGAAATCAAGATTTGGAGGGATGATTCATTTGCCGATTGTAATTTCAATTTACGTGACCTGCAGTCGTGCAGCACTGGTGCTACAATGTCCAGGCTCTGACGTGCAATATCTGGATAAAGGCCACCATGTAAGAAACTCCTGATTCTACTCTAAATGAAGATCAAGACGCTGGAGACTCTGTGGCATTGACCTTCTGCTAGAGCTGCCATCGCTAACTCCGCGGATCCCTCGGAAATGCATTGACAATACATAGATCAGAAGAAAAAGTTGCCAAATCTATCATCGTGTCGTACACGGTATCTGTGTCGTAGATGCTCGCCAACCGTAACAGAAGTATGTGATCCGGTGTGTTCACGACTAGTATTATCACACAACATATTATAATATTTGGGGTCATAATTTAGATCTGTGACTAAATTATACACGTCTCTAATAGTGACATGACCATTCCTCAGGCACTTTATATCGTTCTTTGTCAGTAGATTTTGTTTGTTTGTTTGATTAGGATTTTTAACGTTGCTTTAACAATTTTTCAATCATATCGCTACGATGTCTGCAGTTAGACAGTTGATAGTGATGTCTAGCACTTGGGCATCATGCCTCAGACATGTAGCAAGAAGTACCACCCAGTCACATTATCCTGACACCAGTCCGACCAGTCCTAACACTAACCTCTTAATGCTGAGTGTCAAGCCAGACAGCTGTTATTACCATTTTTGTAAGTCTTTGGTATAACTCAACCGGGGATTGAACCCACGACCTCCCGTTCCCGCGGCGGATGAACTAACCACGAGGTCACTGAAGCGGTTTTTCAGTAGAAGTTAGAAATAGAATTATCGCGGTTGGAACCATTATCAGAGTAAATCGATTATTTTACTACTAGTACCTTATAATTATATGTATGTGTTATGGCGATCCGATGATCAGGGTTTAGTAGAATAGCCACCCAAATTAGATTAAAACCTTATTGAATACACAGCCATGACCACATATTGCCCCAACTGATCTTCTGTAGTTTCCTAATTTCTGAAAAGTCCTACATGTATGAATGTATGTATGTATGTATGTATGTATGTATGTATGTATGTATGTATGTATGTATGTATGTATGTATGTATGTGTATATGTGTGTGTGTGTGTGTATGTATGTATGTATAATGTCTTAGTTGGGTCCTGGATGGCCAAGTGGTCTAAAGCGCTCTCTGTTACGGATCACTGCCGTCTCACCTCTGTCTACGTGGGTTCGAGTCTCATATTCGGCCAATATGGGTATGTGATAAAGCTTGCCAGTAGCTTCTCGTAGGTCAGTGGTTCTTTCTGGGGGGGGGGTTCTCATGTTCTTCTCCACCGTTATTACTGGCTGCCTTGTATAGCCTATTGTGTGCTGAAAAATGGCGTTCAACCCTACAAAAACAACAGCAACAGCAATATCTTAGTAAAGATTTATGAGTGAAGCTATGAGTGAAGGGTTATGCCAATATTAAACCTTGAAACCCAAGGTTTAATGTTTTTAATTACATGTTTATGTAAATAGAATGAATGCCATTTCCAAAGGCCATGTCTTCCAGATCAAAATCTTGTTGCATTACTACGTACTATTTGATCACGAAAGTACATAATTAATCGTTAGCACGTAATATATTTTCGTTATTTCTCTAGGTTGCAATCTGTGAATTAAAAGGAATAAAATCCAGCAATCTCTTCTCCGTTTCTACCATAATGTCGAACCGTATAACTGCCACCAGCATTGTGATCGCTATTAATGTCTGCCAAATTATCGCCTGAAATTCCTCTTCTATTTGCCTGAAATCCATCAACTGGCTCCTCAGAGATAATGTTCTCTTCATAGTAAGGGATGTTCCAGTTATTGTCCCTGTTATCGTAGTCCCAGTTTCCAAAGTTACGGGAGTCATAAGTACCTTCTCCGAATCCGTCTCTTAAAATATTCCGTTCATGTCCAATAGCTCTTGGATAACCGCTGACTAAGACGGCGAGGCCCATTAACAAAGTAATAGCAAGGAGGTTCATCTATGCGTGCTGTTGTGAAAAGAAGTACGAAGGAACGATTAGAATGTTATATATATATATATATATATATATATATATATATATATATATATATATATATATATATATATATATATATATATATATATATTATATACATATATATATATATATATATATATAGATAGATAGATAGATAGATAGATAGATAGATAGATAGATAGAGAGAGAGAGAGAGAGAGAGAGAGAGAAAGAGAGAGAGAGAGAGAGAGACACACACACACAGACAGACAGAGAGAGACCTAAGCGCACGAGATTAAGCATCAGAAAGAAGAGATAAACAAACTTTCTGAAATGAATGAATACAAAAAAAATCCTTAATTAAATATATGAATCCTTAAATAAAAATTTAAACTTAAGAAAAAAATCGTACCTTGTCAAACGTTACAATCTTTCCAACTGTATAGGATTCTTTATGTGCAAATGTTCCATATATCTTGGACCTTTTATACTGATGCCGTCACATGATATTCGACATGACTTCGGGATTCATTGATAACAACCGCCTTGGCAAAATGTCAACCGAGAGAAAGAGGAAATGAATGTTTAATTCCTTGTACACTTTCCTTGAACTGTATCATGCTATTACTTAATCTGGAACATATGTGTGTCGTATATCAAAATGAACTATTCTTATGTAGTATGGATTATTTATGACAACCTTTGCTGTCTTAAAAGGTCAGAGAAGGCCAACATTATGCATCAAATCTAGATTTATATTCCAAAAACGTAGAAACGTTGTTGTTGTTGGTGGTAGAGATAGTGGGGAGTTTGCAAATAGAGGTTAGTAAGTCTGACGTGTTATCTGATATAAACGTGTTACTTCATTTCGATAACCTGTATCAATCTGGATGGAATACACGCGCTGAAAGATGATGTCCTGATATTGTCTAGGATTGAAATGTCGACATGTCAGTAGTATAAAAATTAGTGATTGCAAGAAATCTATTCTTATTCAGTTTATGACTTGTTATGTAAGTTAATGTTTATAGTTGGAGTCTTCATTGGTGTCATGCATATCTAGTCTTTTGGGATGTGATTCAAGTCATTTTCTATAATTTCAGTGTAATACCAAAAAACGTACGTAATGCCACATTGGAGGTTTCACTGTATTCATATGTATAGATTACGATAGGTTTTGGTTGTTTGTTTTTGTACATATTCGACAATATATACTTTCACCTTAGTCCAGGATAAAAAAAACAATTTACAATAAAGCCATACATTTTTCTTGTTCAGTATTAAATATCATATGTGTAGATCAAAAACACCAGTCACACAACAGGAGCAGTGTAGTAACAAGATAAAATAAAAAAACAAGTATATCATTTTTCTAAACTTGAAGAAAGCAAAACAACATTGGATTGGACAAAAGTGCACAAAAATAGAGAGCAGCCTGATAAAAAATAACAGCTAAAAGGCATTCCAAATTTTGAAAGACCTCACAAGACAGAAACAACCTAGACTCAGTACCATTCAAGATGAAAATGGAAAATGCCTCACAGAAGCAAATAACATTGCAGAAAGATGGATTGAGTATTGTAAAGAACTATACAACTATCAGTTTACAGGAGACCCAGAGGTGCTTGAAGTTCCAAACTCCACAAATAATGATGGTTTCGTCATTCTCTTCGGCGAAATGGAGTCAGCAATAAGATCACTGAAGAAATAATGGAAGGGCAGCTGGAGTAAACAATATCTCAGCTGAACTTATCAGGAATGGTGGGAATCACTGATAGATCTTCTAACAAAAATCTGCAACAAGATCTAGCAGACAGGAGAATGAACAACATAATGAATTCAGTCACTGATTATAACACTCCCCAGTAAGGAAATCTTAGCTGTGTCAAACTTAAAAAGAAATATCATTTTGACCAAACATACTAGCAAGGTGATGATGACGTCATCTTGAACATACTGAATCCACAGGCAGAAAAAATAATCGCTGAAGAACAAGCAGGGTTCCAGAGTGGAAAAAGCACAACAGAACAAACATTCAATCTTAGGATTCTTTATGAAAATAACTTAGAATATCAACAAGACATCTATCATGTGTAAATAGATTTCAAAAATGCTTTTGACAGAGTGTTGCATGAGGAATGTTTGCTATAATAATGAAGTACAACATGGGTCAAAAGTTGACCAAAACCATCAAGCAGCTTTACACCAAGGCTACCAGTGCAGTAAATGCTCACGGTTCTGTAGGGAACTGGTTCAAGACAATGGTTGGAGTACGGCAAGGTTGTCTCCTGTCACCCACGCTCTTTAACATCTATTTAGAGCGCATCATGAGCGACGCCCTGGAAAGCCACTGTGGGACAGTCAGCATTCGCCAACATTCGGTTTGCAGTCGACATCGATGGTCTGGCATGCAGGTGCAGATGAGCTTGCCACCTTAGTGAAAAATCTTGATGAAACATCTTCATTTTCCAGACAGACAAAGCTGATGACATATTGTGGCAAACAAATATCAACTAAGATTAAAGTCAGAGGACAAGAACTGGAAACAATTGGCCAATTTAAATACCCTGGTTCCTTAATCGCCGAAGAGGGATCAACAGCAAAACGTTTGTCACAAGCAGCACAAACAACGGCAGCTATGTCAGAGCTAAGACCCATCAGGAGAGACAATAATATTTCTGAAAACTATAATCAGACTTTTGAGAGCACTCGTCATCTCAGTCTTTCTGAATTCATGTCAGGCATGGACCCTGGCATCATAATTACAACGAAGAATCCAGGAACTTGATAAGATGCTACAAACCCATCCTTGGCATCTCTTAGAGTAAAAAATTTACCTTGACGAATTCGTGTATGCAGAAGACATTTTTCTGACATAAAGTTAAAATGACTACGAACAAAAGAATATACAGTTTAGCCTAATATATTTTGTAATTAATTATTAGATAGCAACTAGAAATTATAATTTTAGCTGTAAAGTGAGTGTATAAATATCATCACATAATAATCAGCTCCTTCGTTGCAAATTGCGTTTAAAATTGAAAGAGACCTAGTTTTGTCAGTATATATGCGAGGAAAATAACAGGTAGCTACTCAGAAAAAAGCAAACACTTAAATGGTTCAGGATTAGTTATTCAGGGTCCATGAAAAGTACAAGTTGGAGAATTCAGTTACAATGGGATCATTTTCTGGAGCTGTCATGTTTTCAACGAGGAAGCTAGGTTGTTGAAAGTCCATACTCATTCTGTTACTACACATGCCTTATCATAAATCAAATCATGTTGTGGCTTTTGGTTTAATTTGCACAATATTGTAGAAAACCATCAAGATGCTTAAATTTCTTGCCACTGACGGGCTCCTACCCGATCATGAATAAACATGTGCTACCAAAAATGCCTTATCTCCGCATAATTGTAAGTTGGTTGATAAAGTAGATACCTCCATGCAGTGTTTCCAAGTCTAGCAATTAATGATCTTCTTGTTCGTATATAATACTAATATTTAAGGTTACTTACCTTATCTTTCGATTTGTTTTACTCAATGTATGATTTAATTAAACTTTGCCATTTTCTAAATTTATTTTATACTGTAATTCTTTCTGTATCTCTTTCAAAAGCCGTGTTAGCTCAGTTGGTATTGTATCGGACTATAAACGTGTCTTCGATAAAGTCTTCAGCAACAACGGCCACTTTTTTGAGAAATAGTAGAACTAAATAAATCAACTAGGCTCTATGGATATCTTTTCAGTACCGTTTTTATTATGATAAATGATGATTTTTTTTTAAAGTGTATAGATTAAAGAATGAACTAGTAAAAATAATTCTTAAAAATATCAAGAGAGGTTGGAAAAGTTCAATGTTTAGAAATCAACTTCAAAAATTGTCATTCTGTTACTAAACATGACCAGCGTTTTCATATCATCCAATTACAAATTATGGAGAAACCCATCTCTTACTCGTCTGTATGAAAAAAGATGGCAACATCATCTTAACAAACAACGTACAATGAACGAATCTGTTGGGAGAAAATATTCTAACTAACCAAGTACCAATTTTATTTTGCAAAAGGAATCAAAAGGTTCAAACTTGAAGAGCGTAGTTTGTGTGAATATTTTTCGCTGTTGCCGCCGAGCACCTTGGCGACTTTTCCTACACTGACTCCAACAACAGCTTCCGCACCATCCCTCTGACGTGCATTACATGTGTACCCTGAGCCGGAATAGGAAGTGTTAAAGACCATTCGCTGTTGCCTGTCTGCATACTCTGCCAAAGAACTGCACATTACCAGGATGCCATTTATGACGACAGAACTGAATGACCGCCTGCTAAATTGTGAAGTGACATTAACCATCGTTTGTTATATCTGCACCCGATCCGCCTTTGGATAACATATTTACAAACTCGTCATAAATGCGCCTCGTCGCATGCTTCGGATACAGTTAGCGAACTGTCGAGGAATGGTTGTTGTCACCAGTTTGCATTTTTGAGTTTCATTTCATAATTTTCTTCAGATTACTAAATTTTAAAAGAATAAATCGTTTCTCTGCAATTTCTTGAGTGCTCATACAGAATTCTTGGACAAAGACATTTATTTGAATGGTATTCGGTTGCAATCGTTATTGTCTGTGGATCAACAAAGAACCGTTGACCATTCAGTGCACACTAGGTTAGGCTATGGCATACGTCATCGCCTTCCATTTTGGATTTTCGTCAGGACACGACCTCAAATTCATTAAAATATTTTATTGCTAGGAATTTTTATTTCTTATTCTCTGAATGTTCCCAATTATGATCTGATTTGTGCATAACAAACTCTCTTCATCAATAAATTAGTGGATCTTTTAAGTTCATTCGTATTTAATCTGTCTGAATCTTAAACAGAGTAATCGCCCTAGATGTGAGAGACAAATTCTAAAATTGGACGTATCATTAGTATATAGAAAAAAACTTTTCCTGACCTTTGTACAACATCATGTCAATCTCCACAAAACTTTTTTCTGGTCCATTACATGGACCGCATCACAAATGCAAAAGTGCGTAACACCATCTGACACAAAGTATGAAGAACTCCTCACCACTATCAAAAAGAGAAAGCTGAAATGGTATGGCCATGTCACTTGAGCCAACAGTCTATCCGTAGTAGTACTGCAGGTTAGTTTGCTAGGTGGTAGAAGGAGAGAGAGACAGAGAAAAAAGTGGACTGACAACATCACAGAATGGGCCAGGAAAAGGTTTAGATCAGATTAATCAAATTAGTCATAAGATGCAGCAAGAAATGACATAAATACAATAGTGATGATGTGTCAGCTACCGTATTGACGAAACGAAATATCTCAATACCTATCACTATGCACATCTGAATTCAAAGCTAATTAGCATTTGGCTTAAATCTTTTACCTTTCAATAAGTGTCTTATGATGATAATATTTCGAAAATGTTAATACGTCTAAATTGTTATATATTTAACAATAACTCTGAAATAATTACGGAAAAAAGGAGGAAAACTTCAGTGTGTGTGTGTATATATATATATATATATATATATATATATATATATATATATATATATATATATATATATGCAAATAGACACATACATATACATATAAACACACATACAATCACTAATACATATATATACACATATATACAAACACGCATTTTGTATTATATATATATATATACAAACACATATACAAATGCGCATGCACATATATACCCATACGCACATATATGCATCCATATACATATACATACACATACATAAATACACGTATACACAGAGCTTTGTATATCCATGAACACATTCATATACATGCATGCATATACATATACACATAAAGAAATATACATAATATATATATATATATATATATATATATATATATATATATATATATATATCACACATATATATATATATATATATATATATATATATATATATATATATATATATATATATATATATATATATATATATATATAAGGCCTCCGCCTCCTCTTTTTTAATGCCAAAGTTATGTAGCTGTATCATTAAGGACAGACATAGTGTACGTGGCGCCCCAAGTGACCCAGGGGTCTAAAGTGCTCATCGTTACAAATAGTCATCGAATGTAGGTACGTGAGAAAGTATGGGAGTAGCTTTTTGTGGGTCGGTCGTTCTTCCCGGGGTTTTCTATGATTCTTTCATTTATTCTGGCCGCCATGGATAGCCTATCGTGTGCTGCGAAATAATAATAATAATAATAATAATAATAATAATAATAATAATAATAATCATTATAATGAGGACTTTGTATAGCGCCTAATCTTTAGAAGCGCTAAGCTCTTTATAACATCTGTAATGATATGACTACAGAAAATCAAAGAGCAAAAAAACCGTCAAATTGGAAAACATAAAAAATGCTGAAATAATTAAGGTGCGAAACAGTATTAGGTCCTTCAGTTTGTTCTTGCAGTCGAAAAAGGTAAGTTTAAGAGCACTCTTGAAAGGGATCACCGTGTCTTTGTGTGTAATTTCAATTGGCAATTCGTTCCACATTGTCCATATGACTTCGTTTTCATAGTGGGAACAATGAGTATACGATTGTCAGAAGAGGAGCGTAAGTATCATGCAGGTGTATACACATGGGTGAGGCCAGATAGGTATGTTCTACTGGAGTCTGTCAGTGAAACGTAGCACAGAAGATAAATGTTGTGTTTGAATCTTTGTGGCTAGACTTGTATATTTGGGTGTCATAAGCGTACAATTGGTGAGACACTGGTCGATGATCAATGACACATGAAAGCGGCTGAGTATATAGAATGAAGAGGTCAGATCCAAGAACAGACCTCTGTGGAACAACACAACATTGATGAACAGGGCTGTAGTTTTTTCCGTTTGCAGATACAATTTTTGTTGACTAAAAAGATCTTCAACCACTGTTAGGCTGTATTCTGAATGCCAAATACATGTTGGAGACGGTGGAGTAATATCTCATGGTATATTGTGTCAAATGCTGCAGACAAACCAAAGAGGAGTTTTGTGGTATATGGGTTTCCAGAACAGTCAAAGTGAAAGTGGGAGACTCCAAGAATAATTAGGTGTCACCTATAGAATTTCCATACTCAAGACGATTCGGAAACTGCTCAAAAAAGAGAGATTCAGTCAACTTGATTTTTTTCTACTGGGAGGAGGGCGGTAGAGACAGAAAAATGGACTGACCTTTATTGCAATGTGAGTGTATTTTGGACTAGTTCAAACAATGTGTGGCAGAAAATAAAGGTTGTTTTTGTACCTATGACATTTTATCATGAAAATTCTTTGTGATGACTGCAATTCTGCCTGTGCGAGAGTGGCGGGGAAAAGATTTGATGGATTAAGCGGTGGGTGTTAAATCAGCGCACTTTGGCTCATCGCCAAGAAGACGTCGATATTCTGGTTGTTGATAAAATTAACTATTTCTGTGCTCTTCGCCAATGGTCCTACTGACTGGGCATTGAATAATGCAATTATGTATGCAATGGTATCTCTGGGACAGTTGACACAAAGGTTGACGATTTAAGATGGATTTGCACCATGTTATTAAAATTAACGACGGAATTTTTAAATTGTTTTTCTGGAAAGGGCGAAAAGGAGATAACTGGAATGTTTCTTCCTGTTCTACGCCGGCCAGCTTTGAAACAACATTTCATTTTTCGCTTCCGTTTACATTTAAGTAATGACGAATGTAGTCCCAGTTCGTTTAGTCTTGAGTACAATGTAGTATGAATAGCCAAGGTCATAAGGTGTGAAAATGCCGTTAAACCCTACAACAACAGCAATGACATTAGTACTGAATATTACGGAACGTTGCTACTGCTTACAATTTTGTTTTAGTTAAACAATGTAAAGTTACAATATGGAAAAACGTGACTGTGACAGTACAATATGTTGTCTCTTTAATTAATTACTTATCGATCAACTAAATGCGCATATTCTTTCCATATACGTTTGAAATAATTCCTGTTCTGTAATAAACGGAATGTTTTACCTTGTGTTTGATGTACATGACTAATTTCGACAAATATTTGTAGAAGTTGTATATGTTTTTTTTTAAATGGACATAGACCAGTTGAATAATTCGTGTCCAGCTCCACATGCTTTAACAAACGAACAGGAGCTACGATTAGACGAAGGATTCTAAAGCGCTATCCATTACGGATCACTGCCATCTCACCTCTGTCTGTGTGGGTTCGAGTCTCGGGTTCTGTAAATATTGGTATGTGAGAAACCTTGTCAGTAGCTTCTTGTGGATTAGTGGTTATTTCCAAGGGTTTCCTGGGATTTTTCTCTACCATTTATACTGACAGCTATGTGAAGCCTTTCTTGCACTGAAAAATGACTGAGTGCTATATTTAACACAATTCTTATGACGTTTTTTGCGCTAGATCATGCGTCATTACTTTTACATTGACTTAAGCATCAAAAAAAGAGTTTGGTCAGTGTATGATGTTAATTATATGATAGAAACGTTAGATGGTTATGTAACAGACGTTGATATAAACGTTAGGTGATTATGTAATAGACGAATGGGAAGCAAACACCTCTAATTAACCTTGCTGATATGCATAACGTGGTGAACTCGCGGCTTATTAACCGTATATCACACAACGCACTACTTTCTGAACAAGCCCTCTCTCTTAGTCGCTCACTCTGCCTCTCTAATAAACGTTTTGTCTCTTCCACGGACATGTAATGTGCATGCTTGAATTTACTGGATTGGAATTTTAACTTTTCACTAGCGTCGAGCAAGTGTATATGTAAACCCTTGGACACTAAATTGTCTGTTGATATCTCATATTGGTTCAGTAAAAAACAACTATATTTTATATAAACCAGAGTGTTACACTGCATGCATCTAGACACCCCAACCGTTGGTATAGTCAAGCACGGGTCGTTCAGGTCGAGAAATAGACAATTTAAAGCTGGATTGATTCCATTCAGGTGGTTAAGGTGCTATTGTTTTGCAATCAGAAGCTTTCCCCAGAACACAAGACTTCTTTGCAAACCTGAATGTACTAGTTCCACTCTTTCTCCATTCTAGTATGCCTAGCTCCTGGCAGTGAAATCTAAATCTCGTCCGTAAAGTTAAATATATTGACCTTTCAGAGACAGGAAATGGTACAATAATATATAAAATGACCCACAAATACTTCATTGGGACATACGTCCATAAAGTTATATAAGACATTTTGCTATAATATGATGAATTTCAAGTCAAATATAAAGCATTTTTCCTTTTCTGTTGATATCAAAGTATGGGTGATTGATTACATTTTGCCAGAAGTGCTTCTTACAAATAGTACCCATAAACAATTTCAACGCACAAATATCACTGGTCGATTACATTATACAAGGGCCACACTAAGACACGTTTACATTGAAAGAATCTTTACCGGCAGCTTCTGTTTGGAAAGTTGACATGTTTGAAATGGTGAGATCTATTAATTTATATATGTTTGCTTGTATCCTATAAATTTTTTGTGTATATTCAACTTCATTTCCCCGTGTATATATATATATATATATATATATATATATATATATATATATATATATATATTGATTGAGCACTAAGAAGTACGCATGAGCATCGTTGCTTCTTACAGTATCATTGTCGCTTAGAAGACTGACATTGTGTGTCCAGTATTTTCATTACTTACATAATAATTGCTTGTATGTAAGTATGTATGTGTGTATTTGCCTATTTCTCCATATAGTCCAATATGTATGTATGTATGTATGTATGTATGTATGTATGTATGTATGTATGTATGTATGTATGTATGTATGTATGTATGTATGTATGTATTTATGCAACATTCTAATTTTTCCTTCGTACTTGTTCTCACGCGAGCAGGTATACTGCTATTCACCCTCAATGTCGTAGTTAGCGCAATTCCAAGACCGTTTGGCTACGGATCATCCATATTCGGAGACAGATTCGGTGGACAAGGCGGCGGTATCTTCGGAAACTTTGGAAACCCGAGATATAATTATTGGGACAGAAAATGGGACAGCCCGTACAAGGGAGTCAACAGTTACGTCTATAGATTACCTGGCAATATCTACGGAGGAGGAATATCAAATGAAAACGGGGCAAACGTGTATACAAAATACGGACCTGTCGGCAATATCAACGGAAGAGGAAACACAGACTTATATCACTGCTATCGTCCTGAAGACAATATCTACGGAAGTGTGGGAGACATTCAGAGTGGATATGGATTTCTGACCGATAAGATAGCTGTAAAGTGTATGTTTCAGTTATTGTTTGCTGGAAACAATGACGATTCACAAATATACACAATGGGGTCGGAAAATAAACGGCTTTAACCGGTCACCTTATCCAAATGTAAAACTGTATGCAGGTTAAATTGCCAGCGTTACTGACCCTTTAGTCGTTATTGTGCAAACGTTACATGGCAGATCAATGTAGTGTTACTCATGCGGTGACAATTTTAATATGTTCTATGATTTCAAAATAGTTCTTTTTTCATCGACGTTTGTAATTCAACATACTTTTCATCGAATGATCAAATCAATTGCTTATGTGATAGTACTTTACCACAGCTAACAACTCAACGTTGCAGCAACGTTGCAAAAACTGAATGGCAACTGTGTCATATAAAATTGGGTAAAGTGATTTGATGAACCTGCTGGACTGTTCCTAAAACATTATGACAACGTTTAAAACCATACTTTGAAAAGTGAAAATTGAAACCCATCTGCCGCACTGCTATCAGGAATGTCCAAAACTTTCATTAAATATTACAAAAATGTCAACATTACCATCCAATGTAGACGGGGCAGAGATAGCAAAACTTTCAATAGGGCTTCGCAATATTTGATGTCAGGGCAGCACCATTTTCACTTAAGGCAAACTATAACATCACCCTTTATTTGATCACAAAAGGTAGATTTAAGATGACATGGCACATGACTGCATAAAACTCGCAGACATTACAAATTTGCTCACATGAAAGACTGTGATGCGTGGTAACTCCTGCAAATTAGTTTAAAGTCGCACATATACAAATGTACTCTGTACTGTACCTAATTATTATTTAACTGTTCAGATAACATGAATAAGAATCGGACAGGATTAAATAGTAAGGATGCATGATTAAGAAGAGACAAGAGGGTGTGATACACGCAAACTGTTCAAACTATTATATTTAATTATCACTTTATCTTATTATTTATTATTTTTACATTCCCCATTATGTAAAGAGATAGTCAGAACATCCTCCTCGGCAAAGTAGGTCTGTGTCTTGTTCTGTTCAGGCGTCTGCAAACTGAGAAAATAAATAATGCATTGAAAAAAGTCATGCCATCTCAAAACTGTTTAGATGTGTTGACGTCAATTAAACTAGTGTAATGAAGCTCTCTTCGATGTACGTTTTCTCCCCTATCATTAAGCATGGTTACATGTTAACGTTTTCACACTCTGGACAAATTAAGCAACTGGATGGGGAAATCAATTCGCACAAAGGTAGATTTTATTGGTTCAGATAATTCACTTCAATAAAATTCCAAGTAGATGCAGAAGTTCGATGTAAGTTGTAGTGGCCTGTACTTAAATTCCGGTAATCCCTGGCACATCCGTTTTATTGACAATTTAGAAATACGTTATCTTTTACAAATACAATGTCAAAAGAGAGAAAAGAGAATCCAATATTTATGCAAAAGAAACATAATTCCAAAAATTCAGACTGTGCAAATTAGTAACAGTAAAAGTAATATAATAATTTGTAAATTATGTAGCACATCAACTAACTTAAAGTGAAAAATCCAATGTATAGTATATTGAAATGTTATTATTTTCATAATACTACAAATCAATCTTCAACACGCACGTATTGCTCTATTCCGATGGATCGCGCCATCTCGTAGCTTCTTACGGAGTCACCAATGTATATGATTTCCCTTCACATCATATTAATCTTTCGCCTTTAACTAAAATGAGGAGACAGCTTTACAGTGTTAGCAGCAGAGAGGGTGAATCCTACAACGTTTTTAGACAAAATTTGATTGAAATCCTAAAACGAGCCGTCTTATAATCTTATTTTAACCAAAAAAAGGCGAACCCTACAACGTTTTCAGACAAAAAATTGATTGAAATCTCCCTACGAAATCATTTTAACTAAAAAAATGAAAACGATTTTTTAATCAATTTTGGTCGCAACTTGTTGTCATCCACCCTCTCTGCTGCTATGGGTTAATAATTCTTTTACGATTTTAACCGAATATTTGATCAAGTCCGATACGATATCGTGTCCGAGGATCATGTAGATTTATTGTTGCGAATCCGTGTGGTTTTGACTGAGCATGACTAAAGAAATCTCGAAATTGATTGAAGTCCATATCAGAACACCATGTCTGCCAAATATTTCTAAGAGTATGAGTATCAACTCCGTTGAATACAGACAATAAATTGCAGTTATCTCTGATGACTTTTGGAACCTGAGTGTAGCGTTGAGTGACATATATCACGTCAGTGTTTTTGTGACGATTACGGGAAAATATTCTAGCAGGATTTTTTTGTTTATCCAACATTATATCGTCGTATACGACTAAATTGTTAATATCTCCATCAATATCATCAATGCTCGGTGCTTCATCGATATCGGTTATAAAATCAATGGCGTTCTCACCCTTAATTTCTCATGCATTCTCGTTAAAATCTTTTAGCACTTCATAACATCGTTGATCATCTACGCTAGGGGCAATTAAATACAACTTATCCCACTTCATCCATCTCATTATTAAATTGAGCAACAATTGCGTTTTACCGGATCCAGATGGCCCGATTATAATCATCCGGATAGAGTTTGGTAGCGCTGCATGATGCTTAATTGGTTCTCTTGTTTTAGTCGCTGAAAAATCAATTATATCCATATTTCTATACATAAATTATGGATCTATATTGTGTGAAGTGTAAAACGCGTACTGGCACAGATGACTTGACGACGATTACAACTAAAAATAACCGATCAGCGCTTTCTGGTAAATGCGTGCAATGTGGTACAAAGAAATTTAGATTTGTGTCTATGAGATCTGATTTAAAAAAAAACGAGGAGGTGATATCGCAGCCAAATTGGCAAAGCTCCCTGGAACCCCATGGGCAAAGTACCCCGGAGAAAAGCACCTTCCAGGATATAGCTACTGTGGACCGGGAACCAGACTTGATATCAGACTCAATAATCAAAATCAACCCAACCCCGGTGAAGAACCAATAAACGCCATTGATAAGGCCTGTCACCTTCATGATGTTGCTTATAAAAGCAGCAATCTGCAACACAGGCATCTAGCAGATGTGAAATTAATTCATGCGTTAAATGCTATTCCTGATAAATCCTTCAAAGAAAAATTGTCTTCATTTTTGATAAAATCGGCTATGAAAAGTAAATTGATGTTAGGTGCTGGTAATTAATAATATGAAATCAATTTATTATTCTCCGAGGGGATACTGGAGGGGTAACGCTGCAATCAATAAACTCGCTAGAGCTGCAAAAGTGAAAAAAAACCACTGCGGCTCATTGGTTATCCAAACAGGCACTATGGCAAATTTATCTACCACCGCCTAAACAAATTCAATTCTCGCATTTTGATGTGACCGCTCCTAATGAAGTTCATCACGCTGATATATTATTTCTGCCACATGATCGTGGTTACAAATACGCGCTAACCGTAGTTGATATTGCAAGTCGATACAAAGAAGCAGAACCGTTAAAAACAAAATCAACCACTGAAGTCGCTTCTGCATTTGAAAGGATTTATCGACGAGGTCCTCTGCGTTGGCCAAATCTATTGCAGGTTGATCCTGGCAAGGAATTTCAGGGTGCAGTGTTATCTACAATGAAACATCATAATGTCACCATACGACGAGGGCATACTGCGCTACATCGCGATCAGGCAATTGTAGAACGATTTAATCGGACGATTGCTGAGCGGTTATTTGGATATCAATACGCAAAAGAATTCATTCAAGAAAAGCGATCCCGTGAATGGGTTAAAAGATTACCATCTGTGATTACTGCACTGAATAACGAGATTGCTAGAACAATCAACATGAAACCTATCAACGCGATTAAAAAGAAGTCAATACCCGTACAACCACAAAAAGATTTCCCTAGAAACGCTAGCGTTTCCCAACCAATTCTTGGTAGTAATGTCATTGTGAGGTACTTATACGAACCAGGAGAGCTTGAAGGGGGTAGAAAAAGGGCTACTGATCCTATTTGGAGCGTCACTACGCATAAGATATCTAGTATAACACGATCAACTGGTAGACCTCCAGTCTATAAACTGGATTCAACTGCCCCTCAGCGGGGTTTTACTCGACAACAACTACAAGTGATTCCCGAGGATACTCAATTGCCACCGCATGGTCTTAACTAGCACCGTTGCGTCTATTGCACTCAAGACAAGTCAACATCACATTATTTCTGACATGACCGAGATTGTTATTTTTTCTGTCTACGGTGAATTGGCGAGGATCCTTATCCGAATACTGCCAACGCATTATACAATTGCAACTCGCGCAGTGATTATTCTGTTGTTTCTTCAAAGTGATTATTAATTTAGCATCAATATCAAATTCTCGTTGTTTTTTTTTTTGTCCTGTTGTTTGTAACCGGAGATTTTTTTATTAATGATGCTAACATCAATATCACTTATTGTTGTGTCATTATCATCGAGGACAACTCTTCGAAGTTGATTTATGTTTCGTACTCTGGATACTGCGAGATAGACTAAATTCGACCATTCGATGTGATTATCCACCATCCAAACAATTGTATTCGATATAGTCAATCCCTGTGAAGAGTGTATTGTTGCTGCGTATCCTAGCGTCCACGGGGATTTATTAGCACGCAATGCATCTTCAACGACATTGATATCAACCAGCACAATATCATTTAATACCAGAATTTGTTTTTCATTCTGTCCTGGAATATCAACTTCAATATTCTGTTTTCGTGTATCCGATGGCCTATAACAAAGGGGTACTGGAAGCGTTGCAAATTTTTCTTTATGCAATTCAAATAACTTCATTTGAAGTGTGTCCCTGACTATTTTTCTACTTGCAATGATCAAATCGTTTGGTCTCCATGTTTCCCAGAAATCATTCATTGGAGTTTCTGAAATCACTTCACGCGCTATTTCGCATTGGATTCTATCCGGTTGTAATCTAATTAGCGCTTTGAACTCGCGTAATCGTTCATCAAGTGATCTATAATCAGTGGTGATTTCTTCATAGTAGTCTACAAAACCCTTTAGCCATTCATGTGGAGATGCACCGACAAATGGTGGTGGTTGGCCGTGATCCCCGCACATGACGACTTTTGTGTTTTTGTTTAACAACCACTCAAGAAATGTTTTTAATACATCTAATGACACTGTGCATATTTCATCCCAAATTATGATTTCAGGAATGAATTTATCACCCATACGCTCAGGAGTCCATTTGTCACCTTTCCATCGAAAAAAACTGTGATAAGTGCAAGCATTTACCCCTCGTTGTATCATCTCTCTGGCGAGTCTGTGAGTCGGTGTTAGCACAATCATGTTAGAAACGCTAGCGTTTCCACGACGAAATAATTCAATTGCACGAGTTGTCTTTCCTGACCCACCACAACCGTTTAAATAAACTGTCTTGTATCTACATACTGGATCAGATACCGGTGGTGCATTAGAAAGTTCTGATTGAATTTCAATACGGTTACAACAAATATATTTATCATCCATGGCAACGTCTGCGGATTCACAATACTCATGTAGCATCTCTTTTTTAAATCGCCAACGCCCCCAATTTTCTTCGGGATCTGTGAATGCCGCTACAGCTGATTTGTACTTATTGTGTATATACATCGAATCAGTGGCCACTCTAACCGCGGTATTAGGAAATCTATTTATCATCGAAAATAGATTAATAGAAGCATAGGCTAGCATTGAACTTCTCAAATGTGTGTACTGGGAATTATATCCATCACAGTAGGTAACAACCGTACCTAATTTCTCACCATTGGATAGAAAAGCATCCTTACGGGATACAAGTTTTCCTTGTTTCATTAAATCCGCTACAATAAAATCGTATTCAGCAACATCTATGATCAACCGCGAAGAGTATTTTGCGTTATCGTATCGTCCACCCTGGGTAAATTTACCGATTATTCTTCTTCCGAGATCTTTTGCTTGTTCTTTTTTAATTTCAAATAACTTCTTAGACCAATTTATGATTTCTTCTTCACTGAAATCTGGAAACTGTTTTCGTAGTTCGTTGATTATTCTATCTAGATTGGGTTGTGGTAGTCAAACTTCTTTCTGAGCTCGATAGCATATAATAGCCTCGGAAACAATCAACGATATTAGCATACCACAATCAATCATATATCTCAATAGCACTATTGGCATCCAGGCCTTTTCAGATAGGTGTCTACCGAGCCAAACATAACTACACGGATGTAACCCTGTAGCTAATTCAAATGATATCACACGAGCGAATCCGGTTAAATCAAAATCAGGCAATGGTCCATTAATCGCAACACGAGTCATTTCATGCATGGGGTGTCCAAATCGTTTGAAGTACTCAGCGCATTCCCCATACCCGAGAAAACTTCCGGGATAACATGCGGCTATATCAATTGAAATCATACCATCACGTGAGTATTTCGTATTCCACAGTCCTCCATGACCAAATACGACGAAACTCAATTTAACATCCTCGAGAAAATCACTTCGTGTTGGACGCCATGAGTTTTTTTCTCTTGCGAAGTGAGCTACCACTGATGGAATAGTAAAACTATCCATGAGTAGTTTTTCATGGGAATTCTCCGGTGAAAAATCACTAGCGATTTTTCTCATTCTGTTATCTAATTCTTCAATGCGATATAATTCACCATTTGGTTTTACAAATTGATCGAATTCTTCATCACTTCTAAGTAACCACACTGACACAGGATCATCCTTACACAACGCATGAATATCATCGAATAATTTCTCTTCATAGAAAACATCCCCGACGAACTCCTTAGGGATATATTTCACGGTTCGTTCTCGTGGAAATATTGTTAGCGCAGATGTCCACGCGTGTTTGTTATGATCAATAATCTGTATTGGTGCTCCATTTTTGTTATATTTCGGTTCGTATAAAACCTCTCCCGTTATCGTCATAACTGTTATTGGAAATCTTAATGATGTTTCTAATTTAGCTATATCAGAAATCTTTGCACCATGCTGTTTCACTGTCAGTTCCCACTCGGTTATTTTCCTACGTCGCAGATCAGTTAGTTTATTTCCTCGGGATGCATTTGTGAAGTGTTCTATTATTCGTTCTGCTACACAATTAAGCCCTGACGAATATTTCATAGGAGCTAGTTTTGCGATATCGGGTTTATCATTTAACGGATATATCCCATAAACCATTGCTGTTACGGGATAAGATCTTTCGTAGTATGGTTTATCAATGCCGGTTAGAATCCCTGGTTTGGAATCTCTACTCACAATGACAGCTTTTTTATTCTTGAGGATTGGTTCAAATTTATCCCTAATAATCCATTTGCCATCGACTTCGATAATGAATTTGATTCGGAAAAAATGCCGTTTTTTCCCAACACGTGAAATTATCACTGCTGCTTTTTCATCATTCATGGTAGCATCAACAACACCATCAATTCGAAATGTTGACCATCAATAAGATGCTCCATCACGCTTGAATTCATTAAAACAGTCTCTGATTTTACTAATCATGGCTTTATCAAGAATTGTATTCTTTGGTGTATTAGAAACTATATCGAGATTGAATTGAGCATCTTTCCAGGGTAATCTCTTGGACGTTTTTTTTGGTTTATCGAGATTAAATTTAGGACTAATTTTTAATAATCTCTTAAACTCTTTCATGTTTCCGTCTCTTGGACGTTTTATGGGTTTATTGAGATTAAATTTAGGATTAATTTTGTTACGTTTTTTTGGTTTATCGAGATTAAATTTAGGACTAATTTTTAATAATCTCTTAAACTCTTTCATGTTTCCGTCTCTTGGACGTTTGTTACGTTTTTTTGGTTTATCGAGATTAAATGTAGGACTAATTTTTAATAATCTCTTAAACTCTTTCATGTTTCCGTCTCTTGGACGTTTGTTACGTTTTTTGGGTTTATCGAGATTAAATTTAGGACTAATTTTTAATAATCTCTTAAACTCTTTCATGTTTCCGTCTCTTGGACGTTTTTTGGGTCTATCGATATTAAATTTAGGATTGATTTTTAATAATCTCTTAAACTCCTTATCAGCATTGAATTCAGCATTTTTCGAAGGCGTTTTCCTTAATTCCTTCATGCTATAATTAAAACAAGCATTTCAATGAAAGATTTGTATATAATGAATCACTGCAAGTGACTTATGATTGGATCAATAACTCCGTGTAACAAATCATGCAGAAATGAGTTCTGTGGGTATCATATGCAAAGCTTTCGACGTGGAAGCCTTGGTCCGTTACCCTGTATTCTATGTGGAGTTGGGGTCAGGGGAAAATCTCAGTTGTGTCTAAATTGCGGTGGTAAGCGATACAGGGAGTTGAAGCGATATTATGATAAAAGAATAAAAAATGGACAATCAATCAGAAATTTTGACCCTGACACTGACAAAGTCAGTATTCTTGACGCTGACAAAGTCAGTATTCTTGACGCTGACAAAGTCAGTATCCTTGACAGAGTCAAGGATAAAATCATAAGAACTCCTCAAGACTACATCGAAAGATTTATCATTAAACCAAACGATGAATTAGACAAACAATAGTATAATATATAAATGAACCAAGAATTCAGACAACACCCTGTGATCACAAATTATGAAGCATCCAGTGATGGTGTTGTAAGAAACCGCAGACTAAAGAAACCAGTTGGGTGGGATAATGGTATGGGGTATTTGATGTTTGGTGCTGGAAAGAAGAAATATTACTGCCATCGTTTCGTGTATGAATGTTTCAATGGATTGATCGAGGATGATTTTGTTATTGATCATATCGATTCTAATCCGAAAAACAATTCTTTATCAAATCTGCAGGCTATCACACAAAGTGAAAATTCCGAACGAGGGGGGACTGGGAAATACTCGAAAAAAGCGAGACCTGTGAAATCTTTGAATACGATAACTAACGAAGAAAAAATATTTCAATCAATGAATGAAGCCAGTAGGCACTTCGATATTTGTATATCCTCAGTACGATTCGTTGCAGAGGGAATAACCAAGACGGCTATTTCAAAAAGGACGGGACAAAAAGTTCAATTTAGTTATGTCTGATGCGTCATATTTTTCATTTAGAAAAATATAATTGTTATAGAATAATGAATTCTGAAAACATGAATAGCATTTTATCCGAGATTTCAAAATTGAAAAGTTGGGATATTGAACTATCAGATGGGTTAAATCCTGATCAAATCATGTCTGATTTTCAGGATATAGAATACGGAGTTAACAACAATAAATACATGCTACCAAAGAAGTATGCGCTCATCAAAAGAATTCAGAATTCTATTAAGGACTCTCTCGCATTTTCCAGTGACGTAAGTGTGTTCGCTCCGTTGTATACCATCGTAGAACGAATACGAAAAGAATTGGGGTACGAATACGAATTGAAAAAGGAGGTTAATTCTAAAGTTAGAAACCTACGGGCGTTAATTCAAGAAAATGAACAATTTTGATTGACCAACCATTTATCATTATTTGATTGTGACCGTCCCTCATAGAGATTTTAATTTTTTTTAGCATTTTTTGATTAAAACTGTTGAAATCAGTGAATAAAAAATTGATGGCTGGTTGGTTCGGTATCAAATACACTAAAAAATTCAAAGTGGGGAAACTATCAGTATTATTTATTTTTTATACAATTATGATACTTTTCCCATCATTGATAGGATGAAATAACACTTCCATGACCATCCGATGGTGTTAGGTCGGATTGAAAAATTGTTTTGCAATTGAAAAATTGTTTCTGATTTCAAATAATGGTCAATGAAGCATTAACAACCCGATTGGCTCGTGAACGACTGGATGCAATCAGGAGATTTGTACCAATTCGTGACTCTGTACGGAATAAACTACAACAACGACAGAGTCTTCAGACTGATTTTGCTATGGGATCCGAAGAATTGTTTAAACCAGTAACCACAGCAGCGAAAGGGATAGAGCGTGCTATACTGGGAGATGTTCCCGAGACGGGAAAATCTGTTATTGGTGAACTCGAAAAAATAGCAGCGAAAACTGAACAAACAAAACAAATGGAATCAAAAGAAATAGTAGATGATTTACGCGTGATATTTAACGAGGCGGGTTTAGCAGCGATTAATAAGACTGATTCAACAGAAATTCCTGCGCTTGTTGTTACGACTTATGAAAACAGGAAAAATATGTTGAAACCAGAACATCATAAGTTTGTTAGAAATTTAGATCATTGGGCTGATATATTCTACAAAATCAAAACTGAAAAAACAGGTAGAATTAGGAAGAAGGATAACGCATCATATATTGAATATAGAAATGCGGTGGATATAGTGTATAATCAATACGAAGAGTTTAAACGACAACAAAAACCGCAAAAATTGCGAGGAAGGCGACAGCAACCTGCAAAGAAAATATCTTTTTCACCTAAAAAACAACTACCACCACCTGATCGAGATGGTGATGTTTCTGATTATTTCCAAGAAACTGATTTAGAAAAACTAGATGAAGCAACTGGTTATAGCGGAAGTGGATTGCAAAACGCTAGCGTTGGAAACTCTTCGAGGGAAAATCCTTGGATTTCATGTCCTGGTAGTGTTCTCAGTGATATATCACGATTAGAAGTTCTTGTAGGAGGGTTCCGAGCTGGAAATAACTCACCGGAAATAATTAATGAAGCATCTGATATCTGTAGACGATTATTTCAGGGTGGTATCATGGATATCAGCACATATCGAGATTTCATTGGCGAGTTAGTGGAAAGTGGGTATCACAGTGATTAATCACCGAGACTGAATAAAAACGCTAGCGTTTCCAATTGAAAAATGGTTTCTGATTTCAAATAATGATCATACACTACAATCATGATAAACCAACCCCCGTCTACGTAGTTAATTCACGGTTTCCAGTTTATAGAGCATACTACGGAGATGGTTTAGGCAATACCATTGCAGGGTTATTTGCGAGAATGGCTCCAAAAGTGATGCCGTTAGCTAAACAACTAGGAATGAAAGCAATTGAAGTTATTCGTGATAAGGGTATTAGTGCTGTTGGAGATTTTGCTGGAAAAGCGTTTTCAACTGCGAAGAATAAAATAACATCATTAGTGAGACGAAAAAAGAAACCGTTACCATTGCCATCTACAGCGGAAATGCCTGCAAGTGTTAGTAGAATTATAAATAACGCAGTAGACGAAAAATTAGCGTCGATGGCTTTAACTCCCGACCAAAGCAATATTGCAAATATGATAGCAGGAAGCGGCTTTAAAAAACTACGTCGATGAAAATCGTTTATGATTTCACGATTTAGACTCTGATAAATAGAATAAAATGTTCAAAAAATCACATGATCCGGCGTTTGATATAGACGCCCCAGTTGGCAAGGATGATTCTGTACGCGATTATCAATATTACGCTTATCATGCAATAGACGCAAATAGTCGATCGCGAATTGAACTTCAAGTCCATGATACCAGTAAATATTTTTTGCCTTGTGAAGCGTTTATCGAAGTAGAAGGAAAACTTGTAACAGCTGCTGGAGCATCATATCCAGCTGGTACTCAAGTCGGTTTTGTCAATAATGGTATTATGGCGTTATTTGAGAGTGCAAGATACCTCATTGATGGAAACGAAATCGAGTCGATAGATCGCGATGTTGATGTGGCTACAACAATAATAGGGTTAGCGAGATATTCTGATGATTATACAAGATCAGCAGGACCTTCTATGATGTTTGCAAAGGATGTTAAAAATACCGCTGGAGGAATTCAATTTGTTGTAAGACGACCAAAAAAAGCCAGTGCTGCTAATGATGATGCTGATGTCGAGGCTGTAGTTATAAACAACGACGTTAATTTCAATCTAGGAGCCGCAACACGTATTTCAATGTTGCAAGGGGCTAGTAAATCATTTTCATGCGCTATTCCACTGCATCACATATTTGGATTCTGTAGAAACGTCCGAAAAGTTATCTACGGGGCGAAGCATACAGTAGCGCTTGTACGAAAGGGTGATGATAATGACGCAATTTGGAGGATTCCAGCAGATGCTGAAAATCCCAATGCTGATGCCGGTAAAGTTATTTTAACAAAAATATCATTGTGGATGCCAATGTTGACTCCAGCAATCACCGCAGAAGAACGATTACTATCATTTATGGACCAAGGAGGAAAGTCGTTGTTGAGTTGGTTAACCGTGAGTACAGATGTTAAACAATCAAATCTCAACGGGTTATTCACGTGGAATCTAGCATCAAAACAAGGTGTTTCAGCTCCACGTCATATATTTGTAGCGCTACAGGATAACACACGAGTTGGCGATCAACGTTTCAGTCATATGATATTTGATCAGTTAGGTGTGAAAGACGTCTCACTGAGAATAAACGGCCAGCAGGAACCATCCGAAGATGTGCAACTCGATTACACAGAAAATCATATTGCACGAGTTTATCATCGTCTGTTGTCGTTTATGGCACGTGATCAAAATGTGGATACTGGTTTGCAAATATCACAATACGACTTTAAGAGTTTATACCCGATCTATTACTTTTCGCTGGAACATCTCGATTTAACAAGACAGTCCGTCGTTGATATACACTTTAGAGCTAATGTAACCAAGCCTGATGCTATTGATAATTATAGAGCGGTTGCTGTCATTCTCAGTGATAAATCAATGCTACTTGAAGGTGTTGGTGGAAGAATGAGAGTGGTAGATGCCCCAGTGGAAAACATGTAATTGAAATTGTAAACGATTTAGAATCAATCAATTATGTATAATGTCATATAGTGTTATTAGTGTTGCGTTAACTCCCGGTCAATTAAAAAAATTGCAATCGGAATCAGCTAAAAAATGTGGAACCACAATCACGTTGAAACCCAACCAAATGACTGGTGGTGCAAATAAACTATCGCTGACAACTCGTCAGGTGAAACATTTCAATGATGCACTTGCAGCCAAAAAAGGGGTTCAGATTACTCTCTCTCTGCGGCTGCTATCAAAAATATGATTAAAACAGGCGGTATATTCCCGTTGTTAGCTGCAATACCAGCATTGATTGCAGCAGCAGCCCCAGCAGTGGCTAAAGCAGCGGCGTTAGGAGCCGTTGGTACTGCAGCAGGAATGGCACTTAAGAAGGCAACTGGGAAGGGATATAAAAAAAAGGGACGATCCGTTCACGGATTAAGTCTAAGACTACCAGGAACCCCGTATTCATGGTACAGCGGAAAAGGTCTAAGACTACCAGGAACCCCGTATTCATGGTACAGCGGAAAAGGTCTGAGACTACCAGGAACGGTTTATTAATTGAGGAACCTATGGTTCCCATGTCCAATTTTGATTTAATGGATGCGGCTAAAAAACTAGTGATTAAAAATTTCAGAGGTGTTTTTATGAAAGATCAATTACCACATCAACCAAACAAAACTGAAACAGGTATTATTAATCTCGATAACAGCACCGGACCTGGAACTCACTGGGTTGCATACGCTATTGATCCACGTGGGATTGTCTATTTTGATTCATATGGATTAGCCCCACCAAAAGAGTTTATGCGTTACATAAAACAATTTCCAATGAAGACTTGGTATTCTACGCTACCAACACAAACGATGATTGACCCACCAATATGTGGCAGTGAAGTATTAAATGTCCTTGACGCTATTTCTAACTCCTTGAGTAACCCAAGCGGAAAACCGCCACATGTTGTCGTTAATGAATACACTAGTAATCGCTGGCAACGACAGAGTCGTCAAAAACGATTTTAGAGAGAGAAAGAGTTTTACAATAACATGATTGATATTTGGGGGAGATCTTTGAAACCCAAACCCGATGGCACTGCACCACCTGATTCTGTCAAAGATGTAAAAAAAACTAATCAAAGATGAAATAGCTGAGACGTTGAACTTAACAAATGTTGATCCTAATGAAATAGTTGTATTTCAAGACAAACAGGGTAAATTGAAATCCAGTGATGTGTCATTGGATGATATTTTAGTTAAACAACGAAACGCAATCGAGAACACCGTTGCGTTATTTTCCGATCAGGGTAAATTGAAAACCAGTAATATTTCTCTGGATGATATTTTGGTTAAACAACAAAACGCAATCGAGGATACTATCGCGTTATTTTCCGATCAGGGTAAACTAAAACCGGGTGTACTCGTTTCGACGATTACAGATCGATTAAAAACTCTCAACGATGAGTTAAACAATTCTGTGTTTGTACTAACAACACTTGAATCTAGAATTGAAGAAAACGGAAAACAGTTTTCAGTTTTTCGTAGAAATATCATTGATAAATTTATTGGAACCCAGTTGGATAAAATTGAAATAAAACTCCCTGATATTAAAAAATCCATCGATGAGACGAAAAACTTCATCGAAGCCGTCAAAGGTGATTTTTCGAGGATGATAACAATCATTGAAAAAACAAAAATTCCTCATGAGAAAACCAACAACGTCGTGTACACAATCCAACACGGATCATTTGAGTGGACACCTACAAACAACAAATTAGATATCACTGCAACCGTTAAGGGTATTTATCGATTAACACTAGTAGCACCATTAACTCAATTTAATATATCATCGTCGAGTTCATCCGGGGTCAACAATACGATTTCAACGATCATCGACAAGGATAAAACTGAAAAGTTCACGATAACATCTACTGATAAACATTTGGTTAGGGTTTCAATAACGTGGTATGTAGAATTCGTAGCGGATTTAAGTAAATAACTAAATTGAAAGGATTTCACAATTGAAAACGCTAGTGTTTTTAAAATAAAAATGATTTCATCAACTCAATGTCGCTATGATCAGGTCAGAGAATTTCAGAATAGACTCAAAACCCTCACTGAGGAGTATCAAATAAAAATAAAAAAATACCGACGAAGAATCACCGCAATTGATGTTATTATATACTCGGTGTCAAGCGTTCTCACTGGCGCCGGAATAATACTTGCATCGGTTACAATGATTGCCCCGGTCGTAGTTCCAATTTGCATTTCTGCGGTGGCTACAATCGGGGGTATATCAACCGGGATAGCAAAAAAGATATCATCATGCAGCCAGAGTAAACTGCAGAATTACTTACTTCAATTTCATATTGCATCAACCGCATACTCGCAATTATCCCTGATGATATCGTCGTCACTCGATAATACGATTATATCAGATAGTGAATTCTCAGCGATGGTCAGTATTTTTGATTCCGCGATATCGAAATTAGAGCGACAACATGAGTATAATAACAATGACAACACCGATGGAATCAGAAAACACGAACCCAAAAAACAAAATGATCTCAATAATATCAACATTACCAGATTGTGAGTTCTCAGTGATGGTCAGTATTTATGATTCATCGATACCAAAATTAGAAATAAATCATGAGTATAATAACAATGACAACACCGCAGGAATTACTTCAACGAATAGTGGAGAACACGAACCCAGTACAAACAAGCATGATATCAATAACATCAACGAATCCAGAATTCAGTGTGAATTTCCCCTCTCCGGTCCCGGTGAAGGAGATAGCGCTTGCAAAACTACGAGTGTATCACAGTTGGCCTAATATCAGATCAAAATCATTTGGTGGTCAACAACCCAATAATTCTTTAGTGTTTGCAAATAAGAATAAACCCGACGGAACCCCAGACTGGAACGTTGTTTCCATACCAACCGGATCATACCAAATCGAACAAATCAATGATGAATTCGCGCGTAGAATAAAATCGATTACTGGAGTAGAGTCAAAAATCGCTATAACAGTTCATGAACCGACGCTATCATCCGCAATTGAGATAAACACAGAAAGATACGTCGTAGATATCTATCAAAGTTCTATTAGAACCGTACTAGGATGGCCTGAATTACCACCCCAGAGTAAAACCGTTGATGTACCCGAACCACAAAAAAATGATTATGTCACAGACAGGATAAACCCCGATAATCCAGTTAAGTGTTATAAAGAATATCAATCCAATGCAGATTTTTTTGATTTCGCATATTACTCAACTGGAAGAGAGGAGGATATCATAGAGAGAGATCTTTTTGTTAACGAACCTAAAGTCGTTGAAAATTTTACAGCAATGAATAATGATTTTTCATTGTTGTTAATACCCCTTAAATCCGGCTCTCTCACCCGAGATGAATTTATCAGTGTTGTAGAAATATGCAATAAAATCATCAATGACATGGAAACATTTAATTCACAAATTATTCTAGAGATATTAGGTGACGATAATCCTAAAACGAGAACAAGATTTGCAACAGACTATAAAATCCGCGAAGAAGATATTCGTGAGTTTAAACTACCAGGATATAATATCTCAGAACTAAAAAAACTTCTCAATGATGCCATCGATGTTGGTTTCAAAATAATTCATGATGCATGGAAAAAAACAGCATCACCGGAAATAAAAATCCTCAAACATAATAATGACCCAGACGGTGGCGGCAGGCATATCGCTCCGTTCAACGTAAATATATCCTCAGTGATTGCGCTCAATTTAGTGTGTGATGTTATCGAAGGAAGCTATCAGATTAATCTAGAGCAATCAAATCAAGCTCAGCAGGGATATATTCTTTATTCGTTTGCACCAACAGCTCCTCCAGGATTCCTAATTATTGAAAACCCAATTAATCCTGTCTACATGCGATGCCATAATAATTCATTAACCAGAATTAATTTCAAACTCACCGACCAGTCAAATAATCTGACTGATTTACAAGAAGAGGTGTTAGCGATTAGTCTGTTTGTGAAATCATAAATGATTTTCGTCCTAAAGACTTGATCAAATATTCGGTTAAAATCATTTTATTATTTTTATTAACCCATAGCAGCGGAGAGGGTGGATGACAACAAGTTGCGACCAAAATTGATTAAAAAATCGTTTTCATTTTTTTAGTTAAAATGATTTCGTAGGGAGATTTCAATCAATTTTTTGTCTGAAAACGTTGTAGGGTTCGCCTTTTTTTTGTTAAAATAAGATTATAAGACGGCTCGTTTTAGGATTTCAATCAAATTTTGTCTAAAAACGTTGTAGGATTCACCCTCTCTGCTGCTGTGTTATTGCAAAGACGTTGTATCAACAAAGGATTATCAAAATGATTTACATGGTTTTTGTTATATCAGTTTTGAAGGACTTTTCATTAGCTTGTAAGAAGGTTTTTCTTTCTATTTTTCTATATCTCACTGAACTGAAAGAGAAGGAATACAAAGTAGGGTAAAGAACTTTCTCAAGTGTTTTTGCCCCTGAGGAATATGCTACGGGAAATGAATTTAAGAAAACTCTTTACACCTCAGGTCACGAGTGACTTTGAGTATTTAGATCGCACTAAAAAGACGATAAGAGATGACCTGGGATCTCCACAAAAAATTGGGGGAACTAGGGACAAAAATACTATACAATAGGCAATAAAGTCTATTAAAAGAACCAGCAGTACTGTATTCAGGTTGCGGCAAACTGGGGTGACAAGGGGAGGGGTAGCCACGATTATTAAAATAAACCAGGGTGCAAATGGGAAAGCATAGAGGAAACGGAGTTTTTTAGTGAAAGGTTAATTCATATCAAAATGGGAGGGAGTAATCTGATAAATGTATATATGCCAGTTAAATATAACAAGAAAGTGGCTTTTTCATCAAAATTAGCAGAGTATCTAGAAAACAATACATCGGGAAATGTGATTATAGGAGGGGATTTTAATAGAGCTGGAGACGAAATAGTCAGGAAGGAAAAATTGACACCAAATGACATTATTATTAAGGACCAAATGAAGTACACAATGAAATCTTTAAACCTGATTGATATATATAGACAACTTAATATATTAAGGGTGGAATATGCCTACATATACAAAGATGAAAAGGAAGTAGAATAAACAAATTTTGGGGCACATCTTTCGGAACCAATAATATATAAAAGCATGGATATCAGAATATAAAATTTTGGACCATAAATAAATTTTGTAGAAAAAGGTAAAAAGAATAGAAGAAAATGGGCGAGGGGATCATGGAAACTTAACAATAAAATATTGGGGAATGAGGCTTTGGGGATTCAAATAAAAAGGGAGATAGATAAATTTACAACTAAGGGAAATTTAGACATTATGCAAGGATGCGACAAACTAAAGAACATTTTTTAAAAAACAGCGGTCTTCCACTCTAAAATAAGAGCCATCAAAATGAAATTAGAAATTGAAGCTAAAGAAAATATCATAACAACAATAAACACGTAAAGCACAAAAAAACACTAGAAGAAAGATTCGTAAGTTTAAAAAAAGAGCATCGAAAGGAATGGAAAATTAAAGCATGGATTTTTACACACCTATACCAAAAGGCAGAGGGGGTTTATTAAGGGAAAAATTAAGAAGAGGCAGGAACACTAGAATCACTAAATATAGAAGGGGAGGTATCGACTGACAAAACTGAAATTTTGGGATATATATAAAATTACTATAATGAATTATATACGACACAGAATATAAATGACGAAGATATAGACAATTACTTACAAGATACAGATTGCGAGAAAATTACCTCAGAACATAGGGACATATGTGAGGAATTTCTCTCGCAAGACGAGATTACAGAGACTAAAGGGAAATTATCTATAAATAAAGCACCAGGGAGAGATGTACTCTCAGCGGAATTCCATAAAAAAAATTCTGTAGAGAGCTGTCGCCAGTACTAGAATGGTTATACAACAATATCGCATTAAGAAATCAAAACATGCCAAACAATGAGGGAGGGAATGATAACTTTAATATATATATAGGGAAAGGAGATAGGGAAGACTTAAAACACTGTAGATCCATCTCACTCCTCAATATTGATTATAAAATTATAAGTAAAATACTAGCGGAAAGGGTAAGAAATAGTCTTAATAAAATTAAAATTATAAATCAAACTAGTGGCCAGAAAAGACAACGACATTACCTAATACTGGCTGTGTTGAAAAATCACGCCGTTGTACAGTTATAGTTATTTGTCATTACGTTTACAGGTTTCATATTGATTGTTCGAGCAATCTCATTGTTTAACGTGGTTACCACACTTGCAACCCATTCGCTTGAACTTTTGTCTTCAATAAATTTTCTCGCGTATTGATATCCAAATAAACGATCTGCAAATGTTCTGTTGAATCGTTCAACAATTGCCTGATCACGGTGTATTGCAGTATGTCCTCGTCTAATGGCGACATTATATTGTTTCCTCGTTGATGATACCGCACCTTAAAATTCTTTACCGGTATCCACTTGTAATAGATTTGGCCATTGTAGAGGTCCTCTTCGATACATTCATTTAAACGCAGAGGCTACCTCAGCGAAAGTCTTTGTCGATAACGGTTCTGTTTCTTTGTATCTGCTAGCAACATCAACAACGGTTAACGATTATTTGTGTATTTTTTATTAAAATCATTCGGCAGAAAAAAGATATCAGCCTGAAAAACTTCATTAGGGACACTGACATCAAAATGTGCAACGTGAATTTTCTTAGGGGTTGTAAATAAAATTGCCATATTGCTTGTCGGGATAACTAATCTGCCGCGGTAACCGTTTTGACATTTCCTGCGTTGGCTCCATTTATAATAATAATTATCAGCACCTAATACAAGGTTACCTTTCATCGCAGATTGTATTGACCAACTAGCTAATTTTTCTTTGAACGTTTTATTGGTGATAGAATTTAACGCATGGATCAATTTCACATCTGCGATATTTTGTTGCTGGAGGTCCTTACTTTTATATGCAACATCATGAATGTAACAAGCTAGATCGATATGGTACACTGAATATTCGCCTGCCTGGTTTGGGTTGTTATTGATTGTCAAGTCGGATGTCGAGTTGAGTTCCAGGTCCGCAGTAATTATATCCTGGAAGGTTTGTTTCTCCTGGATATTTAGCCCACGAAGCTCCCGGGAGTTTTGTTAACTTGGAGGCCATATCACCTCCCTTTTTTATACTAACAAATCTTTAAAAAAAAGATATACCACATCGTGTACACTTACCGGTGATAGCATCTCTGTTATTTGGTGTCATAACAGGTGTTAATTTATCTATTGGGGTACGCATCTTGCATTTCACACAATATAAATCCATATTAATTTAGTTCTTTTATATAATATGGAAATCACTGATTTTGTTCCGGTAACAAAATGAGTAACCGTTAAAAATCGTGCAATGTTACCAAATTCTGTTCGGATGATTATAATCGGTCCATCCGGAGGTGATAAGACACAGCTGTTACTTAATTTGATAATGAAATGGATGAAATGGGAGCAAATATATTTAGCTGCACCGTCTGTAGACGATCAACGATGTTATAAGGTGCTAAAAAAATTTAATAAAAAAACAAAGATGATAAACGACGAAGATGTTATTGAATGTATCACTGATATTGATGATGCACCAAGTGTTTAATATATTGGTGGATCTATTAATAATTTAGTGTTGTACGATGGAGTGATCTTGGATGAACAAGCAAATCCCGCGAGGATATTTTCACGCGGTCGACACAAAAACACTGGTGTGTCTTATGTTACCCAGCGGTATACACAAATACCAAATGTGATCAGAGATAACTGTAAGAATCTTTTTGTTTTTAATGGAGTTGATACTCACACGTTAAGAAATATTCACCAAACCTGGTGCAGCGGTGACATGGATATAAACAAATTTAGAAATTTGTTTAGCCACGCTCAAATAATCCCTCATGGATTTGTAAAAATAACTTTACATGATCCTCGAGCGAAATATCGCATCGGTCTTGATACAATATATGGTTAAAACATAGCAACTGGTATTGCGCGACGACACGGAGTTATCAACCCGGGGATATCTCCGTGACCTACACGAATACTTATTTTTTTACATATAAAATGTTTGTTTTTTACAAATGGAGGCTTGTAAATAATGGTGGGCAGACCCCCTCTACTACTCTGGATGGCCTGGTGTCTGGATTATGTGACACAGTGGACGATCTTGTTAAATATTTGCGACATGATGCTCTAGTGTTTAGATACACAAATACAAATATACATATTGCGATAATTAATAACGAATTAAATTAATAATGCAACAACTCATAAAGTGCTTCACAACTGTGGTTTCACGTCTCAATAATAAAATTATACGACTTTTTCTTTTTTCATTATCTCAGTTTTAATCTCTATAGTATTGAAAGTAACAAAATACAAATTATAGAATATAAAATAGAAAATATACAAAATACATTATTGTTTGAACGTAGTCTGTGGACTTTTATTTCGAAATGTAGCAGATATTCAATAATGAAAACACGTTGAGGATCTTTACATTGAGTAACGGACCAAAGATTTGGCATTAAGACTCGCACCACAAAAACAGATACCTTGATGTATTCAAGTGTTATACGTTTATGTCGCAGGAGGCATACATGATTCATCTATACTGGTGAGAATCTCTAAAGGTTTTACATGAATAAATTTGACTTCAGAATAAGCCAAACACCTCACCAAGCTATTTCTCGAGAATGCAATAATTTGGATTTTCATGTTGCTGAGGTCAATGTCTCAATAAAAGGCGTATCCAAAATCTCGTTTGATATACACAAGAAATACCAGATCACGTATTGTATTTGATTTTGCTGTTCCCGCACATTTACAACTTGTCAAAGATAGGATTTCATCCGTAAATATTCTGAACTTAATGTCTAATGGACCCTTCAGCTGGTCGAAAAATACCAGTTACCAGCTAAAATGTACATCTGTGAGTGAGGTAATAACTGTTGGCATGGATTGCACATTTTAAAACATATACTAACTCCACCCCTTAATGTTCATACAATATCACTGTATGTTTGCATCTCATTTATTTGAATAAATTGAAAGATAATATAAATCTGATGCATGCTTCTACTCAAACATTTTTGGTTACATGTGTCAAAGCGCGAACGCCTGTCCAGAAAAAACTTTTGATGAGTTAAAACTGACTTGAGAGATCCTACTACACTTTCATGTATATATATATATATATATATATATATATATATATATATATATATATATATATATATATATATATATATATATATATATATATATATATTTATATATATATATATGTATATATATATATATATATATATATATATATATATATATATATATATATATATATATATATATATATATATATAACCTTGAATCCTACATATGGCTCCACCAATTAAACACCACGTGTAGAAGGATTTCTTAGGTTCTCCTGTTGTGAATATTTCATTTGTGTTTTGATAGCTTTTTGTTAATGATGTTATGCTATATATATTTTTTATTTGTATTTCGCAACAGACCTTTGTCCCAAATCGTGCTAATGGTGTACCTTGAAAGCGATATTTATTTTCTATCCAACATTATACCTAGCTAATGGTTATCTATCATTATAAATGAAATATTCACAACATAATTAATGTAGGTAAACATGTTTACTTCTACTGAATATAGGATATTAGTTTTCCACATGAATCAGCCGAAACGTGTTGACAACGTTGAATGTATTAAGGAAGGGCAATAACCAAAATCCTGGCTCTCTTAATTTATCTTAGATATTTGTATTATTATGTTGTTTACTTGAAACGTTTATTCTTGCTTTAATAACCAATTCTAAACCACAAGAAATAAACCACATCATGATAAATAAAAAGCATGTGATGTATGTCTTAATAGACCCAGTACTTTGTCTGGTTTCTCATCAGTAGGTCAACCCATGATAGGTCATACGTGGCAGCCAGTGTATTTGATGGGGGATGTACCAAGGAAGACATAACTCCATGCAACATTAACTCCAAGCTCTCTCATATACCACGCTATGGTCGAACAAAAACTTTAACCATGTGCACAGAGGTGATATGTGTACAAAATATGATGTAGGTGTGTATGTAGAGACAATCGCACTAGACTATGGGATTATTCAAGAATACTATTGATTATTGAATAGTAGGAAGAATGAATTAGAACAAGTTCGATATATTTCAATTCTTAACTACTTAGCTGTGATGCAACGAAGTAATGGTATAATCTTCAATTGAAATAAAGTGAGAAATCAAAGTGTTGGCTTTTAGAGTGAAACATGATCTTAAAAAAAATATCAATATTGGAATATTTGAAAAAGTCAGCCTGACACAGAGGAGCGATTGTACGTGCAAATATGGTAAAGGAAGTCAATAGATTAAATTTTGCAAATGCATACAAGTAGGTTTGAAAGTTATAACACTTAAATAATTGAGGTGAGACTTATTTAGATGATTTCATTTACTGATAGAGGTCAATAAACAGAGAAAAAATACACGAAGTTTGCAATCTATTCTCTCTGAAGACATAATAGAACTGAGATATATTAATGAACTTGAAAACAAATATGGATTTTATGTGGCTTGTACTTTTATGCTATACTAAGGAGAAAATAAATATCATCAATTATTCACATAATACCAAACACTCAAAAGCAATTATATATATATATATATATATATATATATATATATATATATATATATATATATATATCTGTGTGTGTGTGTGTGTGTGTGTGTGTGTAATGCAAAACTTTCAATGCACATTTAGGTACGTTTCTTTGTATTGCTTTACAATTAAAGAACATGATTTAACTCGTTTCATAAAAGACTAGATATGTTTAAAGCTACTCAGCAGCAACACGTGATTTCACAACATGACTCCATGTGTCAATTAACTTTATTGACAATTCATGAACTGAGTAAGTCTACATTTTTGGCCATCACTAATGGTATGCTGCTGACATCTCGAGATCTATCCCTAGAAAAAAATCAGACACTGATAATTCGGCGCGTGAATTCATCCGTGTGGTCAAGGGTTATCGATATGCAATAAGACTTTGATATCAGGACACAAGTCAGTCTGACAAAACCTACAACACCCCACCACCACTAACAACAACATCAACCTTTGTATGATACTAGCATAGAAATATATGTTTGTTCCGTAAATCTAGTTTCTCAGACGCATAATATATACATGATACATATTGAGCAATCAATATGAATACTTCATAGTGGCAAATGTCCCAAACTGTGCTTTAACAAGATGCAATTCAAGTAAGGTATAAAACGAATTAAGTATTCGTTTCCTCTTCCTCTGCGTACAATATTACGTGTGATTGATTACATTTTTCCAGAGGCGGTTTTTATGAATGATGTCGTGGCATGTTACATGCATATATATAATTTTGACGGCATCAGTATAAAGGTCCAAGCTACAAAGAACATTAACATTTTAAAAGTCAAATAGACGTTGGAAGATTATCACCTTGGACAAGGTAGGACTTAGGGTCATTTTATTTATATATTTAATACTTTATTTTATTTATTCATTACAATACGTTTCTTTATATCTTAGATAGATAGATAGATAAATAGATAGATAGATAAATAGATAAATAGATAGATAGAGAGAGAGAGAGAGAGAGAGAGAGAGATAGATAGAAAGATAGATAGATAGATAGATAGATAGATAGATAGATAGATAAGGATATATGTATGTATGTATGCATGCATGAACGCACGCACGCACGCACGCACGCACGCACGCACGTACGTACGTACGTACGTACGTACGTACGTATGTATGTATGTATGTATGTATGTATGTATGTATGTATGTATGTATTTATGTATGTATATCTGCTGCTAGCATTCTAATAGTTCCTTCGCACTTCATATCTAGGGAATAGCACACAGAGATGAACCTTCTTGCCATTGTGTTCTTGCTGGGTTTGGCTGTCATAGTCAGCGGTTTTCCAGGACCTTTTGGACACGGCCAGTCCATAATAAGAAACGAATTCGGAGAAAATGGCTTTGATGGTTCCAGGAACTTTGGCAACTGGGACTTCGGACACATGGGCAAACAGTGGGACAGCCCGAACAATGGAGGCAACTATGTATTCGACAGATCAGTCGCCAATAGTAACGGATTCGGGGCATCAGGCCAAAACAGTGCATACATGTATGACGGCTCTGGACCATCCGTCCATGACCAAGTAGGAAGAATTTCAGGCGATATCTTACGAAATTTCGACAGATCAGTCGGCAATAGTAACGGATTAGGGGCATCAGGCCAAAACAGTGCATACATTTATGACGGCTCTGGACCATCCAACATTGTCCAACCGGGAAGAATTTCTGGCGATATCTATCGAAATTTCGGCAGAGACGGGATTGAATTAGGAGGATACCTAGCATTTGAATAGAACGATTGATAGCTTAAAATAGAAAATGTCCATATCTATCTATCTATCTATCTATCTATCTATCTATCTATCTATCTATATATATATATCTATATATATATATATATATATATATATATATACATATCCATACATATTAATATATAGTACTTCATAATGATATTAGATAATAATAAAACAACATTGTGATATGTAAGTTAGCATATCTCAAGTTAATAAAAATTTTCTTTACATATAGCTATAATAAAAAATAAAAGCTAGCTTTAGTACTGTCATATTGTTATTTATTGGGATCTAACGTTTAACACTCAAAACATAGAAACATAGGTGCATATATACAAAATTACACACAGACACACACACGTACGAACATATGTACGTATGTACTTACGTAATTACGTACGTACACACACACAGACACACACACGCACACACACACATACATTCATACATACATACACACACACACACACACACACACATACATACATACATACATACATAGATACATACATACATACATACATACATACATACATACATACATACATACATACATACATACATACATACAACAAACACACAGATTCAGACACTGATAGCACATCGTGAGTGTTTATGATACAGAGGGGATGTTTAGATGCAGTCTATTTGTTTCCAAAATGTATATCTGCTGAGAAAGACCTGAAGCCGATGATTAATCCGACGAACCCGTATGTCTTTTGAATGCCTATACTTAACACACGAATGGATAAAAACATATAAAATACAGTTGAATGAGTGGAAAATAGAGATAAGTTAATGTTCATTTTTACACATGTTTTTGAATTGTTTCATTGGCATCGATAATTCGTAATGTGAACATTGTGTTCGTAAAATACTGACAGAAAGTAAAGTGACAGCGAACAAAACGACATAACAATTGGCTTAAGTTCTTTCTTAACATATTATATTCTTGGTAACTAAATATGGATAACTTGGTACCTAAATGTACTAGCATGCTCTTGATAAAATGTTGATACAGATATGCAGTAATCTACATATAGATATTACCATTAATAAACAGTTCATGGCAAACTAATAGTAATGTATATATAGCTGTTATCATTACGTAATGAACACTTCATGGAAAACTAATAGTAATTGATCTATAAATATGATCATGATGTATCAAGCACTTCATGGAAAAGTAATAGTAATCTATATATTGATATTATCATTCGGTAATGAACAATTCATGGCAAACTAATAGTAATTGATTTATAAATATGATCATGATGTATCAAGCACTTCATGGAAAAGTAATAATAATCTATATAAAGATAATATCATTACGTAACGAACACTTCATGGCAAACTAATAGTAAGTGATATAAATATATTATCATTATGTAATGAACACATCATAGGAAATTAACATTATATATATATATATATATATATATATATATATATATATATATATATATATATATATATATATATATAGTATCATCATTTAATGAGCACTAGAGACAAAATTAATAGCAATTGATCTATAAATATTATCATAATGTAATGAATATTTCATTAAAAACTAATAGTAATTGATATATAGATATTATCGTTATGTAACAAACACTTAATTAAAAACTACTGAAATCTATATATAGATAATATCATTATGTAACGAACACTTCATGGCAAACTTATAGTAATTGATATATAGATTTTATCATTATGTAATAAATATTTAATGGAAAATTAATAATAATCTATATAAATAAATTATCGATTTTAAACGAAAACTGAACGGCAAAATAATAGTAATTGATATTAAAATATTATCACTATCTAAGGAGCGCATCATGGAAAACTATAGTAAACTATATATAGATCATATCATTACTTAACAAACACTTCATGGGAAACTAATAGTGAACTATATATAGATAGTATCATTATTTAATGATCACGTCATCGCAAACTAATTGAATCTATATATTGATATTATCATCATGCAATGAACACTGAATTGAAAACTAATATTAATCTATATATAGATATTATCATCATGCAATGAACACTGAATTGAAAACTAATATAAATCCATATATTGATATTATCATCATGCAATGAACACTGAATTGAAAACTAATATTAATCTATATATAGATATTATCATTATGCAATGAACACTGAATTGAAAACTAATATTAATCTATATATAGATATTATCATTATGCAATGAACACTGAATTGAAAACTAATATTAATCTATATATTGATATTATCATCATGCAATGAACACTGAATTGAAAACAAATATTAATCTATATATAGATATTATCATTATGCATTGAACACTGAATTGAAAACTAATATTAATCTATATATAGATATTATCATCATGCATTGAACACTGAATTGAAAACAAATATTAATCTATATATAGATATTATCATTATGCAATGAACACTGAATTGAAAACTAATATTAATCTATATATAGATATTATCATCATGCAATGAACACTGAATTGAAAACTAATATTAATCCATATATAGATATTATCATCATGCAATGAACACTGCATTGAAAACTAATATTAATCTATATATAGATATTATCATCATGCAATGAACACTGAATTGAAAACTAATATTAATCTATATATAGATATTATCATCATGCAATGAACACTGAATTGAAAACTAATATTAATCTATATATAGATATTATCATCATGCAATGAACACTGAATTGAAAACTAATATTAATCCATATATAGATATTATCATCATGCAATGAACACTGAATTGAAAACTAATATTAATCTATATATAGATATTATCATCATGCAATGAACACTGAATTGAAAACTAATATTAATCTATATATTGATATTATCATTATGCATTGAACACTGCATTGAAAACTAATATTAATCCATATATAGATATTATCATCATGCAATGAACACTGAATTGAAAACTAATATTAATCTATATATAGATATTATCATCATGCATTGAACACTGAATTAAAAACTAATATTAATCTATATATAGATATTATCATTATGAAACTAAAAGTAATTGATATATAGATAATAGCATTATGTAATGAACACTTCATGGCAAACTAATATTATTCTATATATAGATATTATCATTATGTAACGAACACTTCATAGCAAACTAATAGTCGCTAATATATAGGTAATATCACTCTGCAATAAACACATAACGGCAAACTAATTTATATATAGCTATTATGATTATGTAATTAACACTTCATAGAAAACTATAGTATTCTATATATAGATAATATCATTATGTAATGAACACTTCATGGCAAACTAATAGTGATTGATTAATAGATAGTATCATTATCTAATGAACACTTCATAGAAAACTATAGTTAACTATATATAGATTATATTATTATGTAAAGAGCACTTCATGGCAAACTAATAGTAATCTATATATTGATAGTATCATTATTTAATGATCACGTCATGGCAAACTAATAGTAATTGATATATAGATTAGATCGTCATGAAATGAACATTTAATTGAAAAGTAATATTAATCTATATATAGATGACACAATGATGACACAATGAACACTTAACGGCAGACTAATAGTAATTGATATATAGATATTATCATTATGTAACGAACACTTAATGGCAAACTATTAGTAATTGAAGTATAGATATTGTAATCAAGTAACGAACACTTGATCGAAAACTAATTGTAATCTATATATTGATATTATCATTATGTTATGAACAGTTCATGGCAAACTAATAGTAAATGATATATTACTATTATCATTATCAAACGAACAATGCATAGAAAAATATAGTAATATATATTGTAATCTATAAATTGATATTATCCATATATATATATATATATATATATATATATATATATATATATATATATATATATATTATCATTATGTAATGACTAATCCATGGCATACTAACAGTAATCTATATATAAATAGCATCCTTATGTTACGATCACTTCATGAAAAACTATTAGTAATCTATATATTGATATTATCATTATAAAATGAACAGTTAATTGCAAACTAATAGTAAGTTCTATATACATTAATATCACTAGGTAATGAAAACTTCACGAAAAATGAACAGTAATTTATAAATAGATGGTAGCATTATGTTATGAAAACTTCATGACAAACCAACAGAAATCTATATTTTGATATTATCATTATGTAATGAACACTTCATGCCAAACTAATATTAACTGATATGTAGATTCTTTCATGATGTAACGAACACTTCATGTAAAACTGATATTAATCTATATAATTTTATGGGAAACGTAAAGTTCTCTATTTATAGATATTATCATTATGTAATGAACACTTTATGAAAAACTAATAGTAATTGATTATCATTATGTAATGAACTCTTCATGGCAAACTAATAGTAATCTATTTGTCGCTATTATCTTTATATAATGAAGACTTCATGGAAAATTAATTTTAATTGATACAATGATAAGATCGTTATGTAACGAACACTTCATGGCAAACTAATTGTTATCTATTGGTAGATTTTATCATTATGTAATGAATACTTCATAGCAAAATAACAGCAGTCTATATATAGACATCATCATAATGTAATGAACACTTCATGGAACACTAATTGTAATATATCTATATCAATAGAGCATCTTTGATTTACTATGCCAACTGTTCCAATCTTTTATTATTGAAACAAACTGTAGCAGCTACAACGCACTTAACAACACCTTGTTTTTCTGAGAAGGTTAATTATTACAGATGATCAAAATATATGCAGATGGATGTACGTTTGAACTAAACTGGGAGGTATTATTGAATACTGATTTTTGATTCTTATGACTCATAAACCCCCTACAAAATGGAGATGAACAAACTTTTTTTTTAAAAATTATTGTAAGTGTTAACTTTTCTAACGAAATGGAAGGTCTACATGACCCACAAAATTAGGGCGGAGGTGAAGATGACAACTGATAAAACATAAACCCACATCAACACTCTTTAGCAATTGATGTTACAAAAGGAAAACTAAACCATTAAAAAAACTCCCAATGCAGGCATTTATTTCGGTAATAATTTTAGGACGTTTTATGTTTTTTTGCCTCTCGGGTATGTGTACTGATAACGTGAATCTAGATGGACGCAAATCTTTTATTAAAACATTATATTATATACACTCTAGGTAGTTATTCTTGAAATCTAAATGAAAGTAAATCATGTTGATGTCTAAAAGATGAGATGGTCATGATTGGATCATTACAAATGTTACATGGAACTGGGTAGGTAAGAGAAGGAAATCTTCAGATCACCAATTTAAGGATAACTTGAAGGTAAGATTCCTGTTAAAAGATTAAACAATAACTAAACACATTAAAATATAAATTTTGTGGCTTAATATATCAGACTCAGATCCAGGTATATGAGGTACATGTTAAAATGTACTAATTTGTAAAGATATCTGCTAGCAAACGCTACCTGAAGATATGTACAGTGTTTATTTATTAGTATAATCCTTAGTATACTCATACTTCTCAATACACATATTTCTTAGTCCAGAAAAAAATGAATAGCTTAAAAGAAAATTAAACTTTTCGTCAATTTTGCGCAGTGTTCCAAAATGCTCCATATCCCTAAGTAACGTCATATATATATATACATATATATATATATATATATATATATATATATATATATATAGCTTTCGTTTAACTTCCTTGTTTGTTAGATGGTTACGTAAGGTGTATGACAGGCGCTTACAGGAGTTGTAAGTCGGCCTGTTGCTTCAAAGGGATCAACGTTCTTGATGTTTCTACGAAGGCCGGATTACCGTGCTCACTGATCCATGTTAAAATATTTGTTTCCGTGTTCCGCCGAACAACAAACGATAGATACCAGCCAAACATTATTAAAATAATTTTAAAATAAAGACAATACCAACAACGTGCACACCAAATTACAAAAGCTGGGTCAACAACTCTGACCCCGACGCAATATTCAGTAATACAACCAAACTATGGGGGATTTATTATTTAACAGAGTGTCACCCTCCCGATGTTAACACCATTCCCAGAACCCACAAACAAATGAAAGAAAGACAGAGTAACTTTAACCAAAATTGACAGACGTTTAAGAAATATATAAGCACCTAGAAAGATCTTTCTAATGCGGAAATGCATTCCAAATAACCCAGGCCCTCCCCACCCAACTTATGCATACATTACCGGGAGGGGCAAGACCCAAGTAACACAAAGCAAACGATCAACAACCCCAAGGCTGAAACAAAACCGGTACACTTTAAACAAAGACAAACACAAGCTCAAAATCACATAACCCCATCAACAAGAAAAGCTGCATATATATATGTATATATATATATATATATATATATATATATATCTGCCTAGCTACAAGGTTCCAGACAGTCGGCAAGGTACGACTTAAATTAAACAGTAGTTAGGACAATCAATCAACCCATATACAGAAACCACCTTGACAATAAGAACTCCGTCTAACAACTCAAACTGATCTTGTTCTTTTTCCATCATAGGAGAAATTTAGGCAGACAAACACCCCAACCTCAATAAAACTTAGACAATATAAAGGGGGTCTTAAGCCCAGACCATCCGGCCCTGCCGCAAAAGGTGGCAATGTTTGCACACTGAAAGCAACTAGCAATATGACCCAATCCATGTGACCCCCCCCCCCAACAATTTAAATTTTGTTCATACCACCAAGGCTCATTGCACAATGAGGCAACCAGTATAACTCAAAATATCCACCCCCAAACACCGGAAGGAACAAACAACAATCCTTTAATAAGGTGGTTAAAATTCCAAATCATCAGGCCCATTCGCACAAGACAATAATTTTAATCTTTGAGCTATCGACATTCTTTTTTGTTATTAATGGCGCATAGTTTTTATCTTCAAATTCGATTCAAAATTATTAGGAGCAAAATGACAAAAATATAAAATTCAGACATTTGGATCCATTGATTCCTTTACCTGCGCCGTCTCACGCCCACACAACAACCAGATATGGAGCCCAAGCATGCGGTCCATGCAGTAACTCGACGAGTGGTACCTCCGACGATTAAATAAGCAGCGAACGGTATGCACATTTAGACCCCCAAATGAGTGTGTCTACACTTAAACTAAGGGTAAATCTTGTTCAACGGTAACCTATTACCCAACCCTCAAGTAGACGCACATGGTCAAAAAGCCGCAAACGTCTTAAAGCTAAGATCTATTAATCAAATTAATCATTTGTTTCCTGACCTTTGAGAATGGCGGAGTGTAGCCGAAATACAAAGAACCTTTTTACAATTATTCTGGGGGAATGTCCACTCTGAGCGGACGAGACATTAAAAAGGGGGATATGAATTGAACTGGGAAAGAAATAGGTAGCTTCTACAGGTAGGAAGTATCTCAGCTAAATATATATAATGCTGACTGGCGTAGATAGGAACTGAATAACTTGTGAATAATAACGTATAGCTAATTTATCAGGACATGAAACATAGCATATCGTAGAAGTATTAGAGATTATTACATCATAGTGCATTACTGTGTATATTAGAAATTTAAATGTGTATTTGCATTAATTAGTATGTACACAATGAATTATGTACAGGAAACAGTGGATTTGTATGCATATATTTTTATGTATTTATGTGTATCAATTTATAGTTCGTAGGACACAATCAATGTGAAGATTATCGTAACAACGAAAGATCACTGTGTCAGTATATAACATTTAGACGGTGTGTGTGTTTGCGTTAATGAACTTCGTTAGCAATACTAAAGTGTATCTAGGGCAAGGCGTGTATGTAGACGTTAGTGTTTGAGAAGGTGTCTGCTAAATTGTTTGCCATTTGTCTGATGGGAAATCAGTGAGAGTATTTAAGTACGAGGATGGATTGAACTCATAACAGTGGGAAAGATAAAGTACAAGAATTAGCACAGAAGGAGTACGATAAGAAAGAGTACATGAAGTAGCACGATAAGAAACAGTACATGAAGTAGTACGATAAGAAAGAGTACATGAAGTAGCACGATAAGAAAGAGTACATGAAGTAGCACGATAAGAAAGAGTACATGCAGTAGGACGATAAGAAACAGTACATGAAGTAGCACGATAAGAAAGAATACATGAAGTAGCACGTTAAGAAAGAGTAGTTGAATAACCACGTAACGGTCCAGAAGGACTGATAAATGGCATAAAAAGTGACACAAGAAGAGTGAAGGAGGGAAGAAGAAGAGAGCATAGAAGAAGAGTGAAATGAATGTTGATGGGTACAAGGAACTCATTTTAGAACGTCAACTCTGATGTGATTATATAAGTAAAGATATTTGTTAACAGACCAATTAATGAAATAACATTTGTGTCAAGTGTAATTGGAAGACCTCTGTAGGAAATTACTTGAATAGTTCCTTTTTGGTCAATATTGATTAAATTGGTATATAGATTGCTTGGAATTGTACATATAGTTAGGCTGTCTGCATTGCTGACGTTGGGCACGTGAGTTATTCAAACTCTAAATGCCCACCTTTTTGCAGTATTCACGCTAATAATTATTCTTGTGTTATAGTGGGCTTCTAACGAATCATCATCATCATTGTTTTATAAAGGCAAGTTGGACCACATTTATCATCGATCTTAGTAGTGTTAAAATGCATTTTATGCAAAGAGAATATCTTCCAATACTACAAAGACCATTCCTTCTGTAGTAATGTTGTCATAAAAGTCCACATATACCATTCCTGTAACATTACAAAACCGGAAAATTTGTGTGAAGAATTCATAAAAGCTCGAAACAAATATAGTTAAAGGCAAGTTTTATTACAAATCATTGTATTTTTCAGTTTATACTGGAGCAGAAATCAAGATTTGGAGGGATGATTCATTTGCCGATTGTAATTTCAATTTACGTGACCTGCAGTCGTGCAGCACTGGTGCTACAATGTCCAGGCTCTGACGTGCAATATCTGGATAAAGGCCACCATGTAAGAAACTCCTGATTCTACTCTAAATGAAGATCAAGACGCTGGAGACTCTGTGGCATTGACCTTCTGCTAGAGCTGCCATCGCTAACTCCGCGGATTCCTCGGAAATGCATTGACAATACATAGATCAGAAGAAAAAGTTGCCAAATCTATCATCGTGTCGTACACGGTATCTGTGTCGTAGATGCTCGCCAACCGTAACAGAAGCATGTGATCCGGTGTGTTCACGGCTAGTATTATCACACAACATATTATAATATTTGGGGTCATAATTTAGATCTGTGACTAAATTATACACGTCTCTAATAGTGACATGACCATTCCTCAGGCACTTTATATCGTTCTTTGTCAGTAGATTTTGTTTGTTTGTTTGATTAGGATTTTTAACGTTGCTTTAACAATTTTTCAATCATATCGCTACGATGTCTGCAGTTAGACAGTTGATAGTGATGTCTAGCACTGGGGCATCATGCCTCAGACATGTAGCAAGAAGTACCACCCAGTCACATTATCCTGACACCAGTCCGACCAGTCCTAACACTAACCTCTTAATGCTGAGTGTCAAGCCAGACAGCTGTTATTACCATTTTTGTAAGTCTTTGGTATAACTCAACCGGCGATTGGACCCACCACCTCCCGTTCCCGCGGCGGATGAACAAACCACGAGGTCACCGAAGCGGTTTTTCAGTAGAAGTTAGAAATAGAATTATCGCGGTTGGAACCATTATCAGAGTAAATCGATTATTTTACTACTAGTACCTTTTAGTTATATGTCTGTGTTATGGCGATCCGATGATCAGGGTTTAGTAGAATAGCCACCCAAATTAGATTAAAACCTTATTGAATACACAGCCATGACCACATATTGCCCCAACTGATCTTCTGTAGTTTCCTAATTTCTGAAAAGTCCTACATGTATGTATGTATGTATGTATGTATGTATGTATGTATGTATGTATGTATGTATGTATGTATGTATAGTGTATGTATGTATGTATGTATGTATGTATGTATGTATGTATGTATGTATGTATGTATGTATGTGTATATGTGTGTGTGTGTGTATGTATGTATGTATAATGTCTTAGTTGGGTCCTGGATGGCCAAGTGGTCTAAAGCGCTCTCTGTTACGGATCACTGCCGTCTCACCTCTGTCTTCGTGGGTTCGAGTCTCATATTCGGCCAATGTGGGTATGTGATAAAGCTTGCCAGTAGCTTCTCGTAGGTCAGCGGTTCTTTCTGGGGGGGGGTTTTCATGTTCTTCTCCACTGTTATTACTGGCTGCCTTGTATAGCCTATTGTGTGCTGAAAAATGGCGTTCAACCCTAAAAAACAACAGCAACAGCAATATCTTAGTAAAGATTTATGAGTGAAGCTATGAGTGAAGGGTTATGCCAATATTAAACCTTGAAACCCAAGGTTTAATGTTTTTAATTACATGTTTATGTAAATAGAATGAATGCCATTTCCAAAAGCCATGTCTTCCAGATCAAAATCTTGTTGCATTACTACGTACTATTTGATCACGAAAGTACATAATTAATCGTTAGCACGTAATATATTTTCGTTATTTCTCTAGGTTGCAATCTGTGAATTAAAAGGAATAAAATCCAGCAATCTCTTCTCCGTTTCTACCATAATGTCGAACCGTATAACTGCCGCCAGCATTGTGATCGCTATTAATGTCTGCCAAATTATCGCCTGAAATTCCTCTTCTATTTGCCTGAAATCCATCAACTGGCTCCTCAGAGATAATGTTCTCTTCATAGTACGGGATGTTCCAGTTATTGTCCCTGTTATCGTAGTCCCAGTTTCCAAAGTTACGGGAGTCATAAGTACCTTCTCCGAATCCGTCTCTTAAAATATTCCGTTCATGTCCAATAGCTCTTGGATAACCGCTGACGAAGACAGCGAGGCCCATTAACAAAGTAATAGCAAGGAGGTTCATCTATGCGTGCTGTTGTGAAAAGAAGTACGAAGGAACGATTAGAATGTTATATATATATAGATATATATATATATATATATATATATATATATATATATATATATAGATAGATAGATAGATATATAGATAGATAGATAGAGAGAGAGAGAGAGAGAGAGAGAGACACACACACACACAGACAGACAGAGAGAGACCTAAGCGCACGAGATTAAGCATCGGAAAGAAGAGATAAACAAACTTTCTGAAATGAATGAATACAACAAAAATCCTTAATTAAATATATGAATCCTTAAATAAAAATTTAAACTTAAGAAAAAAATCGTACCTTGTCAAACGTTACAATCTTTCCAACTGTATAGGATTCTTTATGTGCAAATGTTCCATATATCTTGGACCTTTTATACTGATGCCGTCACATGATATTCGACATGACTTCGGGATTCATTGATAACAACCGCCTTTGGCAAAATGTCAACCGAGAGAAAGAGGAAATAAATGTTTAATTCCTTGTACACTTTCCTTGAACTGTATCATGCTATTACTTAATCTGGAACATATGTGTGTCGTATATCAAAATGAACTATTCTTATGTATTATGGATTATTTATGACAACCTTTGCTGTCTTAAAAGGTCAGAGAAGGCCAACATTATGCATCAAATCTAGATTTATATTCCAAAAACGTAGAAACGTTGTTGTTGTTGGTGGTAGAGATAGTGGGGAGTTTGCAAATAGAGGTTAGTAAGTCTGACGTGTTACCTGATATAAACGTGTTACTTCATTTCGATAACCTGTATCAATCTGGATGGAATACACGCGCTGAAAGATGATGTCCTGATATTGTCTAGGATTGAAATGTCGACATGTCAGTAGTATAAAAATTAGTGATTGCAAGAAATCTATTCTTATTCAGTTTATGACTTGTTATGTAAGTTAATGTTTATAATTGGAGTCTTCATTGGTGTCATGCATATCTAGTCTTTTGGGATGTGATTCAAGTCATTTTCTATAATTTCAGTGTAATACCAAAAAACGTACGTAATGCCACATTGGAGGTTTCACTGTATTCATATGTATAGATTACGATAGGTTTTGGTTGTTTGTTTTTGTACATATTCGACAATATATACTTTCACCTTAGTCCAGGATAAAAAAAACAACCTACAATAAAGCCATACATTTTTCTTGTTCAGTATTAAATATCATATGTATAGATCAAAAACACCAGTCACACAACAGGAGCAGTGTAGTAACAAGATAAAATAAATAAACAAGTATATCATTTTTCTAAACTTGAAGAAAGCAAAACAACATTGGATTGGACAAAAGTGCACAAAAATAGAGAGCAGCCTGATAAAAAATAACAGCTAAAAGGCATTCCAAATTTTGAAAGACCTCACAAGACAGAAGCAACCTAGACTCAGTACCATTCAAGATGAAAATGGAAAATGCCTCACAGAAGCAAATAACATTGCAGAAAGATGGATTGTGTATTGTAAAGAACTATACAACTATCAGTTTACAGGAGACCCAGAGGTGCTTGAAGTTCCAAACTCCACAAATGATGATGGTTTCCTCATTCTCTTCGGCGAAGTGGAGTCAGCAATAAGATCACTGAAGAATTAATGGAAGGGCAGCTGGAGTAAATAACATCCCAGCTGAACTTATCAGGAATGGTGGGAATCACTGATAGATCTTCTAACAAAAATCTGCAACAAGATCTAGCAGACAGGAGAATGAACAACATAATGAATTCAGTCACTGATTATAACACTCCCCAGTAAGGAAATCTCAGCTGTGTCAAACTTAAAAAGAAATATCATTTTGACCAAACATACTAGCAAGGTGATGATGACGTCATCTTGAACATACTGAATCCACAGGCAGAAAAAATAATCGCTGAAGAACAAGCAGGGTTCCGGAGTGGAAAAAGCACAACAGAACAAACATTCAATCTTAGGATTCTTTATGAAAATAACTTAGAATATCAACAAGACATCTATCATGTGTAAATAGATTTCAAAAATGTTTTTGACAGAGTGTTGCATGAGGAATTTTTGCTACAATAATGAAGTACAACATGGGTCAAAAGTTGACCAATACCATCAAGCAGCTTTACACCAAGGCTACCAGTGCAGTAAATGCTCACGGTTCTGTAAGGAACTGGTTCAAGACAATGGTTGGAGTACGGCAAGGTTGTCTCCTGTCACCCACGCTCTTTAACATCTATTTAGAGCGCATCATGAGCGACGCCCTGGAAAGCCACTGTGGGACAGTCAGCATTCGCCAACATTCGGTTTGCAGTCGACATCGATGGTCTGGCATGCAGGTGCAGATGAGCTTGCCACCTTAGTGAAAAATCTTGATGAAACATCTTCATTTTCCAGACAGACAAAGCTGATGACATATTGTGGCAAACAAATATCAACTAAGATTAAAGTCAGAGGACAAGAACTGGAAACAATTGGCCAATTTAAATACCCTGGTTCCATAATCACCGAAGAGGGATCAACAGCAAAACGTTTGTCACAAGCAGCACAAACAACGGCAGCTATGTCAGAGCTAAGACCCATCAGGAGAGACAATAATATTTCTGAAAACTATAATCAGACTTTTGAGAGCACTCGTCATCTCAGTCTTTCTGAATTCATGTCAGGCATGGACCCTGGCATCATAATTACAACGAGGAATCCAGGAACTTGATAAGATGCTACAAACCCATCCTTGGCATCTCTTAGAGTAAAAAATTTACCTTGACGAATTCGTGTATGCAGAAGACATTTTTCTGACATAAAGTCAAAATGACTACGAACAAAAGAATATACAGTTTAGCCTAATATATTTTATAATTAATTATTAGATAGCAACTAAAAATTATAATTTTAGCTGTAAAGTGAGTGTATAAATATCATTACATAATAATCAGCTCCTTCGTTGCAAATTGCGTTTAAAATTGAAAGAGACCTAGTTTTGTCAGTTTATATGCGAGGAAAATAACAGGTAGCTACTCAGAACAAAGCAAACACTTAAATGGTTCAGGATTAGTTATTCAGGGTCCATGAAAAGTACAAGTTGGAGAATTCAGTTACAATGGGATCATTTTCTGGAGCTGTCATGTTTTCAACGAGGAAGCTAGGTTGTTGAAAGTCCATACTCATTCTGTTACTACACATGCCTTATCATAAATCAAATCATGTTGTGGCTTTTGGTTTAATTTGCACAATATTGTAGAAAACCATCAAGATGCTTAAATTTCTTGCCACTGACGGGCTCCTACCCGGTCATGAATAAACATGTGCTACCAAAAATGCCTTATCTCCGCATAATTGTAAGTTGGTTGATAAAGTAGATACCTCCATGCAGTGTTTCCAAGTCTAGCAATTAATGATCTTCTTGTTCGTATATAATACTAATATTTAAGGTTACTTACCTTATCTATTTGTTTTACCCAATGTATGATTTAATTAAACTTTGCCATTTTCTAAATTTATTTTATACTGTAATTCTTTCTGTATCTCTTTCAAAAGCCGTGTTAGCTCAGTTGGTATTGTATCGGACTATAAACGTGTCTTCGATAAAGTCTTCAGCAACAACGGCCACTTTTTTGAGAAATAGTAGAACTAAATAAATCAACTAGGCTCTATGGATATCTTTTCAGTACCGTTTTTATTATGATAAATGATGATTTTTTTTTAAAGTGTATAGATTAAAGAATGAACTAGTAAAAATAATTCTTAAAAATATCAAGAGAGGTTGGAAAAGTTCAATGTTTAGAAATCAACTTCAAAAATTGTCATTCTGTTACTAAACATGACCAGCGTTTTCATATCATCCAATTACAAATTATGTAGAAACCCATCTCTTACTCGTCTGTATGAAAAAAGATGGCAACATCATCTTAACAAACAACGTACAATGAACGAATCTGTTGGGAGAAAATATTCTAACTAACCAAGTACCAATTTTATTTTGCAAAAGGAATCAAAAAGTTCAAACTTGAAGAGCGTAGTTTGTGTGAATATTTTTCGCTGTTGCCGCCGAGCACCTTGGCGACTTTTCCTACACTGACTCCAACAACAGCTTCCGCACCATCCCTCTGACGTGCATTACATGTGTACCCTGAGCCGGAATAGGAAGTGTTAAAGACCATTCGCTGTTGCCTGTCTGCATACTCTGCCAAAGAACTGCACATTACCAGGATGCCATTTATGACGACAGAACTGAATGACCGCCTGCTAAATTGTGAAGTGACATTAACCATCGTTTGTTATATCTGCACCCGATCCACCTTTGGATAACATATTTACAAACTCGTCATAAATGCGCCTCGTCGCATGCTTCGGATACAGTTAGCGAACTGTCGAGGAATGGTTGTTGTCACCAGTTTGCATTTTTGAGTTTCATTTCATAATTTTCTTCAGATTTCTAAATTTTAAAAGAATAAATCGTTTCTCTGCAATTTCTTGAGTGCTCATACAGAATTCTTGGACAAAGACATTTATTTGAATGGTATTCGGTTGCAATCGTTATTGTCTGTGGATCAACAAAGAACCGTTGACCATTCAGTGCACACTAGGTTAGGCTATGGCATACGTCATCGCCTTCCATTTTGGATTTTCGTCAGGACACGACCTCAAATTCATTAAAATATTTTATTGCTAGGACTTTTTATTTCTTATTCTCTGAATGTTCCCAATTACGATCTGATTTGTGCATAACAATCTCTCTTCATCAATAAATTAGTGGATCTTTTAAGTTCATTCGTATTTAATCTGTCTGAATATTAAACAGAGTAATCGCCCTAGATGTGAGAGACAAATTCTAAAATTGGACGTATCATTAGTATATAGAAAAAAACTTTTCCTGACCTTTGTACAACATCATGTCAATCTCCACAAAACTTTTTCCTGGTCCATTACATGGACCGCATCACAAATGCAAAAGTGCGTAACACCATCTGACACAAAGTATGAAGAACTCCTCACCATTATCAAAAAGAGAAAGCTGAAATGGTATGGCCATGTCACTTGAGCCAACAGTCTATCCGTAGTAGTACTGCAGGGCAGTTTCCTAGGTGGTAGAAGGAGAGAGAGAGACAGAGAAAAAAGTGGACTGACAACATCACAGAATGGGCCAGGAAAAGGTTTAGATCAGATTAATCAAATTATTCATAAGATGCAGCAAGAAATGACATAAATACAATAGTGATGATGTGTCAGCTACCGTATTGACGAAACGAAATATCTCAATACCTATCACTATGCACATCTGAATTCAAAGCTAATTAGCGTTTGGCTTAAATCTTTTACCTTTCAATAAGTGTCTTATGATGATAATATTTCGAAAATGTTAATACGTCTAAATTGTTATATATTTAACAATAACTCTGAAATCATTACGGAAAAAAGGAGGAAAACTTCAGTAAGTGTGTGTGTGTGTGTATATATATATATATATATATATATATATATATATATATATATATATATATATATATATATATATATGCAAATAGACACATACATATACATATAAACACACATAAAATCACTAATACATATATATACACATATATACAAACACGCATTTTGTATTATATATATATATATATACAAACACATATACAAATGCGCATGCACATATATATCCATACGCACATATATGCATCCATATACATATACATACACATACATAAATACACGTATACACAGAGCTTTGTATATCCATGAACACATTCATATACATGCATGCATATACATATACACATAAAGAAATATACATAATATATATATATATATATATATATATATATATATATATATATAGATATATATATATATATATATATATATATTTATTTATAAGGCCTCTGCCTCCTCTTTTTTAATGCCAAAGTTATGTAGCTGTATCATTAAGGACAGACATAGTGTACGTGGCGCCCCAAGTGACCCAGGGGTCTAAAGTGCTCATCGTTACAAATAGTCATCGAATATAGGTACGTGAGAAAGTATGGGAGTAGCTTTTTGTGGGTCGGTCGTTCTTCCCGGGGTTTTCTATGATTCTTTCATTTATTCTGGCCGCCATGGATAGCCTATCGTGTGCTGCGAAATAATAATAATAATAATAATAATAATAATAATAATAATAATAATAATCATTATAATGAGGACTTTGTATAGCGCCTAATCTTTAGAAGCGCTAAGCTCTTTATAACATCTGTAATGATATGACTACAGAAAATCAAAGAGCAAAAAACCGTCAAATTGGAAAACATAAAAAATGCTGAAATAATTAAGGTGCGAAACAGTATTAGGTCCTTCAGTTTGTTCTTGCAGTCGAAAAAGGTAAGTTTAAGAGCACTCTTGAAAGGGATCACCGTGTCTTTGTGTGTAATTTCAATTGGCAATTCGTTCCACATTGTCCATATGACTTCGTTTTCATAGTGGGAACAATGAGTATACGATTGTCAGAAGAGGAGCGTAAGTATCATGCAGGTGTATACACATGGGTGAGGCCAGATAGGTATGTTCTACTGGAGTCTGTCAGTGAAACGTAGCACAGAAGATAAATGTTGTGTTTGAATCTTTGTGGCTAGACTTGTATATTTGGGTGTCATAAGCGTACAATTGGTGAGACACTGGTCGATGATCAATGACACATGAAAGCGGCTGAGTATATAGAATGAAGAGGTCAGATCCAAGAACAGACCTCTGTGGAACAACACAACATTGATGAACAGGGCTGTAGTTTTTTTCCGTTTGCAGATACAATTTTTGTTGACTAAAAAGATCTTCAACCACTGTAAGGCTGTATTCTGAATACCAAATACATGTTGGAGACGGTGGAGTAATATCTCATGGTATATTGTGTCAAATGCTGCAGACAAACCAAAGAGGAGTTTTGTGGTATATGGGTTTCCAGAACAGTCAAAGTGAAAGTGGGAGACTCCAAGAATAATTAGGTGTCACCTATAGAATTTCCATACTCAAGACGATTCGGAAACTGCTCAAAAAAGAGAGATTCAGTCAACTTGATTTTTTTCTACTGGGAGGAGGGCGGTAGAGACAGAAAAATGGACTGACCTTTATTGCAATGTGAGTGTATTTTGGACTAGTTCAAACAATGTGTGGCAGAAAATAAAGGTTGTTTTTGTACCTATGACATTTTATCATGAAAATTCTTTATGATGACTGCAATTCTGCCTGTGCGAGAGTGGCGGGGAAAAGATTTGATGGAGTAAGCGGTGGGTGTTAAATCAGCGCACTTTGGCTCATCGCCAAGAAGACGTGGATATTCTGGTTGTTGATAAAATTAACTATTTCTGTGCTCTTCGCCAATGGTCCTACTGACTGGGCATTGAATAATGCAATACTGTATGCAATGGTATCTCTGGGACAGTTGACACAAAGGTTGACGATTTAAGATGGATTTGCACCATGTTATTAAAATTAACGACGGAATTTTTAAATTGTTTTTCTGGAAAGGGCGAAAAGGAGATAACTGAAATGTTTCTTCCTATTCTACGCCGGCCAGCTTTGAAACAACATTTCATTTTTCGCTTCCGTTTACATTTAAGTAATGACGAATGTAGTCCCAGTTCGTTTAGTCTTGAGTACAATGTAGTATGAATAGCCAAGGTCATAAGGTGTGAAAATGCCGTTAAACCCTACAACAACAGCAATGACATTAGTACTGAATATTACGGAACGTTGCTACTGCTTACAATTTTGTTTTAGTTAAACAATGTAAAGTTACAATATGGAAAAACGTGACTGTGACAGTACAATATGTTGTCTCTTTAATTAATTACTTATCGATCAACTAAATGCGCATATTCTTTCCATATACGTTTGAAATAATTCCTGTTCTGTAATAAACGGAATGTTTTACCCTGTGTTTGATGTACATGACTAATTTCGACAAATATTTGTAGAAGTTGTATATGTTTTTTTTTAAATGGACATAGACCAGTTGAATAATTCGTGTCCAGCTCCACATGCTTTAACAAACGAACAGGAGCTACGATTAGACGAAGGATTCTAAAGCGCTATCCATTACGGATCACTGCCATCTCACCTCTGTCTGTGTGGGTTCGAGTCTCGGGTTCTGTAAATATTGGTATGTGAGAAACCTTGTCAGTAGCTTCTTGTGGATTAGTGGTTATTTCCAAGGGTTTCCTGGGATTTTTCTCTACCATTTATACTGACAGCTATGTGAAGCCTTTCTTGCACTGAAAAATGACTGAGTGCTATATTTAACACAATTCTTATGACGTTTTTTGCGCTAGATCATGCGTCATTACTTTTACATTGACTTAAGCATCAAAAAAAGAGTTTGGTCAGTGTATGATGTTAATTATATGATGGAAACGTTAGATGGTTATGTAACAGACGTTGATATAAACGTTAGGTGATTATGTAATAGACGAATGGGAAGCAAACACCTCTAATTAACCTTGCTGATATGCATAACGTGGTGAACTCGCGGCTTATTAACCGTATATCACACAACGCACTACTTTCTGAACAAGCCCGCTCTCTTAGTCGCTCACTCTGCCTCTCTAATAAACGTTTTGTCTCTTCCACGGACATGTAATGTGCATGCTTGAATTTACTGGATTGGAATTTTAACTTTTCACTAGCGTCGAGCAAGTGTATATGTAAACCCTTGGACACTAAATTGTCTGTTGATATCTCATATTGGTTCAGTAAAAAACAACTATATTTTATATAAACCAGAGTGTTACACTGCATGCATCTAGACACCCCAACCGTTGGTATAGTCAAGCACTGGTCGTTCAGGTCGAGAAATAGACAATTTAAAGCTGGATTGATTCCATTCAGGTGGTTAAGGTGCTATTGTTTTGCAATCAGAAGCTTTCCCCAGAACACAAGACTTCTTTGCAAACCTGAATGTACTAGTTCCACTCTTTCTCCATTCTAGTATGCCTAGCTCCTGGCAGTGAAATCTAAATCTCGTCCGTAAAGTTAAATATATTGACCTTTCAGAGACAGGAAATGGTACAATAATATATAAAATGACCCACAAATACTTCATTGGGACATACGTCCATAAAGTTATATAAGACATTTTGCTATAATATGATGAATTTCAAGTCAACTATAAACCATTTTTCCTTTTCTGTTGATATCAAAGTATGGGTGATTGATTACATTTTGCCAGAAGTGCTTCTTACAAATAGTACCCATAAACAATTTCAACGCACAAATATCACTGGTCGATTACATTATACAAGGGCCACACTAAGACACGTTTACATTGAAAGAATCTTTACCGGCAGCTTCTGTTTGGAAAGTTGACATGTTTGAAATGGTGAGATCTATTAATTTATATATGTTTGCTTGTATCCTATAAATTTTTTGTGTATATTCAACTTCATTTCCCCGTGTATATATATATATATATATATATATATATATATATATATATATATATATATATATATATATATATATATATATATATATATTGATTGAGCACTAAGAAGTACGCATGAGCATCGTTGCTTCTTACAGTATCATTGTCGCTTAGAAGACTGACATTGTGTGTCCAGTATTTTCATTACTTACATAATAATTGCTTGTATGTAAGTATGTATGTGTGTATTTGCCTATTTCTCCATATAGTCCAATATGTATGTATGTATGTATGTATGTATGTATGTATGTATGTATGTATGTATGTATGTATGTATGTATGTATGTATGTATGTATGTATGTATGTATGTATGTATGTATTTATGCAACATTCTAATTTTTCCTTCGTACTTGTTCTCACGCGAGCAGGTATACTGCTATTCACCCTCAATGTCGTAGTTAGCGCAATTCCAAGACCGTTTGGCTACGGATCATCCATATTCGGAGACAGATTCGGTGGACAAGGCGGCGGTATCTTCGGAAACTTTGGAAACCCGAGATATAATTATTGGGACAGAAAATGGGACAGCCCGTACAAGGGAGTCAACAGTTACGTCTATAGATTACCTGGCAATATCTACGGAGGAGGAATATCAAATGAAAACGGGGCAAACGTGTATACAAAATACGGACCTGTCGGCAATATCAACGGAAGAGGAAACACAGACTTATATCACTGCTATCGTCCTGAAGACAATATCTACGGAAGTGTGGGAGACATTCAGAGTGGATATGGATTTCTGACCGATAAGATAGCTGTAAAGTGTATGTTTCAGTTATTGTTTGCTGGAAACAATGACGATTCACAAATATACACAATGGGGTCGGAAAATAAACGGCTTTAACCGGTCACCTTATCCAAATGTAAAACTGTATGCAGGTTAAATTGCCAGCGTTACTGACCCTTTAGTCGTTATTGTGCAAACGTTACATGGCAGATCAATGTAGTGTTACTCATGCGGTGACAATTTTAATATGTTCTATGATTTCAAAATAGTTCTTTTTTCATCGACGTTTGTAATTCAACATACTTTTCATCGAATGATCAAATCAATTGTTTATGTGATAGTACTTTACCACAGCTAACAACTCAACGTTGCAGCAACGTTGCAAAAACTGAATGGCAACTGTGTCATATAAAATTGGGTAAAGTGATTTGATGAACCTGCTGGACTGTTCCTAAAACATTATGACAACGTTTAAAACCATACTTTGAAAAGTGAAAATTGAAACCCATCTGCCGCACTGCTATCAGGAATGTCCAAAACTTTCATTAAATATTACAAAAATGTCAACATTACCATCCAATGTAGACGGGGCAGAGATAGCAAAACTTTCAATAGGGCTTCGCAATATTTGATGTCAGGGCAGCACCATTTTCACTTAAGGCAAACTATAACATCACCCTTTATTTGATCACAAAAGGTAGATTTAAGATGACATGGCACATGACTGCATAAAACTCGCAGACATTACAAATTTGCTCACATGAAAGACTGTGATGCGTGGTAACTCCTGCAAATTAGTTTAAAGTCGCACATATACAAATGTACTCTGTACTGTACCTAATTATTATTTAACTGTTCAGATAACATGAATAAGAATCGGACAGGATTAAATAGTAAGGATGCATGATTAAGAAGAGACAAGAGGGTGTGATACACGCAAACTGTTCAAACTATTATATTTAATTATCACTTTATCTTATTATTTATTATTTTTACATTCCCCATTATGTAAAGAGATAGTCAGAACATCCTCCTCGGCAAAGTAGGTCTGTGTCTTGTTCTGTTCAGGCGTCTGCAAACTGAGAAAATAAATAATGCATTGAAAAAAGTCATGCCATCTCAAAACTGTTTAGATGTGTTGACGTCAATTAAACTAGTGTAATGAAGCTCTCTTCGATGTACGTTTTCTCCCCTATCATTAAGCATGGTTACATGTTAACGTTTTCACACTCTGGACAAATTAAGCAACTGGATGGGGAAATCAATTCGCACAAAGGTAGATTTTATTGGTTCAGATAATTCACTTCAATAAAATTCCAAGTAGATGCAGAAGTTCGATGTAAGTTGTAGTGGCCTGTACTTAAATTCCGGTAATCCCTGGCACATCCGTTTTATTGACAATTTAGAAATACGTTATCTTTTACAAATACAATGTCAAAAGAGAGAAAAGAGAATCCAATATTTATGCAAAAGAAACATAATCCCAAAAATTCAGACTGTGCAAATTAGTAACAGTAAAAGTAATATAATAATTTGTAAATTATGTAGCACATCAACTAACTTAAAGTGAAAAATCCAATGTATAGTATATTGAAATGTTATTATTTTCATAATACTACAAATCAATCTTCAACACGCACGTATTGCTCTATTCCGATGGATCGCGCCATCTCGTAGCTTCTTACGGAGTCACCAATGTATATGATTTCCCTTCACATCATATTAATCTTTCGCCTTTAACTAAAATGAGGAGACAGCTTTACAGTGTTAGCAGCAGAGAGGGCGAATCCTACAACGTTTTTAGACAAAATTTGATTGAAATCCTAAAACGAGCCGTCTTATAATCTTATTTTAACCAAAAAAAGGCGAACCCTACAACGTTTTCAGACAAAAAATTGATTGAAATCTCCCTACGAAATCATTTTAACTAAAAAAATGAAAACGATTTTTTAATCAATTTTGGTCGCAACTTGTTGTCATCCACCCTCTCTGCTGCTATGGGTTAATAATTCTTTTACGATTTTAACCGAATATTTGATCAAGTCCGATACGATATCGTGTCCGAGGATCATGTAGATTTATTGTTGCGAATCCGTGTGGTTTTGACTGAGCATGACTAAAGAAATCTCGAAATTGATTGAAGTCCATATCAGAACACCATGTCTGCCAAATATTTCTAAGAGTATGAGTATCAACTCCGTTGAATACAGACAATAAATTGCAGTTATCTCTGATGACTTTTAGAACCTGAGTGTAGCGTTGAGTGACATATATCACGTCAGTGTTTTTGTGACGCCCACGGGAAAATATTCTAGCAGGATTTTTTTGTTTATCCAACATTATATCGTCGTATACGACTAAATTGTTAATATCTCCATCAATATCATCAATGCTCGGTGCTTCATCGATATCGGTTATAAAATCAATGGCGTTCTCACCCTTAATTTCTGATGCATTCTCGTTAAAATCTTTTAGCACTTCATAACATCGTTGATCATCTACGCTAGGGGCAATTAAATACAACTTATCCCACTTCATCCATCTCATTATTAAATTGAGCAACAATTGCGTTTTACCGGATCCAGATGGCCCGATTATAATCATCCGGATAGAGTTTGGTAGCGCTGCATGATGCTTAATTGGTTCTCTTGTTTTAGTCGCTGAAAAATCAATTATATCCATATTTCTATACATAAATTATGGATCTATATTGTGTGAAGTGTAAAACGCGTACTGGCACAGATGACTTGACGACGATTACAACTAAAAATAACCGATCAGCGCTTTCTGGTAAATGCGTGCAATGTGGTACAAAGAAATTTAGATTTGTGTCTATGAGATCTGATTTAAAAAAAAACGAGGAGGTGATATCGCAGCCAAATTGGCAAAGCTCCCTGGAACCCCATGGGCAAAGTACCCCGGAGAAAAGCACCTTCCAGGATATAGCTACTGTGGACCGGGAACCAGACTTGATATCAGACTCAATAATCAAAATCAACCCAACCCCGGTGAAGAACCAATAAACGCCATTGATAAGGCCTGTCACCTTCATGATGTTGCTTATAAAAGCAGCAATCTGCAACACAGGCATCTAGCAGATGTGAAATTAATTCATGCGTTAAATGCTATTCCTGATAAATCCTTCAAAGAAAAATTGTCTTCATTTTTGATAAAATCGGCTATGAAAAGTAAATTGATGTTAGGTGCTGGTAATTAATAATATGGAATCAATTTATTATTCTCCGAGGGGATACTGGAGGGGTAACGCTGCAATCAATAAACTCGCTAGAGCTGCAAAAGTGAAAAAAACCACTGCGGCTCATTGGTTATCCAAACAGGCACTATGGCAAATTTATCTACCACCGCCTAAACAAATTCAATTCTCGCATTTTGATGTGACCGCTCCTAATGAAGTTCATCACGCTGATATATTATTTCTGCCACATGATCGTGGTTACAAATACGCGCTAACCGTAGTTGATATTGCAAGTCGATACAAAGAAGCAGAACCGTTAAAAACAAAATCAACCACTGAAGTCGCTTCTGCATTTGAAAGGATTTATTGACGAGGTCCTCTGCGTTGGCCAAATCTATTGCAGGTTGATCCTGGCAAGGAATTTCAGGGTGCAGTGTTATCTACAATGAAACATCATAATGTCACCATACGACGAGGGCATACTGCGCTACATCGCGATCAGGCAATTGTAGAACGATTTAATCGGACGATTGCTGAGCGGTTATTTGGATATCAATACGCAAAAGAATTCATTCAAGAAAAGCGATCCCGTGAATGGGTTAAAAGATTACCATCTGTGATTACTGCACTGAATAACGAGATTACTAGAACAATCAACATGAAACCTATCAACGCGATTAAAAAGAAGTCAATACCCGTACAACCACAAAAAGATTTCCCTAGAAACGCTAGCGTTTCCCAACCAATTCTTGGTAGTAATGTCATTGTGAGGTACTTATACGAACCAGGAGAGCTTGAAGGGGGTAGAAAAAGGGCTACTGATCCTATTTGGAGCATCACTACGCATAAGATATCTAGTATAACACGATCAACTGGTAGACCTCCAGTCTATAAACTGGATTCAACTGCCCCTCAGCGGGGTTTTACTCGACAACAACTACAAGTGATTCCCGAGGATACTCAATTGCCACCGCATGGTCTTAACTAGCACCGTTGCGTCTATTGCACTCAAGACAAGTCAACATCACATTATTTCTGACATGACCGAGATTGTTATTTTTTCTGTCTACGGTGAATTGGCGAGGATCCTTATCCGAATACTGCCAACGCATTATACAATTGCAACTCGCGCAGTGATTATTCTGTTGTTTCTTCAATGTGATTATTAATTTAGCATCAATATCAAATTCTCGTTGTTTTTTTTTTGTCCTGTTGTTTGTAACCGGAGATTTTTTTATTAATGATGCTAACATCAATATCACTTATTGTTGTGTCATTATCATCGAGGACAACTCTTCGAAGTTGATTTATGTTTCGTACTCTGGATACTGCGAGATAGACTAAATTCGACCATTCGATGTGATTATCCACCATCCAAACAATTGTATTCGATATAGTCAATCCCTGTGAAGAGTGTATTGTTGCTGCGTATCCTAGCGTCCACGGGGATTTATTAGCACGCAATGCATCTTCAACGACATTGATATCAACCAGCACAATATCATTTAATACCAGAATTTGTTTTTCATTCTGTCCTGGAATATCAACTTCAATATTCTGTTTTCGTGTATCCGATGGCCTATAACAAAGGGGTACTGGAAGCGTTGCAAATTTTTCTTTATGCAATTCAAATAACTTCATTTGAAGTGTGTCCCTGACTATTTTTCTACTTGCAATGATCAAATCGTTTGGTCTCCATGTTTCCCAGAAATCATTCATTGGAGTTTCTGAAATCACTTCACGCGCTATTTCGCATTGGATTCTATCCGGTTGTAATCTAATTAGCGCTTTGAACTCGCGTAATCGTTCATCAAGTGATCTATAATCAGTGGTGATTTCTTCATAGTAGTCTACAAAACCCTTTAGCCATTCATGTGGAGATGCACCGACAAATGGTGGTGGTTGGCCGTGATCCTCGCACATGACGACTTTTGTGTTTTTGTTTAACAACCACTCAAGAAATGTTTTTAATACATCTAATGACACTGTGCATATTTCATCCCAAATTATGATTTCAGGAATGAATTTATCACCCATACGCTCAGGAGTCCATTTGTCACCTTTCCATCGAAAAAAAAACTGTGATAAGTGCAAGCATTTACCCCTCGTTGTATCATCTCTCTGGCGAGTCTGTGAGTCGGTGTTAGCACAATCATGTTAGAAACGCTAGCGTTTCCACGACGAAATAATTCAATTGCACGAGTTGTATTTCCTGACCCACCACAACCGTTTAAATAAACTGTCTTGTATCTACATACTGGATCAGATACCGGTGGTGCATTAGAAAGTTCTGATTGAATTTCAATACGGTTACAACAAATATATTTATCATCCATGGCAACGTCTGCGGATTCACAATACTCATGTAGCATCTCTTTTTTAAATCGCCAACGCCCCCAATTTTCTTCGGGATCTGTGAATGCCGCTACAGCTGATTTGTACTTATTGTGTATATACATCGAATCAGTGGCCACTCTAACCGCGGTATTAGGAAATCTATTTATCATCAAAAATAGATTAATAGAAGCATAGGCTAGCATTGAACTTCTCAAATGTGTGTACTGGGAATTATATCCATCACAGTAGGTAACAACCGTACCTAATTTCTCACCATTGGATAGAAAAGCATCCTTACGGGATACAAGTTTTCCTTGTTTCATTAAATCCGCTACAATAAAATCGTATTCAGCAACATCTATGATCAACCGCGAAGAGTATTTTGCGTTATCGTATCGTCCACCCTGGGTAAATTTACCGATTATTCTTCTTCCGAGATCTTTTGCTTGTTCTTTTTTAATTTCAAATAACTTCTTAGACCAATTTATGATTTCTTCTTCACTGATATCTGGAAACTGTTTTCGTAGTTCGTTGATTATTCTATCTAGATTGGGTTGTGGTAGCCAAACTTCTTTCTGAGCTCGATAGCATATAATAGCCTCGGAAACAATCAACGATATTAGCATACCACAATCAATCATATATCTCAATAGCACTATTGGCATCCAGGCCTTTTCAGATAGGTGTCTACCGAGCCAAACATAACTACACGGATGTAACCCTGTAGCTAATTCAAATGATATCACACGAGCGAATCCGGTTAAATCAAAATCAGGCAATGGTCCATTAATCGCAACACGAGTCATTTCATGCGTGGGGTGTCCAAATCGTTTGAAGTACTCAGCGCATTCCCCATACCCGAGAAAACTTCCGGGATAACACGCGGCTATATCAATTGAAATCATACCATCACGTGAGTATTTCGTATTCCACAGTCCTCCATGACCGAATTCGACGCAACTCAATTTAACATCCTCGAGAAAATCCCTTCGTGTTGGACGCCATGAGTTTTTTTCTCTTGCGAAGTGAGCTACCACTGATGGAATAGTAAAACTATCCGTGAGTAGTTTTTCATGGGAATTCTCCGGTGAAAAATCACTAGCGATTTTTCTCATTCTGTTATCTAATTCTTCAATGCGATATAATTCACCATTTGGTTTTACAAATTGATCGAATTCTTCATCACTTCTAAGTAACCACACTGACACAGGATCATCCTTACACAACGCATGAATAGCATCGAATAATTTCTCTTCATAGAAAACATCCCCGACGAACTCCTTAGGGATATATTTCACGGTTCGTTCTCGTGGAAATATTGTTACCGCAGGTGTCCACGCGTGTTTGTTATGATCAATAATCTGTATTGGTGCTCCATTTTTGTTATATTTCGGTTCGTATAAAACCTCTCCCGTTATCTTCATAACTGTTATTGGAAATCTTAATGATGTTTCTAATTTAGCTATATCAGAAATCTTTGCACCATGCTGTTTCACTGTCAGTTCCCACTCGGTTATTTTCCTACGTCACAGATCAGTTAGTTTATTTCCTCGGGATGCATTTGTGAAGTGTTCTATTATTCGTTCTGCTACACAATTAAGCCCTGACGAATATTTCATAGGAGCTAGTTTTGCGATATCGGGTTTATCATTTAACGGATATATCCCATAAACCATTGCTGTTACGGGATAAGATCTTTCGTAGTATGGTTTATCAACGCCGGTTAGAATCCCTGGTTTGGAATCTCTACTCACAATGACAGCTTTTTTATTCTTGAGGATTGGTTCAAATTTATCCCTAATAATCCATTTGCCATCGACTTCGATAATGAATTTGATTCGGAAAAAATGCCGTTTTTTCCCAACACGTGAAATTATCACTGCTGCTTTTTCATCATTCATGGTAGCATCAACAACACCATCAATTCGAAATGTTGACCAACAATAAGATGCTCCATCACGCTTGAATTCATTAAAACAGTCTCTGATTTTACTAATCATGGCTTTATCAAGAATTGTATTCTTTGCTGTATTAGAAACTATATCGAGATTGAATTGAGCATCTTTCCAGGGTAATCTCTTGGACGTTTTTTTTGGTTTATCGAGATTAAATTTAGGACTAATTTTTAATAATCTCTTAAACTCTTTCATGTTTCCGTCTCTTGGACGTTTTTTGGGTTTATTGAGATTAAATTTAGGATTAATTTTGTTACGTTTTTTTGGTTTATCGAGATTAAATTTAGGACTAATTTTTAATAATCTCTTAAACTCTTTCATGTTTCCGTCTCTTGGACGTTTGTTACGTTTTTTTGGTTTATCGAGATTAAATTTAGGACTAATTTTTAATAATCTCTTAAACTCTTTCATGTTTCCGTCTCTTGGACGTTTGTTACGTTTTTTGGGTTTATCGAGATTAAATTTAGGACTAATTTTTAATAATCTCTTAAACTCTTTCATGTTTCCGTCTCTTGGACGTTTTTTGGGTCTATCGATATTAAATTTAGGATTGATTTTTAATAATCTCTTAAACTCCTTATCAGCATTGAATTCAGCATTTTTCGAAGGCGTTTTCCTTAATTCCTTCATGCTATAATTAAAACAAGCATTTAAATGAAAGATTTTTATATAATGAATCACTGCAAGTGGCTTATGATTGGATCAATAACCCCGTGTAACAAATCATGCAGAAATGAGTTCTGTGGGTATCATATGCAAAGCTTTCGACGTGGAAGCCTTGGTCCGTTACCCTGTATTCTATGTGGAGTTGGGGTCAGGGGAAAATCTCAGTTGTGTCTAAATTGCGGTGGTAAGCGATACAGGGAGTTGAAGCGATATTATGATAAAAGAATAAAAAATGGACAATCAATCAGAAATTTTGACCCTGACACTGACAAAGTCAGTATTCTTGACGCTGACAAAGTCAGTATTCTTGACGCTGACAAAGTCAGTATCCTTGACAGAGTCAAGGATAAAATCATAAGAACTCCTCAAGACTACATCGAAAGATTTATCATTAAACCAAACGATGAATTAGACAAACAATAGTATAATATATAAATGAACCAAGAATTCAGACAACACCCTGTGATCACAAATTATGAAGCATCCAGTGATGGTGTTGTAAGAAACCGCAGACTGAAGAAACCAGTTGGGTGGGATAATGGTATGGGGTATTTGATGTTTGGTGCTGGAAAGAAGAAATATTACTGCCATCGTTTCGTGTATGAATGTTTCAATGGATTGATCGAGGATGATTTTGTTATTGATCATATCGATTCTAATCCGAAAAACAATTCTTTATCAAATCTGCAGGCTATCACACAAAGTGAAAATTCCGAACGAGGGGGGACTGGGAAATACTCGAAAAAAGCGAGACCTGTGAAATCTTTGAATACGATAACTAACGAAGAAAAAATATTTCAATCAATGAATGAAGCCAGTAGGCACTTCGATATTTGTATATCCTCAGTACGATTCGTTGCAGAGGGAATAACCAAGACGGCTATTTCAAAAAGGACGGGACAAAAAGTTCAATTTAGTTATGTCTGATGCGTCATATTTTTCATTTAGAAATATATAATTGTCATAGAATAATGAATTCTGAAAACATGAATAGCATTTTATCCGAGATTTCAAAATTGAAAAGTTGGGATATTGAACTATCAGATGGGTTAAATCCTGATCAAATCATGTCTGATTTTCAGGATATAGAATACGGAGTTAACAACAATAAATACATGCTACCAAAGAAGTATGCGCTCATCAAAAGAATTCAGAATTCTATTAAGGACTCTCTCGCATTTTCCAGTGACGTAAGTGTGTTCGCTCCGTTGTATACCATCGTAGAACGAATACGAAAAGAATTGTGGTACGAATACGAATTGAAAAAGGAGGTTAATTCTAAAGTTAGAAACCTACGGGCGTTAATTCAAGAAAATGAACAATTTTAATTGACCAACCATTTATCATTATTTGATTGTGACCGTCCCTCATAGAGATTTTAATTTTTTTTAGCATTTTTTGATTAAAACTGTTGAAATCAGTGAATAAAAAATTGATGGCTGGTTGGTCCGGTATCAAATACACTAAAAAATTCACAAAGTGGGGAAACCATCAGTATTATTTATTTTTTATACAATTATGATACTTTCCCCATCATTGATAGGATGAAATAACACTTCCATGACCATCCGATGGTGTTAGATCGGATTGAAAAATTGTTTTGCAATTGAAAAATTGTTTCTGATTTCAAATAATGGTCAATGAAGCATTAACAACCCGATTGGCTCGTGAACGACTGGATGCAATCAGGAGATTTGTACCAATTCGTGACTCTGTACGGAATAAACTACAACAACGACAGAGTCTTCAGACTGATTTTGCTATGGGATCCGAAGAATTGTTTAAACCAGTAACCACAGCAACGAAAGGGATAGAGCGTGCTATACTGGGAGATGTTCCCGAGACGGGAAAATCTGTTATTGGTGAACTCGAAAAAATAGCAGCGAAAACTGAACAAACAAAACAAATGGAATCAAAAGAAATAGTTGATGATTTACGCGTGATATTTAACGAGGCGGGTTTAGCAGCGATTAATAAGACTGATTCAACAGAAATTCCTGCGCTTGTTGTTACGACTTATGAAAACAGGAAAAATATGTTGAAACCAGAACATCATAAGTTTGTTAGAAATTTAGATCATTGGGCTGATATATTCTACAAAATCAAAACTGAAAAAACAGGTAGAATTAGGAAGAAGGATAACGCATCATATATTAAATATAGAAATGCGGTGGATATAGTGTATAATCAATACGAAGAGTTTAAACAACAACAAAAACCGCAAAAATTGCGAGGAAGGCGACAGCAACCTGCAAAGAAAATATCTTTTTCACCTAAAAAACAACTACCACCACCTGATCGAGATGGTGATGTTTCTGATTATTTCCAAGAAACTGATTTAGAAAAACTAGATGAAGCAACTGGTTATAGCGGAAGTGGATTGCAAAACGCTTGCGTTGGAAACTCTTCGAGGGAAAATCCTTGGATTTCATGTCCTAGTAGTGTTCTCAGTGATATATCACGATTAGAAGTTCTTGTAGGAGGGTTCCGAGCTGGAAATAACTCACCGGAAATAATTAATGAAGCATCTGATATCTGTAGACGATTATTTCAGGGTGGTATCATGGATATCAGCACATATCGAGATTTCATTGGCGAGTTAGTGGAAAGTGGGTATCACAGTGATTAATCACCGAGACTGAATAAAAACGCTAGCGTTTCCAATTGAAAAATGGTTTCTGATTTCAAATAATGATCATACACTACAATCATGATAAACCAACCCCCGTCTACGTAGTTAATTCACGGTTTCCAGTTTATAGAGCATACTACGGAGATGGTTTAGGCAATACCATTGCAGGGTTATTTGCGAGAATGGCTCCAAAAGTGATGCCGTTAGCTAAACAACTAGGAATGAAAGCAATTGAAGTTATTCGTGATAAGGGTATTAGTGCTGTTGGAGATTTTGCTGGAAAAGCGTTTTCAACTGCGAAGAATAAAATAACATCATTAGTGAGACGAAAAAAGAAACCGTTACCATTGCCATCTACAGCGGAAATGCCTGCAAGTGTTAGTAGAATTATAAATAACGCAGTAGACGAAAAATTAGCGTCGATGGCTTTAACTCCCGACCAAAGCAATATTGCAAATATGATAGCAGGAAGCGGCTTTATAAAACTACGTCGATGAAAATCGTTTACGATTTCACGATTTAGACTCTGATAAATAGAATAAAATGTTCAAAAAATCACTTGATCCGGCGTTTGATATAGACGCCCCAGTTGGCAAGGATGATTCTGTACGCGATTATCAATATTACGCTTATCATGCAATAGACGCAAATAGTCGATCGCGAATTGAACTTCAAGTCCATGATACCAGTAAATATTTTTTGCCTTGTGAAGCGTTTATCGAAGTAGAAGGAAAACTTGTAACAGCTGCTGGAGCATCATATCCAGCTGGTACTCAAGTCGGTTTTGTCAATAATGGTATTATGGCGTTATTTGAGAGTGCAAGATACCTCATTGATGGAAAAGAAATCGAGTCGATAGATCGCGATGTTGATGTGGCTACAACAATAATAGGGTTAGCGAGATATTCTGATGATTATACAAGATCAGCAGGACCTTCTATGATGTTTGCAAAGGATGTTAAAAATACCGCTGGAGGAATTCAATTTGTTGTAAGACGACCAAAAAAAGCCAGTGCTGCTAATGATGATGCTTATGTCGAGGCTGTAGTTATAAACAACGACGTTAATTTCAATCTAGGAGCCGCAACACGTATTTCAATGTTGCAAGGGGCTAGTAAATCATTTTCATGCGCTATTCCACTGCATCACATATTTGGATTCTGTAGAAACGTCCGAAAAGTTATCTACGGGGCGAAGCATACAGTAGCGCTTGTACGAAAGGGTGATGATAATGACGCAATTTGGAGGATTCCAGCAGATGCTGCAAATCCCAATGCTGATGCCGGTAAAGTTATTTTAACAAAAATATCATTGTGGATGCCAATGTTGACTCCAGCAATCACCGCAGAAGAACGATTACTATCATTTATGGACCAAGGAGGAAAGTCGTTGTTGAGTTGGTTAACCGTGAGTACAGATGTTAAACAATCAAATCTCAACGGGTTATTCACGTGGAATCTAGCATCAAAACAAGGTGTTTCAGCTCCACGTCATATATTTGTAGCGCTACAGGATAACACACGAGTTGGCGATCAACGTTTCAGTCATATGATATTTGATCAGTTAGGTGTGAAAGACGTCTCACTGAGAATAAACGGCCAGCAGGAACCATCCGAAGATGTGCAACTCGATTACACAGAAAATCATATTGCACGAGTTTATCATCGTCTGTTGTCGTTTATGGCACGTGATCAAAATGTGGATACTGGTTTGCAAATATCACAATACGACTTTAAGAGTTTATACCCGATCTATTACTTTTCGCTGGAACATCTCGATTTAACAAGACAGTCCGTCGTTGATATACACTTTAGAGCTAATGTAACCAAGCCTGATGCTATTGATAATTATAGAGCGGTTGCTGTCATTCTCAGTGATAAATCAATGCTACTTGAAAGTGTTGGTGGAAGAATGAGAGTGGTAGATGCCCCAGTGGAAAACATGTAATTGAAATTGTAAACGATTTAGAATCAATCAATTATGTATAATGTCATATAGTGTTATTAGTGTTGCGTTAACTCCCGGTCAATTAAAAAAATTGCAATCGGAATCAGCTAAAAAATGTGGAACCACAATCACGTTGAAACCCAACCAAATGACTGGTGGTGCAAATAAACTATCGCTGACAACTCGTCAGATGAAACATTTCAATGATGCACTTGCAGCCAAAAAAGGGGTTCAGATTACTCTCTCTGCGGCTGCTATCAAAAATATGATTAAAACAGGCGGTATATTCCCGTTGTTAGCTGCAATACCAGCATTGATTGCAGCAGCAGCCCCAGCAGTGGCTAAAGCAGCGGCGTTAGGAGCCGTTGGTACTGCAGCAGGAATGGCACTTAAGAAGGCAACTGGGAAGGGATATAAAAAAAAAAGGAAGATCCGTTCACGGATTAAGTCTAAGACTACCAGGAACCCCGTATTCATGGTACAGCGGAAAAGGTCTAAGACTACCAGGAACCCCGTATTCATGGTACAGCGGAAAAGGTCTGAGACTACCAGGAACGGTTTATTAATTGAGGAACCTATGGTTCCCATGTCCAATTTTGATTTAATGGATGCGGCTAAAAAACTAGTGATTAAAAATTTCAGAGGTGTTTTTATGAAAGATCAATTACCACATCAACCAAACAAAACTGAAACAGGTATTATTAATCTCGATAACAGCACCGGACCTGGAACTCACTGGGTTGCATACGCTATTGATCCACGTGGGATTGTCTATTTTGATTCATATGGATTAGCCCCACCAAAAGAGTTTATGCGTTACATAAAACAATTTCCAATGAAGACTTGGTATTCTACGCTACCAACACAAACGATGATTGACCCACCAATATGTGGCAGCGAAGTATTAAATGTCCTTGACGCTATTTCTAACTCCTTGAGTAACCCAAGCGGAAAACCACCACATGTTGTCGTTAATGAATACACTATTAATCGCTGGCAACGACAGAGTCGTCAAAAACGATTTTAGAGAGAGAAAGAGTTTTACAATAACATGATTGATATTTGGGGGAGATCTTTGAAACCCAAACCCGATGGCACTGCACCACCTGATTCTGTCAAAGATGTAAAAAAACTAATCAAAGATGAAATAGCTGAGACGTTGAACTTAACAAATGTTGATCCTAATGAAATAGTTGTATTTCAAGACAAACAGGGTAAATTGAAATCCAGTGATGTGTCATTGGATGATATTTTAGTTAAACAACGAAACGCAATCGAGAACACCGTTGCGTTATTTTCCGATCAGGGTAAATTGAAAATCAGTAATATTTCTCTGGATGATATTTTGGTTAAACAACAAAACGCAATCGAGGATACTATCGCGTTATTTTCCGATCAGGGTAAACTAAAACCGGGTGTACTCGTTTCGACGATTACAGATCGATTAAAAACTCTCAACGATGAGTTAAACAATTATGTGTTTGTACTAACAACACTTGAATCTAGAATTGAAGAAAACGGAAAACAGTTTCCAGTTTTTCGTAGAAATATCATTGATAAATTTATTGGAACCCAGTTGGATAAAATTGAAATAAAACTCCCTGATATTAAAAAATCCATCGATGAGACGAAAAACTTCATCGAAGCCGTCAAAGGTGATTTTTCGAGGATGATAACAATCATTGAAAAAACAAAAATTCCTCATGAGAAAACCAACAACGTCGTGTACACAATCCAACACGGATCATTTGAGTGGACACCTACAAACAACAAATTAGATATCACTGCAACCGTTAAGGGTATTTATCGATTAACACTAGTAACACCATTAACTCAATTTAATATATCATCGTCGAGTTCATCCGGGGTCAACAATACGATTTCAACGATCATCGACAAGGATAAAACTGAAAAGTTCACGATAACATCTACTGATAAACATTTGGTTAGGGTTTCAATAACGTGGTATGTAGAATTCGTAGCGGATTTAAGTAAATAACTAAATTGAAAGGATTTCACAATTGAAAACGCTAGTGTTTTTAAAATAAAAATGATTTCATCAACTCAATGTCGCTATGATCAGGTCAGAGAATTTCAGAATAGACTCAAAACCCTCACTGAGGAGTATCAAATAAAAATAAAAAAATACCGACGAAGAATCACCGCAATTGATGTTATTATATACTCGGTGTCAAGCGTTCTCACTGGCGCCGGAATAATACTTGCATCGGTTACAATGATTGCCCCGGTCGTAGTTCCAATTTGCATTTCTGCGGTGGCTACAATCGGGGGTATATCAACCGGGATAGCAAAAAATATATCATCATGCAGCCAGAGTAAACTGCAGAATTACTTACTTCAATTTCATATTGCATCAACCGCATACTCGCAATTATCCCTGATGATATCGTCGTCACTCGATAATACGATTATATCAGATAGTGAATTCTCAGCGATGGTCAGTATTTTTGATTCCGCGATATCGAAATTAGAGCGACAACATGAGTATAATAACAATGACAACACCGATGAAATCAGAAAACACGAACCCAAAAAACAAAATGATCTCAATAATATCAACATTACCAGATTGTGAGTTCTCAGTGATGGTCAGTATTTATGATTCATCGATACCAAAATTAGAAATAAATCATGAGTATAATAACAATGACAACACCGCAGGAATTACTTCAACGAATAGTGGAGAACACGAACCCAGTACAAACAAGCATGATATCAATAACATCAACGAATCCAGAATTCAGTGTGAATTTCCTCTCTCCGGTCCCGGTGAAGGAGATAGCGCTTGCAAAACTACGAGTGTATCACAGTTGGCCTAATATCAGATCAAAATCATTTGGTGGTCAACAACCCAATAATTCTTTAGTGTTTGCAAATAAGAATAAACCCGACGGAACCCCAGACTGGAACGTTGTTTCCATACCAACCGGATCATACCAAATCGAACAAATCAATGATGAATTCGCGCGTAGAATAAAATCGATTACTGGAGTAGAGTCAAAAATCGCTATAACAGTTCATGAACCGACGCTATCATCCGCAATTGAGATAAACACAGAAGGATACGTCGTAGATATCTATTAAAGTTCTATTAGGACCACCCCAGAGTAAAACCGTTGATGTACCCGAACCACAAAAAAATGATTATGTCACAGACAGGATAAACCCCGATAATTCAGTTAAGTGTTATAAAGAATATCAATCCAATGCAGATTTTTTTGATTTCGCATATTACTCAACTGGAAGAGAGGAGGATATCATAGAGAGAGATCTTTTTGTTAACGAACCTAAAGTCGTTGAAAATTTTACAGCAATGAATAATGATTTTTCACTCTTGTTAATACCCCTTAAATCCGGCTCTCTCACCCGAGATGAATTTATCAGTGTTGTAGAAATATGCAATAAAATCATCAATGACATGGAAACATTTAATTCACAAATTATTCTAGAGATATTAGGTGACGATAATCCTAAAACGAGAACAAGATTTGCAACAGACTATAAAATCCGCGAAGAAGATATTCGTGAGTTTAAACTACCAGGATATAATATCTCAGAACTAAAAAAACTTCTCAATGATGCCATCGATGTTGGTTTCAAAATAATTCATGATGCATGGAAAAAAAACAGCATCACCGGAAATAAAAATCCTCAAACATAATAATGACCCAGACGGTGGCGGCAGGCATATCGCTCCGTTCAACGTAAATATATCCTCAGTGATTGCGCTCAATTTAGTGTGTGATGTTATCGAAGGAAGCTATCAGATTAATCTAGAGCAATCACATCAAGCTCAGCAGGGATATATTCTTTATTCGTTTGCACCAACAGCTCCTCCAGGATTCCTAATTATTGAAAACCCAATTAATCCTGTCTACATGCGATGCCATAATAATTCATTAACCAGAATTAATTTCAAACTCACCGACCAGTCAAATAATCTGATTGATTTACAAGAAGAGGTGTTAGCGATTAGTCTGTTTGTGAAATCATAAATGATTATAAGACGGCTCGTTTTAGGATTTCAATCAAATTTTGTCTAAAAACGTTGTAGGATTCACCCTCTCTGCTGCTGTGTTATTGCAAAGACGTTGTATCAACAAAGGATTATCAAAATGATTTACATGGTTTTTGTTATATCAGTTTTGAAGGACTTTTCATTAGTTTGTAAGAAGGTTTTTCTTTCTATTTTTCTATATCTCACTGAACTGAAAGAGAAGGAATACAAAGTAGGGTAAAGAACTTTCTCAAGTGTTTTTGCCCCTGAGGAATATGCTACGGGAAATGAATTTAAGGAAACTCTTTACACCTCAGGTCACGAGTGACTTTGAGTATTTAGATAGCACTAAAAAGACGATAAGAGATGACCTGGGATCTCCACAAAAAATTGGGGGAACTAGGGACAAAAATACTATACAATAGGCAATAAAGTCTATTAAAAGAACCAGCAGTACTGTATTCAGGTTGCGGCAAACTGGGGTGACAAGGGGAGGGGTAGCCACAATTATTAAAATAAACCAGGGTGCAAATGGGAAAGCATAGAGGAAACGGAGTTTTTTAGTGAAAGGTTAATTCATATCAAAATGGGAGGGAGTAATCTAATAAATGTATATATGCCAGTTAAATATAACAAGAAAGTGGCTTTTTCATCAAAATTAGCAGAGTATCTAGAAAACAATACATCGGGAAATGTGATTATAGGAGGGGATTTTAATAGAGCTGGAGACGAAATAGTCAGGAAGGAAAAATTGACACCAAATGACATTATTATTAAGAACCAAATGAAGTACACAATGAAATCTTTAAACCTGATTGATATATATAGACAACTTAATATATTAAGAGTGGAATATGCCTACATATACAAAGATGAAAAGGAAGTAGAATAAACAAATTTTGGGGCACATCTTTCGGAACCAATAATATATAAAAGCATGGATATCAGAATATAAAATTTCGGACCATAAATAAATTTTGTAGAAAAAGGTAAAAAGAATAGAAGAAAATGGGCGAGGGGATCATGGAAACTTAACAATAAAATATTGGGGAATGAGGCTTTGGGGATTCAAATAAAAAGGGAGATAGATAAATTTACAACTAAGGGAAATTTAGACATTATGCAAGGATGCGACAAACTAAAGAACATTTTTTAAAAAACAGCGGTCTTCCACTCTAAAATAAGAGCCATCAAAATGAAATTAGAAATTGAAGCTAAAGAAAATATCATAACAACAATAAACACGTAAAGCACAAAAAAACACTAGAAGAAAGATTCGTAAGTTTAAAAAAAGAGCATCGAAAGGAATGGAAAATTAAAGCATGGATTTTTACACACCTATACCAAAAGGCAGAGGGGGTTTATTAAGGGAAAAATTAAGAAGAGGCGGGAACACTAGAATCACTAAATATAGAAGGGGAGGTATCGACTGACAAAACTGAAATTTTGGGATATATATAAAATTACTATAATGAATTATATACGACACAGAATATAAATGACGAAGATATAGACAATTACTTACAAGATACAGATTGCGAGAAAATTACCTCAGAACATAGGGACATATGTGAGGAATTTCTCTCGCAAGACGAGATTACAGAGACTAAAGGGAAATTATCTATAAATAAAGCACCAGGGAGAGATGTACTATCAGCGGAATTCCATAAAAAAAATTCTGTAGAGAGCTGTCGCCAGTACTAGAATGGTTATACAACAATATCGCATTAAGAAATCAAAACATGCCAAACAATGAGGGAGGGAATGATAACTTTAATATATATATATATAGGGAAAGGAGATAGGGAAGACTTAAAACACTGTAGATCCATCTCACTCCTCAATATTGATTATAAAATTATAAGTAAAATACTAGCGGAAAGGGTAAGAAATTGTCTTAATAAAATTAAAATTATAAATCAAACTAGTGGCCAGAAAAGACAACGACATTACCTAATACTGGCTGTGTTGAAAAATCACGCCGTTGTACAGTTATAGTTATTTGTCATTACGTTTACAGGTTTCATATTGATTGTTCGAGCAATCTCATTGTTTAACGTGGTTACCACACTTGCAACCCATTCGCTTGAACTTTTGTCTTCAATACATTTTCTCGCGTATTGATATCCAAATAAACGATCTGCAAATGTTCTGTTGAATCGTTCAACAATTGCCTGATCACGGTGTATTGCAGTATGTCCTCGTCTAATGGCGACATTATATTGTTTCCTCGTTGATGATACCGCACCTTGAAATTCTTTACCGGTATCCACTTGTAATAGATTTGGCCATTGTAGAGGTCCTCTTCGATACATTCATTTAAACGCAGAGGCTACCTCAGCGAAAGTCTTTGTCGATAACGGTTCTGTTTCTTTGTATCTGCTAGCAACATCAACAACGGTTAACGATTATTTGTGTATTTTTTATTAAAATCATTCGGCAGAAAAAAGATATCAGCCTGAAAAACTTCATTAGGGACACTGACATCAAAATGTGCAACGTGAATTTTCTTAGGGGTTGTAAATAAAATTGCCATATTGCTTGTCGGGATAACTAATCTGCCGCGGTAACCGTTTTGACATTTCCTGCGTTGGCTCCATTTATAATAATAATTATCAGCACCTAATACAAGGTTACCTTTCATCGCAGATTGTATTGACCAACTAGCTAATTTTTCTTTGAACGTTTTATCGGTGATAGAATTTAACGCATGGATCAATTTCACATCTGCGATATTTTGTTGCTGGAGGTCCTTACTTTTATATGCAACATCATGAATGTAACAAGCTAGATCGATATGGTACACTGAATATTCGCCTGGTTTGGGTTGTTATTGATTGTCAAGTCGGATGTCGAGTTGAGTTCCAGGTCCGCAGTAATTATATCCTGGAAGGTTTGTTTCTCCTGGATATTTAGCCCACGAAGCTCCCGGGAGTTTTGTTAACTTGGAGGCCATATCACCTCCCTTTTTTATACTAACAAATCTTTAAAAAAAGATATACCACATCGTGTACACTTACCGGTGATAGCATCTCTGTTATTTGGTGTCATAACAGGTGTTAATTTATCTATTGGGGTACGCATCTTGCATTTCACACAATATAAATCCATATTAATTTAGTTCTTTTATATAATATGGAAATCACTGATTTTGTTCCGGTAACAAAATGAGTAACCGTTAAAAATCGTGCAATGTTACCAAATTCTGTTCGGATGATTATAATCGGTCCATCCGGAGGTGATAAGACACAGCTGTTACTTAATTTGATAATGAAATGGATGAAATGGGAGCAAATATATTTAGCTGCACCGTCTGTAGACGATCAACGATGTTATAAGGTGCTAAAAAAATTTAATAAAAAAACAAAGATGATAAACGACGAAGATGTTATTGAATGTATCACTGATATTGATGATGCACCAAGTGTTTAATATATTGGTGGATCTATTAATAATTTAGTGTTGTACGATGGAGTGATCTTGGATGAACAAGCAAATCCCGCGAGGATATTTTCACGCGGTCGACACAAAAACACTGGTGTGTCTTATGTTACCCAGCGGTATACACAAATACCAAATGTGATCAGAGATAACTGTAAGAATCTTTTTGTTTTTAATGGAGTTGATACTCACTCGTTAAGAAATATTCACCAAACCTGGTGCAGCGGTGACATGGATATAAACAAATTTAGAAATTTGTTTAGCCACGCTCAAATAATCCCTCATGGATTTGTAAAAATAACTTTACATGATCCTCGAGCAAAATATCGCATCGGTCTTGATACAATATATGGTTAAAACATAGCAACTGGTATTGCGCGACGACACGGAGTTATCAACCCGGGGATATCTCCGTGACCTACACGAATACTTATTTTTTTACATATAAAATGTTCGTTTTTTTATTAATGGAGGCTTGTAAATAATGGTGGGCAGACCCCCTCTACTACTCTGGATGGCCTGGTGTCTGGATTATGTGACACAGTGGACGATCTTGTTAAATATTTGCGACATGATGCTCTAGTGTTTAGATACACACATACAAATATACATATTGCGATAATTAATAACGAATTAAATTAATAATGCAACATTTCATAAAGTGCTTCACAACTGTGGTTTCACGTCTCAATAATAGAAGTATACGACTTTTTCTTTTTTCATTATCTCAGTTTTAATCTCTATAGTATTGAAAGTAACAAAATACAAATTATAGAATAGAAAATAGAAAATATACAAAATACATTATTGTTTGAACGTAGTCTGTGGACTTTTATTTCGAAATGTAGCAGATATTCAATAATGAAAACACGTTGAGGATCTTTACATTGAGTAACGGACCAAAGATTTGGCATTAAGACTCGCACCACAAAAACAGATACCTTGATGTATTCAAGTGTTATACGTTTATGTCGCAGGAGGCATACATGATTCATCTATACTGGTGAGAATCTCTAAAGGTTTTACATGAATAAATTTGACTTCAGAATAAGCCAAACACCTCACCAAGCTATTTCTCGAGAATGCAATAATTTGGATTTTCATGTTGCTGAGGTCAATGTCTCAATAAAAGGCGTATCCAAAATCTCGTTTGATATACACAAGAAATACCAGATCACGTATTGTATTTGATTTTGCTGTTCCCGCACATTTACAACTTGTCAAAGATAGGATTTCATCCGTAAATATTCTGAACTTAATGTCTAATGGACCCTTCAGCTGGTCGAAAAATACCAGTTACCAGCTAAAATGTACATCTGTGAGTGAGGTAATAACTGTTGGCATGGATTGCACATTTTAAAACATATACTAACTCCACCCCTTAATGGTCATACAATATCACTGTATGTTTGCATCTCATTTATTTGAATAAATTGAAAGATAATATAAATCTGATGCATGTTTCTACTCAAACATTTTTGGTTACATGTGTCAAAGCGCGAACGCCTATCCACAAAAAAACTTTTGATGAGTTAAAACTGACTTGAGAGATCCTACTACACTTTCATGTATATATATATATATATATATATATATATATATATATATATATATATATATATATATATATATATATATATATATATATATATATATATATAGATATATATATATATAGATATATATATATATATATATATATATATATATATATATATATATATATATGTATATATATATATATATATATATATATATATATATATATATATATATATATATATAACCTTGAATCCTACATATGGCTCCACCAATTAAACACCACGTGTAGAAGGATTTCTGAGGTTCTCCTGTTGTGAATATTTCATTTGTGTTTTGATAGCTTTTTGTTAATGATGTTATGCTATATATATTTTTTATTTGTATTTTGCAACAGACCTTTGTCCCAAATCGTGCTAATGGTGTACCTTGAAAGCGATATTTATTTTCTATCCAACATAATACCTAGCTAATGGTTATCTATCATTATAAATGAAATATTCACAACATAATTAATGTAGGTAAACATGTTTACTTCTACTGAATATAGGATATTAGTTTTCCACATGAATCAGCCGAAACGTGTTGACAACGTTGAATGTATTAAGGAAGGGCAATAACCAAAATCCTGGCTCTCTTAATTTATCTTAGATATTTGTATTATTATGTTGTTTACTTGAAACGTTTATTCTTGCTTTAATAACCAATTCTAAACCACAAGAAATAAACCACATCATGATAAATAAAAAGCATGTGATGTATGTCTTAATAGACCCAGTACTTTGTCTGGTTTCTCATCAGTAGGTCAACCCATGATAGGTCATACGTGGCAGCCAGTGTATTTGATGGGGGATGTACCAAGGAAGACATAACTCCATGCAACATTAACTCCAAGCTCTCTCATATACCACGCTATGGTCGAACAAAAAATTTAACCATGTGCACAGAGGTGATATGTGTACAAAATATGATGTAGGTGTGTATGTAGAGACAATCGCACTAGACTATGGGATTATTCAAGAATACTATTGATTATTGAATAGTAGGAAGAATGAATTAGAACAAGTTCGATATATTTCAATTCTTAACTACTTAGCTGTGATGCAACGAAGTAATGGTATAATCTTCAATTGAAATAAAGTGAGAAATCAAAGTGTTGGCTTTTAGAGTGAAACATGATCTTAAAAAAAATATCAATATTGGAATATTTGAAAAAGTCAGCCTGACACAGAGGAGCGATTGTACGTGCAAATATGGTAAAGGAAGTCAATAGATTAAATTTTGCAAATGCATACAAGTAGGTTTGAAAGTTATAACACTTAAATAATTGAGGTGAGACTTATTTAGATGATTTCATTTACTGATAGAGGTCAATAAACAGAGAAAAAATATACGAAGTTTGCAATATATTCTCTCTGAAGACATAATAGAACTGATATATATTAATGAACTTGAAAACAAATATGGATTTTATGTGGCTTGTACTTTTATGCTATACTAAGGAGAAAATAAATATCATCAATTATTCACATAATACCAAACACTCAAAAGCAATTATATATATATATATATATATATATATATATATATATATATATATATATATATATATATATATATATATATATATCTGTGTGTGTGTGTGTGTGTGTGTGTGTGTGTGTGTGTGTGTGTAATGCAAAACTTTCAATGCACATTTAGGTACGTTCCTTTGTATTGCTTTACAATTAAAGAACATGATTTAACTCGTTTCATAAAAGACTAGATATGTTTAAAGCTACTCAGCAGCAACACGTGATTTCACAACATGACTCCATGTGTCAATTAACTTTATTGACAATTCATGAACTGAGTAAGTCTACATTTTTGGCCATCACTAATGGTATGCTGCTGACATCTCGAGATCTATCCCTAGAAAAAAAATCAGACACTGATAATTCGGCGCGTGAATTCATCCGTGTGGTCAAGGGTTATCGATATGCAATAAGACTTTGATATCAGGACACAAGTCAGTCTGACAAAACCTACAACATCCCACCACCACTAACAACAACATCAACCTTTGTATGATACTAGCATAGAAATATATGTTTGTTCCGTAAATCTAGTTTCTCAGACGCATAATATATACATGATACATATTGAGCAATCAATATGAATACTTCATAGTGGCAAATGTCCCAAACTGTGCTTTAACAAGATGCAATTCAAGTAAGGTATAAAACGAATTAAGTATTCGTTTCCTCTTCCTCTGCGTACAATATTACGTGTGATTGATTACATTTTTCCAGAGGCGGTTTTTATGAATGATGTCGTTGCATGTTACATGCATATATATAATTTTGACGGCATCAGTATAAAGGTCCAAGCTACAAGGAACATTAACATTTTAAAAGTCAAATAGACGTTGGAAGATTATCACCTTGGGCAAGGTAGGACTTAGGGTCATTTTATTTATATATTTAATACTTTATTTTATTTATTCATTACAATACGTTTCTTTATATCTTAGATAGATAGATAGATAAATAGATAGATAGATAAATAGATAAATAGATAGAGAGAGAGAGAGAGAGAGAGAGAGAGAGAGAGAGAGAGAGAGAGATAGATAGATAGATAGATAGATAGATAGATAGATAAGGATATATGTATGTATGTATGCATGCATGAACGCACGCACGCACGCACGCACGCACGCACGCACGCACGTACGTACGTACGTACGTACGTACGTATGTATGTATGTATGTATGTATGTATGTATGTATGTATGTATGTATGTATGTATTTATGTATGTATATCTGCTGCTAGCATTCTAATAGTTCCTTCGCACTTCATATCTAGGGAATAGCACACAGAGATGAACCTTCTTGCCATTGTGTTCTTGCTGGGTTTGGCTGTCATAGTCAGCGGTTTTCCAGGACCTCTTGGACACGGCCAGTCCATAATAAGAAACGAATTCGGAGAAAATGGCTTTGATGGTTCCAGGAACTTTGGCAACTGGGACTTCGGACACATGGGCAAACAGTGGGACAGCCCGAACAATGGAGGCAACTATGTATTCGACAGATCAGTCGCCAATAGTAACGGATTCGGGGCATCAGGCCAAAACAGTGCATACATGTATGACGGCTCTGGACCATCCGTCCATGACCAAGTAGGAAGAATTTCAGGCGATATCTTACGAAATTTCGACAGATCAGTCGGCAATAGTAACGGATTAGGGGCATCAGGCCAAAACAGTGCATACATTTATGACGGCTCTGGACCATCCAACATTGTCCAACCGGGAAGAATTTCTGGCGATATCTATCGAAATTTCGGCAGAGACGGGATTGAATTAGGAGGATACCTAGCATTTGAATAGAACGAATGATAGCTTAAAATAGAAAATGTCCATATCTATCTATCTATCTATCTATCTATCTATCTATCTATCTATCTATCTATATATATATATATATATATATATATATATATATATATATATATATATATATATATATATATATATATATATATATATATATATATATATATATATACATATCCATACATATTAATATATAGTACTTCATAATGATATTAGATAATAATAAAACAACATTGTGATATGTAAGTTAGGATATCTCAAGTTAATAAAAATTTTCTTTACATATAGCTATAATAAAAAATAAAAGCTAGCTTTAGTACTGTCATATTGTTATTTATTGGGATCTAACGTTTAACACTCAAAACATAGAAACATAGGTGCATATATACAAAATTACACACAGACACACACACGTACGAACATATGTACGTATGTACTTACGTAATTACGTACGTACACACACACACAGACACACACACGCACACACACATACATTCATACATACATACAACAGCTTCCGATTTCACTTGAGCTTTTCCATTTACTCAAATCAGGCCTCTGCTATGGGCTAAAATCTCTTAACCCAAAGTAGAAAAGGCACATAATGAGAATCTTTGAAGAGCTTTTGATCAATATATAGTATATAACTATTCAATGGCTTTACTGTCTGTGGAAGGAGCTAGGCAGGTTTTAAATTAGCCAAACTTTGGCTAAGGATTCCTGTTGCCATACTCAGTGAGGCTGGTACACAACTAATGTCCTTTTAGCCCAATTTGGCTAATTCCTTCAAAGCTGTTCTTCACACTCTTTGGTTGAAACCAAATCTTGGCTAAATGAATGCTACACATTTGCCTTTCACATGGATTTAACAAGTGGTTTTTCTATGTACATAATAGTGATGTTGGTGGGAAATAGACTCACCCATAGTATAAATAATAATACTAATAATAATAATAATGAGGACTTTGTATAGCACCTAATCTTTAGAAGCTCTAAGCATTTTACAACATCTATAATGATTTGACTACTAAAAAACACATGAAACTATAAAGCAAAAAAAACATGCTGAAAATATTTAAGGTAGGAAACAACATTAAGTCTTTAAGTTTGCTTTTGCAGTTGACATGTTTTTCAGAGTTTAAAGAGACTCTTAAAAGGGATTACAGTGTCTTTGTGTCTAATTTCATTTAGCAATTCATTCCAAGTTGTTGGGCCCTGGTATGCAAATGAATGTTGTACATATGACTTCATTTTCTTAGTGGGAATAATGAGTATATGATTGCCAGAAGAAGATCATAAGTATCTTGCTGGTTTGTACACATGGGAGAGGCCAGATAGGTAATGCTGGACTGGAGTCCATCAGTGAAATGTAGCAGTCATTGTATGGTACAGAGCAGTGGGGAGGTTTGCTTTATAGAGATGTGTGTTCTGATCATGTTACTCTAACATGGCACAGTGCTAGTACATAATGTACATTAAGCATAAAACCCACATACAATGACAGTGCTAGGGCCTTACTTGTTAGAGTTGGGTTAGAAATAAATCAGTGAATGAAATGACTGTATTTTTATCACACCTATGATTTTCGTCATTAAAATTGATTTAATCAAACTAGTATTTCGGCAAAAATTGTTAAACCTACAAACTTTATTAAGTATTTAACAGAGAGATGGACCAACAGAAAGATGGATATGTACAAAATCTAGAGAAAACCAAACTATTAAAACAACTGTTTAAATATATAACAAATTTTATTATTAAAGAACATATGACTGAAATGGTGTACATTGTAACAACTTTTACTTTAAAACAACTTTTACTTTAACATACAAGATCTCTTTTCAATAAGTCTTTTTATGCCTATCGGCAATTTTCTTGAAGCAGGAAGTTCAAATTCCCCTGGTAAAATATTGCTGACTGATATTGTCAGCTGTTTACATGATGTCAGTGACACCTTAAATTGCTTTGTTCTGTATAATCTAATTGTAATCTCAGCAGGCACAACTTCCATGACCTGACCGATTTGAATGATAGTTGCATCTGCAAGGTACAAAACATGTCTCCCAACATCATATCTTCTTCTATCTGCTCGTTTAGCTTGATGTCTGCCTGAGACTTGTTGGGCTATGTATACCTGAAAAATTTGTATCAGTAATTTTTAAATGAATTTTATTTATTTTAAACTAAACTAAGCAAGTCTTTTGAATGATTGTTTAACTGTCATAATAGAAGAAATTAATATAAAAATAATAAATAATGTTCAAATTTCATTGCAATTCAGTTGGAAAACTAACACTCGGATTCTTCTTTTTAAATATCATAATAGGTATCTTAATTCTGTAAGATATAATTGAGAGTTGCACATTCAATTTTCATTTATTCTTGCTAAATCAACTTTCTAACTCATCATAAACCATTATAAGTTTACTGGCACATTTTATTTGAAACATTAAATCATTGTATCTGTATTGTATCAATATTACATAATTGTTTCAATGTAACAGTCTTCAGAGGAAATATTTTGAAGTATTCACTCAGGTGCTTTTATAACTGGTATTTTCAAGTTTAACATGACATTTCATTTAAAAGCAGAAGTTGAGAAACTATTTATTTGCTTCTTATAAAATATCCAAAAAACAATGTATGTCTTTCAGAGATAAATGTTTAGGTACTAAACCATGTTTATTTTGGAACGATTGCCCATTACATTTGACTGTAGTGTTTCATGAGAACAGATATTTGTTTGGAAAATGTACTCTTCAGTTTGTCCAGATGACTAAGTAATGATTAAAATCTTTAAAAGAATAATATATATATATATATATATATATATATATATATATATATATATAATTTGGCCATCTACATATCCATAAAAATAAGTGTTCTACATCTCCCTCCCCCACTCAAGTAAATTCATATTTTTAAAACTGATTTGAATTGTAATAAAAATGGTCTGGTCATAAACACATACCGAAAATCATACATGTTTATTTATATTTGTCCAAAATCTGATGAGCATCTATGACAACTAGATTTTGATATAAACTAAGTCTCAAATGTTAAAGGACTGATTTAACATTTAAATATGGCTTAAATTGTGTACAACTCTTTTTATCTGATTTCTGATGCATATAACATTCCTTCAGATTTAAATTTGTCAGATTTATGGTGTTATTGTAATGGTGCTGATGGATATGACAGTTTCAATGAAAACACTAATATTGTTGTGTACAAGGAAGGTGTCTGAAAATAACAAATATGACTTTATATTCCATACATACCTGCATACAGTCTTGTCATTGACCTTGAAAGTCTGTGTTTTTGTATGTTTATATGTCACTGCACATTTTCGGATGATGCTAATGAGTACTGTCATCCGTTTAGGTCCTTCCGGTAGTATATGCAATTTTTGTCACCAGACTAAAATGTCCTCCATTGTAAAGTTGTCATTGCAATGACTATTGCACCCACATGCCACAGATTTTTCCTTTTCAATGAAAGTTAAATCTAATGCAGCTCTTCTTCTTTTCACATTGAAATCTGCAACATATGGCATTTAAAATTGTCTTCATATTTTAGTATGCAGATAGATTTTAAAACAAACATTAATGTTATGCATATGATGATGCTAGTAATTTTGTGATGTTTTCATACTAATGCATATATTTAAACTGCTTAATAATTTGTATCTTTCTGTTTTTCTTTTAATATAATTAAGATACAGAGCTTTATTAAAATTCAAAGAAGATTTACTGAAAAAGTCAAATAAAATTAGAAGAATTAAGTAATGATACTAAAATGATTTTAATGCAGGAAAATCAGGGCATTATATAATTAAGCATATAAACATCCATAACTAATTAGCCTCAAAGTTATATTGGTGGAGTAGGTGAATAATGCATGACTGAAATGAAAATATGTTTCACTATACCATTTCAGTGCTTTATTTCCATGCTTTAAGTTTGTAATCTAAGTGGCAATTACTGTAGTAGTAGTAGTAGTAGTAGTTGCTGTTCTTGCTGTGTAACAAATACAAATTGTAATTTACCTAAATTAGACATACAAGATGATAACCGTTTCTGAACAAATCTTGTTGCTGGGAGACCGATATCTGCAAGCTAAAAAATTTAAGTCTCAACCTGTTAGTCTTTAATTCACCTAACATACCTTTTAAAAGTTACGCAACTATCATTCTGAGTTTTCTTTTCCTACTGCTGATGATAACTAAATATTTGAATGCATTTATGCCAATAGCATTTTACTTATAAAAATGCTGATATCAAGAGTATATTCTCCATTATTTTAAAAGAAATACATAGTGATTATTCAAGTAGAAATCTGGACCAGAGAACTGTTGATAGCCAGTAAGTGTTAGGCTCAATAATCAAAATGAATTCCATCAGTGGTCACCAGGCAGGAATCTTCTGATGGAAACTAAAAATGCTATTGAATTTTTAAAAAATATTTTTGCAGTGAACTCAAAGATAAATAATTCCCTTTTGTTATAGCATTTTCCATCAGAATCTGAATCAGATTTATGTTCAAAACTTGCTGTTATATTATAGTATGCAGAGAGAAAATATTACAGCGGGGATAAAACATTTCAGTACTTGTAACATAAAGTTTATGAAGACAAAATAAAATCTACTTGTTTAGGAGTGAATATCTTTTGTCAAAATATGTAAATCTACTGGTCTGAAATCTTTTACATGTAATGCTAAAGCTAAAAATATCTTTAGAAAATTTTGCATTTAAATTTGATAAAATGTAATACATGCTGATAGGGTCAACTTCACAACATAAATTTAGAAAACTATGCCAAATCTAATTCATGCTGAGTATGCTTCGATTAAATGTGGGATATGCTTACTGAATGGAATAAAAAACCCTGAATAGTTTAATAAAAGTGCCTAATACTAATAGATAATTTAACATAATATAACTATTACTATTGTTTATATTCTATTTGTTTTGGTAACCTATAGAATGTTTACAAATTAGCAATTTAAATCTATACACACCTTTGTTGAACTCATTTCCAAGAAGTTTTCTGTACAAGTCCTTGTCCATTCTCTTCACACTTTGGACATATCAGTTGAACTTCTCTGGTAGCAAGAAAACTAACCTTATTTATACTGCTGTAACTGATTGAATGCCTTCTCAACCAGTTCTGCCTCTATCAAGGCTATTACGTGCCCAGCAGGCAGCTGTTAAGCACTCAGCAAGATCAATGAAAACCTGTCATGATCAAAGGAATTTTACACCAATAGCATGGACTGGAGAGAGCCATACACTGACTCAAAAAGAAGGCACTTGATTTTATGAATTGTGTTACTTGTCCAGCTATCATAGTAGAGCATGCAAACTCCATGATAATAAAAATTCATTAATGTTAGATGTTTAAATGCTGATGATCATACCTATATTTATAGGCATATCCTTAATGACAACTTCTGTGTAGACTGAAAAGCCAAAAGTTATGGCATTTTCTGTCATTCCAAGTGATTTAAATGTTTTCAATATGGCACCAAAGAATCTGGTGCAAATTTCATTAACCTTATTTTAAGTCTCTACTTTTTTCATTTGAAAAAAGGAACAGCTTTCTAAATATTTTGTAAAGTAAATTATTGCACCCACTATCAACTAATCCTAGCCAGACAGACACACAGAGATATATCATATTCCACCTATTTCCATCAAATTTGTGTATTGTGAGTCTTTCATGATGAATTTAGATAAATACTTCTAAGTTCATGAATATATGTGGGAAATTATCACTGAGAATAACGTTAAACTAATCGTCAATTAAGTTATCATTAATGGAATATCCTCAGATATTATATAGTAATCACAATAATGTAGATCAAGTATTATCTTAATAGTACAGTTTTACTGTTCCAGAATTTGTTTCATTACAGCCCATTCAAAACTTGGACATGATGTCTTTTTATAAATAAGCAAAACTGAAAAATATGAAAATACTAGTACCGTAATCATGTAATTTACACAACTGCTGCTAGACAATAAAAATATATGTGCTGCTCTTTAGATTTGGAGGCAACACAGTTAACAATAGCATGATCCTATTTCCATTCATGTTTTCAACCTTAAACAGTTAACCAACTCACCAATACACATGGTCACATTTTAGACTGAAGTCTTCATAGACCTGATTATAACATTCTATGGTCCATCCTAGTATCCCATGAACTTGCATCAGATAACTACTACATTATATGCAATCTGAATGTATCAGTTCCTTCACCTTTACTTGCTATTGAAAGACACCTCGATATGATGAATAGAACCAAACTAATGCATGACATCCAGCGAACCTAACAACTTGCTTACCTCCTACAGTAGAAGAACACAATAACTGCCTGTGTTTATTGCTTGAAAACATCTCAGCCATCAAGTGCAGAGTATCAATTCAAAAGTGTTCTCCATGGTATAGCAGTGTTAGGGACCAGCTTTGCACCATTAAAAAAGACCACTGTGAAGTGGAGAGGCTTTGACTTTCCAACAGACTCACTTTCATAAGCTGTTCTAGGAAGCTGCCAAGAAGAATGTCACAAACATAGTCCATTTAGCCAAATTATCCTACTACAGTATTTCAGCGACAACCATTAGCAGCACATGGATTAATTTCTGATAGTTGTGATGATGAGTGCACCAAAGTCATGTGAACTTGATCTAATTCCAACATTACTGCTGCTTGAGTGCTTTGATCCAATATTGCCTTTACTAACTGATGTTATTAAAACCTCTCTCTCATCAGGGGAATTCCCATTATTTTTCAAAACTGCCAGTATAAAACCTTCTGCTGAAGAAACTAACATTCAACCTTACTGCTTTAAAGAACTACTGACCAGTTTCTAATCTCCTGTTCATATAAAAAATCTTAGAAAAAGTTGTTCTGACCCAACATGTATCTCATCTGAAATCAAACAGTCTTTATAGCAATGTACAATCTGCATGTCAAAAAGACAGTACATAACCTAGGTGTTACTCTGGTCAGTTACTCTCACACTGCAGAAACATGTCATGAACATAGGAAAGGCTGCTTATCTTAAGCTGAGATGTATCAGCTCCATTCACAAATATCTTTCAGTTGATGCCACTAAAACACTTGTCTTAATTAGTACTTTCAAGACTCAACTATTGTAACTCAATTATGTCTGTTTCATCTCAATATCTGCTCCAGAAATGTCAAAAAGCTCAAAACACAGCATGCTTGAATCATGCTTAGAGTACAACGATCAGAGCACACCTCCAAATATTTTGAGCTTTTTTATTTTCTAATTTCTTAGTGTTTTGCTTTTTGTAGTACAATGTAATATCATTATATATGTTGTAAAGTGCTTAGAGCTTCTAGGCATAATGCAAAGTCCTCATTATTATTATCATTATTATCATTTGTTTTTGTCATCTTCTATGCAAAGCAGAGTCAATTATATATCTCTCTTGACTGTTTAAAAGGACTTTTTAATTATTTTATTAAATTATGAACTTTAACCTGGAAAGCAAGCAACCCATCTTCCCAGATGTGAAAAAGCTTTGGTCCTTGTATTGTTTATATACTTGTAAGGTGCCCTGTTATAAAGTTCTGGTGTTTATATGATATGAACAATTCAACCTAATTTTTTTCACAACCCGTATCAATGTTGAGTTTATAGTGTTCGCATTGTTATAGTTGAGATGAGCAGTTGAGAAAAAAATAAAGTCACACGTGTATTCATAAAAGGAATTAATTTATAATTTATCTGCAATCAATATTTATCAACACATTGCATTGAAGACAGTAGTGCAGTGAATACTCAGCCATGGGTGTAAACATAATAACATATATCTCTAACAGGTGTTGAAGTTAACTACAGATTGTACACACTTTTCAAAGTAATTTTTCAACCAATTGATCTGATTGCTACATGTGCTTCTACTGGTAATTTCATAATGCCTAATTATCATACAGGATACTTTATTTTCTTATCATGTAAATATTAAAATAAGCCTATGATGCATTTGATAAGTAGATTATTAACATATAGTTCATAACATTATCAGACCCACTTTACAATTACATTTGTTCCATGAATTTACATGTTAAGATTATTAAAATATACATCTACAGTCCTTTCAAATATTGTTCATTCAAGATTCAGTTAGTTTGTTTATTTACTCATTCAGCTACCAAAAGATTAACCAATGAGAATTGTAGCGAATGTTATGTGCATACAAAATTTGCACCAAGATCTGTACATTTAATCTTTTCCCTTGTGCTCAAATTTGATGAATAATGATTACGTCAGTGTATTGCTTTGTCCGATCATATGGATATATGAAAATCCCTTTTAATATCTTTACTTTGTTGTGACATGCATATAAAGTTATATTTTTAAAATTGTAGAAATTTTCAGCTAAACCAAATCCAAATAATGAAATAATCTAGGATCCATAACTTTGGTAAGAGATTGTTATCTGCAAGCAAGTGGTCCATAGGGCATCATCAAAGGCTTGTTTGGCTATAAAGCCTTGCCATCATGATTAGATTATTCAAATGTGTAATTAATCATGCTCTCCCAAGTGATTTTGGCTGTGAAATTTGAATTAGAGATGGTGATAATCAGGATGACCCTTGTTACATGTCCAACTGTTAGCACTGGGCTACATGAACTAACAGTAAAATTTTGTTCCAAATTTATTGTGTTCCAAGTACTTTTTGAGTCTCTTCAAAATAGTTATTGAAGAGCCACTGTGGGTTAGATACTTAGGTAATAAATAAATGGTGGATTATTATACAATCATAATTAAAATTATAATACTCAATCTTTACTTATTTAAAAAATAGGTAGATAGATATGTAGTTAGGTGGATAGATTAAATCAAGATAATAGATTTAATGTCTCACATAGAAATACATGCAAAATGCAAATGATTTTCAAAGTTAACTTTTGGGCATTTATGTGCAATTAATGAAATTGTGAGAGTCTGACTTTAGAAAATTGTCAAAAGTAAAATCCCAAAATGATTCAATATGTGATTCTTTCTTATTGTACATTTTGCCCTCAATATTTTTGACCTATTAACATAGTTTTTTGAAAATTGGTGTAGTGATGCATATTTCATGATATATTCTTATTTTCATCAGTTATATATTTCAAAATTCTAAAGCTTTTTTAATTTATCAAATGGTGTTAAAAAGAAGTTTTCATTTTAATATTTTGGTCCTTTCCAAAACACACCAATAAATATAAGGAACAGTTATCATATGTTTACTTTCATTCATATTTTATTCATTCACACATTCGCATACATTTTTCAGTGAATATCACATCTGTAGCTACATAATTGAATTATGTATACTGATAAAACACATATATTAATGAATAATTATTAACTTCAGAAATTACTTTCATTAATTTTTCAATTAATTAAGTTCAGTTCACTATGTCAGTGTACTGATTTGCCTGATCATATGGATATATGAAAATCCTTTTTAATATCTTGACTTTGTTGTGACATGCATATAAAGTTATATTTTAAAAATTGTAGAAATTTTTAGCTAAACCAAATCCAAATAATGAAATAATCTAGGATCCATAACTTTGGTAAGAGACTGTTAGCTGCAAGCAAGTGGTCCATAGGGCATTATCAAAGGCTTGTTTGGCTATAAAGCCTTGCCATCATGCTTAGATTATTCAAATGTGTAATTAACCATGCTCTCCCAAGTAATTTTGGCTGTTAAAATTTGAATTAGAGATGGTGATAATCAGGATGACCCTTGTTACATGTCCAACTGTTAGCACTGGGCTACATGAACTAACAGTACAATTTTGTTCCAAATTTATTGTGTTCCAAGTACCTTCTAGTTATTGAAGAGCCACTGTGGGTTAGATACTTAGGTAATAAATAAATGGTGGATTATTATACTGTCATAACAAACATTATAATACTCATCCTTTACTTATATAAAAGATAAGTAGATAGATATGTAGGTAGGTGGGTAGATTAAATCAAGATAATAAATTTAATGTCTCACATAGAAATACATGCAGAATGCAAATGATTTTCAAAGTGTGCAATTAATGAAATTGTGAGAGTCTGTCTTTAGAAAATTGTCAAAAGTAAAATCCCAAAATGATTCAATATGTGATTCTTTCGTATTGTTCATTTTGCCCTCAATATTTTTGACCCATTAACATAGTTTTGTGAAAATTGGTGTAGTGATGCATATTTCATGATATATTCTTATTTTCATCAGTTATATATTTCAAAATTCTAAAGTTCTTTTTAATTTATTAAACGGTGTTAAAAAGAAGTTTTCATTTTAATATTTTGGTCCTTTCCAAAACACACCAACAAATATAAGAAACAGTTATCATATGTTTACTTTTGTTCACATTTTTTTCATTCACACATTCTCATACATTTTCAGTGATCTGTTGCTACATAAAAAATTATATATACTGATAAAACACACATATTAATGAATAATTATTAACTTCACAAATTACTTTCATTAATTGTTCAATAAATTTCAAAGTTCAATTCACTATGTCAAAATGTATAAAGATTTGTAAATGTCATGATGCAACAACAACAACAAAAAAAAAACGAATTTGAATTTCACATTCAAGCAGGCACTCACCAGTTATTATGTACTTTTGAGTGAGTAATGTATATTAGGTGAAGTTGTTTGCATAGAAGCTACTTTGCTGTAATGTGGCTGACATTTCATTGAAAAGAATATCTATTGGTAAGCCAAAAGCAACAAACTTTTCTCTAATATCAAGTAAACAACATGAAGTATACTAACAGGCCAGATCATTTTAAGTACATAAGATATTTTAACTAAAAAGAAATTCTACAGAACAAAGTTCTTAAATTTGAAAAGGATAAGTTACCCAATTTTGTGTAAAAACAACAAGGATGACAGTTGAAAAATACTCTTATTTAATGACTGGATATTTGGTTTACTATTTCTTTAATCATTTTTGCATTTCTATTTCAATCAACTTTATTGAATGACCTTTGATTGTTTGTGTTATTTTTGATTTCAGAAATTACCTTCGCTCTTTCTATTTATTTTTCTCTCTCTTAACGACAATATATGAACTTTCTTTTTTATATATATCATAAACCTTAAAAATAAAATGTTCACTATCAAATAGAATATCTCAGCAAATCCTAGAAGTAATGTAATGATCAATATCAGATATAAGAATTTTATAATAAAGGCAGCGGATGACTCATTGAGAATTGCCACTATGAATAATAATAATAATAATAATAATAATAATAATAATGCTTTATTTATAGAGGGTGACTCGTTTGTAAAGGACTATTCTCCCTTGAGGCCCTCTTAAGGAGAGTATGAAAATGCACATTATATGAAGATAGCAATAATTAGTGAGGGGCCCCGAGTGGCCGAGTGGTCTAAAGCGCTGTCCGTTACGGATCACTGCCATCTCACCTCTGTCTGTGTGTGTTCAAGTCTAAGATTCGGCTAATGTAGTTATGTGAGTAAGCGCGCCAGTAGCTTCTCGTGGGTCGGTGGTTCTTTCCTGGGAGTCTCCGGGTTCTTCCTCCACCATTAATACTGGCCGCCATGTATAGCCTATATTGTGCTTAAAAGTGGCGTTAAACCATACAAAACAAACAATAATTAGTGTCACAGTCTACACAGAAGCTGTCATTAAGGAAATACCTATAAATATAGGTATGATCATCATCTATAATAAACACATGCATGCTCATGATATCTCTTTTTAAGTACTCTAATATTTTCAGCTGATTTTACATGTAGTGGAAGCTTATTCCATACAACTGTACCAGAATATTGAAAACTCTTTTTGAATTGTTCTGTTCTTGGTTCTGGTACTAGAAGTTTTCCATGTGATATTAATCCCAACTGGTATTTTTTTGAAAAAGGCCTGAATAAGTCCTGAAGATATTCCATGTAGACATTTATATAAAAGAACTGCCTTGTGAAAAATCTATCCTGTCATATTGCTATGGGTTGGAGATGTAATGAATTACCTGAAGAAAATGAGGAATACTCAATATATCTATTGCAAGATACACATTTTACTAAATGACAGGAGACATATTAGATCATCTTGGGGTTACCAATATATAATTTCTTTTGCATTCAGATTCAAGGGGAGACGCTATTGTATTGAGCAATAACTTTGAGTTGCCTATACACAGACGCAAAGTAGATGCAAACAGCAACAATATAGTTTTAGATACTTCAGTTCAAAATTACACATTCAAACTTATGAACATTAATTGTCCTAATTGATGTTTATGATGAATGTATTCAAATTTATTTCTGATGAGAAAAAAATATAGATTCAAAAAGATCCACTTGGAGAAAGAATAAACCTATCAAGCGGGCAAGGTTAGATTTCTTCCTAGTGTCAGAAACTCTTATTACAATGGTAATTGTTTAATTTTCAAAGATTGCTATTAAGGGAAAATACATATTTAAAATAATATCAGAACTGAATTTCTTTGAAACGAGTAACAACCATAGTTACTTTATAAAACTTGTAATGAGTGAATGCTTAATGTGCATATATGTATTGGTACATATATGTATATAAGTGGAAATTCTTACAATAAATTTACTTTTCTTCGGCTCTCTCTCTTTCTCATAGCTTATATTCTGTAATGAGTTCAGAATTAGAATATAATACTATGTACTAATGTTAACACTATTCTCTGTAAAGTTATGAACATTTATAATTAACTGTGAAGAAGTCATGGGTTGGATCCGACCAACTGCTGGCGTTGCATGGAAAATAGTAGAAAAACAAAAAAAACAATGTCTACTGAATAAAAGTAGACAAGTCATATATATATATATATATATATATATATATATATATATACATGATAAATTCTAGTACATATAATTATTTCATTGATAATAAAATAGCACAATAAAAGATGGCATACATAGGCATGGTTTTGATTGTGTATTAATTAATAAAACATTGATAAGTTTATAAATATTTGCACTGTTATAAATATCTTTATATTAATTACATCAAAGCCCATAGGATAGAGAGATAATAATGTCTTAAGACAGTAATCTAAAGAGAACAATATGTCTTAAAGTTGTAGATTTTTCATATTCGAACATTATTTCAGCTTTTATATTTTCTATTTTTAGAAACATTAAACACATTTAATTTTTATTTAATCATCTGCAATTTGTTCTCAGTCACTTATGATAAGATTTGTTAACCCAATCATCAACATAATTATTCAAAGGAATATTATGTTTTTCCCAATTCTTGGATGGGTTACTTATTTTTCTAATTGGTAACATATTGCACAGTTTATGTGTGGAAGCAGAAATGATTTTGATATCATGTAGTACTGCATAGAGGGAACTTAATCAGTGTCACATAATATCCCATGGTTAAGTAACACTATAAGACATGCCTCCAAATTTGACTGCACCCAACATTTTAGAATGATAAAAAAATAGTACTAATATGCTATAAAAATGGGACACTAATGGTGCTTTAAAAATAGGATAACCATATTTGATTTGACAGTTTAGGCACCTTAACATTATGGTTTTATTGAAAAAGGTCTCAAAATATCCATGATTTCATATATGTTGGATGACAAGCTGGTGTTCATTATACATAAGTCTTGCCTGTGTCATAAAGACCAAATCCCCCTCCCCTCCTAACAATTTCCTTGGTAACAATTTACCCAGGTTTTTTTTTCTTCCTACAGGAAAATAATCAGCCCTGACACCCTCACTCCCTCCCTCTCTTTCTCTCTCTCTCTCTCTCTCTCTCTCTCTCTCTCTCTCTCTCTCTTTACGCCTCTCTTCCCTTCATAAAACTGCCCTTTTTCTTATCTCTCTCTTTATCTTCTTGTATCTTTCTTCCTCTCTCTCTCTCTCTCGTCTTTGTCTTTATGTTTCTTTTTTCTGTCTTCCTCTTTTTCTTTTCTGTCTTCCTCTTGTGTTCCTCTCACTTCCACTCTGTTTTTATGGCTCTCATCTGTCTTACGCTCTTCTTCCTATATCAGTCTTTCTCTATTGCTTAATCTTTCTCTCTTCTCAATTGTATGTTTTAAGCTACAAGTGAAGACAGCTTCAAAATTTCCTGAAATAGTATTGTCAGACATGTGCTCCACAATGATTACTAAATCACTTACAAATTACCTCAAAAACAATGTAAATAAGTATTTACAGGACAGGAATAAGAAAACAAATAATGTGTGGGCAGAAGATGTCAAGATTATAAGTGCAACATCATTGATCTCTACTGACATTTATGTGTATAGTATCTGTTGATCCAATTCCAAAGGAGTTACACAGTATTATTTGTTGAGGTACCCATCATATTTTTCCTTGGACACTTTCACTCACTCTAGATTTTTTTTTCTTCAAAACCTTGTAAATGACCATGTGTGTGTGTGTGTGTGTGTGTGTGTGTGTGTGTGTATTTTGGATTTTTATATTTAGTTTAAAGTGATGTACACCACTCATGCATAGCCCTGCAGACATGTAACATCATGTCCCATCCAGTCACATTATTCTGGCACCAGGCCAACCATTCTCAGAACTAACCTCTTAATGGTGAGCACCAAGTGAGGCAGATGCTAGCACCATTTGTATAAATCTTTGATATAACTTAGCTGGGGTTTGACCCACAACCTCCCACATCACAAGTGGATGCTCTAACCACTTAGGTCATCAGAATCATTCTGGGGACCAGGTCCCCATTTCAATGCATTGTAAGTTTGCTAAGAAGAACCAGGAAGATTCTTTAACAGTTGTGTCTTATACTATGCAAGTGACTGTTAAAAATCTATTAGTCCGAAATTGTAACATCTTTTAACTGCAAAGGTTCATTTGAAATCATCCATATGTGAGATTTTGTAAAGTAAACATATACCTGCATTATATATCGAACGTAGAAAAGGAAAAGAAACTAATTGCATTTAGGAGAAATAATCAGCTAATTGATCATGTACTCCCATGCACAATATATTGTATGACCTGTTACATGCATGGTATTTCCATATGTTTAATACTAAATAGATTATGTATACGGAACTAATTCATAATAGTGGGGGGGAAATCAGGTAGATAGATCAGGTAGATAGATCTGCCCCCCCTACCCCATTGGTTAAAGGATCCATTATGTTGTGGTATCTCACTTGTATGCCTTAAGTGTATTACCAAAGGGCGCATTAATAAAAATAAATTAATTGATTGAATGGGGAAAAGATTGTGATAGCTGAATCTACCCCATTTCCAATTGCTAGCAGACTCATTACATATATACATGTTGCATTCAGCTTATTACCAAAGTGTCCATTATTGACAAGAAATTAATTATTTTAGGCAAGGGAGTAGAAGTTAGAACTAGAGGGGGAAACTAATGAGTTGTAAGGGAGGTGGAAATAAATAATTAGGGGGTTGGGGTGGAAGATCTTGATGTTACACTATCTATACAAATTGCTGGTTAAGAAAAGGAAAGTGGAATAAGCTATACAATTTTTTAGATTGATGGTGCATTATAATTAAAGGATTTTAAAGATAATGATTTGTACATGGTTATAATTTGTGCAAATTGTGAGATCAGCACTTTGACTATGGGCATTTTAGTATTATATAATTTGTTTATCTTGCACAAAGCAAGACATCATCCAACAAATCATCACTGATAATCCAATCAGCATAGCATCAACAGCTCCAGTTCGTGACCATTAATATCAAAGACCAGACTAATAAGCCATGTGATCCAACTCCAAGATCAAAAGTCAGAAGTTCTGTACAGACATTGGACTAAGGCATGTCTTTGAGAGGTTAAATATTGTATGCCCACCTAGAAATGCCAGTAGTAGCACACTATGAGCCAGGAAGTAACACAGTTTAAGAATGTCATCAGTTTATGATTTTCATGAAGAAGATTAAACAGAGAAGGGGCATGAAACAGTAGAGGCTGGTGTGACAGGAGAGAGTAAGTACAGTTAATATTGTTTTTAATGAACGCTATATACAACAGAATTTCTTAAAATATATCAGTTGAGACACTTCATGATTAAAAGCCTTTACACAGAAAATAGAAATTACTGAACTATATTTCTACCTGAAACAATTTTAAAATAAAGATTTGTTTCTGTATACTGTGTCATATAAACAAGCAAATTAAAGAAAGAATGATCTTTCATTTTGAAATTTCAATGAAACTTTTTTTTTCAGTAAATAATAATAATTAGTTCAGGATAGATACACAATGAAACAATGCAGCAATCAAACAACCAGCCTGCATTTTTTTGCACTGTAATAAGCTGTTTCAGCTCCTTAAATACATTGCTAATTAATTTAAAATCCACAATATGTTAGTAAAATGTTCAGGTTTTTTCCAAGAAACTGACAAGGTTATGTATTAAGTATGTTTTCATTCATTTTTTTCTTCTTCTTCTTCTTCTTCTTCTTCTTATAATGATAATAATAATAATAATAATAATAATAATAATAATAATAATAATAATAATGATAATTGTACTGTAAAGAGAAAGGAACATTCCTAATGCTGTTATTAATTGACACATAAAATATCTCATTTTTTGTAGGGTCTGATAGCTGTTATATCTACAATAAGGATCTGCTCTCCTTCAGCACATGGTCTTTGACTCTCAGCAGACAAGGAAAGATTTGCATAAATCTTAATGACACAGATATTGGTACTTATGTAAAAGTGAAATGTAAGTATATTTCTATATTTTACCAGACAATATTACCTAAATGTTTTTTTCTTCTCCAGATTCTAGAAAGGGAGATAGAAAAATATTGTGTAACGTTATTGAATTTTGTGAACCAAAAACAGTTTTTCTATGGATATGTATTGCTGTTAAAACTGCAGATTAACTGGAAATGGGATTAATTTTTACCATGACAGAAAATATTCAATATGTTTATCCAGACATGCAATAATGACAGAATTATATTATGTTATTATTTATTGACGGGTTGTATGCAGCAGTTCTAATCTCTGCTGAATACTTTTTCAAACCATATTATTAAGTTTTTGACCAAATCTCATATATATAGATGTATCATATATTTTTACACCAATATGCAATTTTGTGAGTCAGAAAAATTCAGAATTCAAATTCATTCATTGCTGAGTAGTGACTGAGAATCCAATCTCTGAAATTAATTACACCACTGTTCACTAGAGAATCAAGCTGCTGTTCACTTGCTAACTGTGACTAGGTACAGTTTCCAAAGAGTCAGGTCACACACACCCTCCAAATATTGTGTGAACATGATCACCTTTGAAGTTTACATTGTTAAGATAATTAATTTTTTATACACATGTACAAAAATAGAAACACTAATCAAAACTAATTTAATACTAGTATTAGAAGATTTAAAAATCCTATAATTGATTATCAGTTGCCAACATTATGTGTTTGTCAAAAACTTGATCTGTCATTCACATCAATCTATTATAGTGTATTCAAATTTCTCATCTCAAATGTGACCATACAACACAATTAATTATGAATTCAGATCTGTACAAGGAACATTTTGACAATCATAAAAATATAAAAGTTATGCATGTCAGGTTAAAGAAGTCTTTGGTTTTAAATTTGACTTAAAATAAATCATGTTCATTTTAGTTGGACTTTGCAGACCTGTCAATATTCTAGTTTTAACAGTCAATCTCCTGATTTATCACATGAAATATATGCATGAAAGAGATTAAGAGAGGGTGATTTAAGAGAAGTTGGTTTCAGATAGTGTATGTATAAGTTTAGAATTGAAGATGCTATTAAATCTTTTCTTACAGATCCAGATATAAATTACAAGTTTGGAACAGTTGAAGAATGTGGACTTAGTAGTGATGAAACATGTATAAAGGTAATTAACAAAAGCATATTAAATTCTCTTTTGCTCATATACATTGCAAACTCTCTTTGGTCCATACATTAAAACAGTTTGAACTAGACAATTCATGATCAGTACATGTATATTATATTGTATACTTGATGTGAACAAGCTGCACACCTCTTTTCATGGGTTGAGCCATTGGCATGTCTCCGAATTCCATTGAATTATACATTTTTACATTTCATCAATTATATAATTTTAATTTGTAACCTGACAGCAAAAATGCCAGTAATGAAGAATGATTATTTATAACAGATAATGAAATTTAAGTAATAAAAATATAGATCAAATTTTTATATTTTTTTAAAATGTTTTCCTTTATATTGATGTATTAGTTGGAAACAGAATAATGAATAAGAGTTAATGGTGGACTTGCTGGTGGATACATTTATAATCTGGGAAAGTTTTGTCACAAATGTATATGGACACAAACTGACCATTTTACATCAGTTTATTCATAAAGTTTATACAATTAAGATCTGTAATAACAGTTTTCAAGGTGTGCATTTTTGGAAACTAAAATGTGTGGCAAGCAAAACTGAACTTTAATTAATGCAATCTGCAAGTAGTTAATTCAATAACTACTTAGTGTGTGATTATCAGTAGGTCATTGATTCCTGAGAATATATAGAGAACATGTGCAGAAAAATATGACTCAGTCAAAATTGTATTGAAAACTAGTATTAACATGCATTTTCCATGTTGCCATAATTTGATTTTGTGCAGCATTTATAATACCCGTGTTATGTTTATTTTTCTAATTCAGTGGATAATAAAGGATTGTTAATATGGAATACTTAGTGTATTTGCTTTTTGTGGATTTCATTGTCAGTATGCAAACAAACAAAAAAATTATAAATTGGCTACTATGTGCCTTTATCTTTTTATAGTGTATTGGGGGTGCTGGATTTACAGTGGAATTGCTTTGGACAGATCATGTCATGAGTACTATGCTGTTTTACAAACAGTTGGACTGCAACAGTGTCACATATTTCTGTGAAAGTCTAAGCACATTTTTGAAGGTAATATGCTTTTTCATCAGTAAATACAGTGTCTTTAGATTTGATTTCTGTAATTATAAAGGAAAGTAGTCACAATGAACTCTAGAGTCTTCCAAACCTGATCTCTATAAGTATCACACCCACTGAAAATTCTGGAATATAAAATGGGTTCCATCCACCAATAGCTTAACTCATCTGTACATCAATAAGAGTACCATATTTTGTTAATATTTTTAACTTTATAAACATTAATAAATATTTTTGAGGTTGCCATGAAAACATGTTCCAAATTTTTCAAAATCAATTTGTGGCTTTTATTTCAGTCTGATCTTGTCAACTTATTAAAGTTATTATGCGGTTTGTCACACACACACATGCATTAAAATAGTATTAAAGTTCTAGTACAGAGATGACCCCTGTGTGACAAAATCACGATGAAACTTTCAACACATTTATCCGACATGCTTTGTTACAAGCTAACATTCTTATTAGCATTGGAGTTCCAATGAACCAGTGGCCTTGTGGTTAGAGCATCTGCCTTGTATGTGGGAGGTTGCGGTTTTGAACCCTGGCTGAGTTATACCAAAGACTTGTAGCAATGATACTAACAGCTGCATTGCTATTGCCCAGCATTAAGACATTAGTGTTAGAATTCATTGGCCTGGTGTCAGGATAATGTAAATGGGTGGGACAGCATGCCACATGTCTTTTGTATGATGGCCCAATAATAGAAATCACTATAAACTGTCACACACCAGACATCATAATGATATGACTGAACAATTATTAAAGATATGTAAAGCATTAAAATCACACAAACATTCTTTGGAATTCCTATTCACTTATTTTTTTTAGTTCCCACCCACCCCTCCAACAACCATCCCTGAAGATTAACTGGTTTGTCCCTAACATATATTAAGTTTTGACTAAGATTATCCATATTTAATGAGTGCACTGTACTTTTGTAAGTAACTTAACATTTTAAAAAAGGAAATTCAGCTCTGTGTGACGTTTGCGCTATATAACCTTTCAGCAACATTGACAAAAATAGTAAAAGTCTCTTTCTCAGACCATTTTACATGCCTTTCTGCATGAAGCCTTGGTAGCATTTCTATAGAAGGACTTCTAACTCTAGTCTGATGAGATTTATCATGAATATTCATGCACATTTATAAAAGACTATAATTCATTGATGTATTGACTGCAGTAAATGCTTCTCTGAAAAGCTTTATAATGTTTTCCGTTGGTAGGAATTTTAGTTTCTTTCAAAATACCAAGAAAGGCATTTTAATCAAGTTATGATTACTTAGCATGTTTTTTATTATCTGCAATGTGATTATGATTTTCATTATCTCCAATGTGATTAATGTTTTTCAGAATGAGCAGAATGTTTTCATGCATGCGGCTCAGTCAAAGTTTCTTGGAACATTTGGGGTTGATATACAGACCCTGCATTGTTCATCAAGCAAAACTGCTGTCAGAAGCATTGATCATAATTATGTCTGCAGGTTGTATGTCAATGCAAAAGTTATGGTACAAAATGGAAACTTCAAGGAATTTCCTCCTGCAAATGGAACTGTAGATGTTGGTGATGACTCATTAGAAATGAATTTCAAGTCTGAAGGTATCGTTGATATTGATGATGGCAACCATACCTTAGTTACTCAAAAAAGACTCTGCAAAGAGTTCAAAGACATACAGAGCCTGAGCAAAGTTTTACACAATTATTAATATGTGCATTTGAACTTGAAACAAAAAAACCTTATGTCTGTGTTTACTGTTATATTTAAAGCTTCAGTCACTTGTCTTATATGATGTCAGATTTAAAAATAAATAGATTACCATGATAATATGCTTTTTATTACTCTATCTGACCTAATTAACATAATCCAATATGTGCTTCCTATCCCTTTTTATGAAATATTCAAATAAAGACATAGTACCAATTACAAGCATTTCATTTATTCATTTACATTCTTATTGCATAGACAATTTGATGGTTGAAGAGATTATATATTTTAGCAGAACTTTATTTTTGTGCTGAAAATGTTTATGGTTCACTGAATGTCAAAGCCAATTAAGTTATTCCTTACAAAGATTTATATATACAGGAAACACATTGGCCAAAGCGTACTGAATTTTAAAGTTCCACAAGTAATGTCATGACATCATTTTATGGCAAAACTTGACCAAGCACAGATTGATATGATACATTTCAGAAAGTTCTAAATTTACATTTATAATAAGAATTTCTAAATGCCATGCGATATTATCATTACAAATTTGGGTATTTAAAAGCATTGTGGTACCGTAAAACATGTTTTCAAAGACCACCCCTTCTGCCAAAAGAAATGGTCTCTCAAAACAGGTCATAATCCTACATAATCAATAAGTCTGTGTATGGAAATTATGGTCTCTCATAACAGTGGTATCAAGACAGGTTTTACTGTACATATATTATTATTTTGATTCTCTATTCATTTCCTCAGGATTACAGCTTAGTAAAGGTGTATTTACTAGATTATTCTGATTACACATTTATCAACAGTAGGGTTGGCACACATTAGAATGGAATGGTGGTGGATGGAGGTAAAAGAGATAATTTACCTCATGAATTTATATAAAAATACTAACCTTATAAGAATCACTGGGATGGTTTGGTAGTCTCCCATTCATTAAATTTAAATGTTACACTCTACGTTCTATGTTCAATTATATACATTTTCAAATTACATGTAACATTAGTAGCCCAACAGATGACCTTGTATGCTGGATCAGTGCAATGTGCAAGGATTTAAGATATAGGCATGAAACAATATAATGAGAGAGGAAATGTGAGAGGATGGCAGCAGATAGAGAGAAAGAGCAGAAATAATAGTTGGTCAAGTACATATAAGAAGATGGATATTTAGAAGGATTGATAACATATAAGGAAAACAAAGTACATTGCAAGATTGCAATTAACTGAACCATATACATGTAATTATAGACAGTTGTTGAAATCAGTTAGGCAATTGAGATTGCAAATATTTTGTATTAAGTGTGGCTGATTAGTCCCATGATGGGGAAAAAAACGTGCTTAGATAATCACTTGCACAGTACACAAGGATCCATGGGAGAAAAACAGTGGTCATTGATCAGGTGGTCAACATCTGCAGGCAAATTTGATAGAAACTAGAGCAAGGAAAGGATGGAGTTTTGAAGTAGGTGGCCACTAAACTAGGTTTTGAGTGCTACTCCATTTGCAATTAAAAGGGTGCCATACAGCATGAGTCTACTGTATAAACACTTGTTCTGAAAGAAGGAAAGATTTTTTTATTTTTCTATTTTCCAAGCTTTTATTTTAATTTTTCCAAATGCTGGCTGATCATCCATTTGCAAAACATATTTCTCCAAAACTTGGGTTTTTACCTAGAGGTCATAAATGTACATTATGGTATGAGACATTGAGGTGATTAGCCAAATGTTGCTAATTAATTGCTTTTACGCTTTTTGATTCTAACAGCCATACATGTAGCTTGTACCAAATTTTGGCTAAGGATACATTTATTCAGAATTTGGTCTTTGCCTAAAAGTCATACAGTACATTATGGAAACAGACAATATTGCAGTTAGCCAAATTTTGGCTAATCAGTTTCCTAGATTCTGCAACCATACATGGGGATTATACTAAAAGACACTAGCCAAATTTTGGTTAAGCATTCATTTAGCCAAGATTTGGTTTCAACCTAAAAGTGTGAACAACAGCTTTGTAGGAATTAGCCAAATTGGGCTAAAAGGACATTAGTTGTGTACCAGCCTCATTGAGTATGGCAACAGGGATCCTTAGCCAAATTTTGGCTAAGCATTCATTTAGCCAAGATTTGGTTTCAACCTATGAGTGTGAAGAACAGCTTTGTAGGAATTAGCCAAATTGGGCTAAAAGGACATTAGTTGTGTACCAGCCTCACTGAGTATGGCAACAGGAATCCTTAGCCAAATTTTGGCTAATTTAAAACCTGCCTAGCTCCTTCCACAGACAGTAAAGCCATTGAGTAGTTATATACTATATATTAATCAAAAGCTCTTCAAAGATTCTCATTATGTGCCTTTTCTACTTTGGGTTAAGAGATTTTAGCCCATAGCAGAGGCCTGATTTGAGTAAATGGAAAAGCTCAAGTGAAATCGGAAGCTGTTATACACACACACACACACACACACATACATACATACATACATACATACATACATACATAGATACATACATACATACATACATACATACATACATACATACATACATACAAACATACATACATACATACATACATACATACATACATACATACATACATACATACATACATACATACATACAACAAACACACAGATTCAGACACTGATAGCACATCGTGAGTGTTTATGATACAGAGGGGATGTTTAGATGCCGTCTATTTGTTTCCAAAATGTATATATGCTGAGAAAGACCTGAAGCCGATGATTAATACGACGAACCTGTATGTCTTTTGAATGCCTATACTTAACACACGAATGGATAAAAACATATAAAATACAGTTGAATGAGTGGAAAATAGAGATAAGTTAATGTTCATTTTTACACATGTTTTTGAATTGTTTCATTGGCATCGATAATTCGTAATGTGAAAATTGTGTTCGTAAAATACTGACAGAAAGTAAAGTGACAGCGAACAAAACGACATAACAATTGGCTTAAGTTCTTTCTTAACATATTATATTCTTGGTAACTAAATATGGATAACTTGGTACCTAAATGTACTAGCATGCTCTTGATAAAATGTTGATACAGATATGCAGTAATCTACATATAGATATTACCATTAATAAACAGTTCATGGCAAACTAATAGTAATGTATATATAGCTGTTATCATTACGTAATGAACACTTCATGGAAAACTAATAGTAATTGATCTATAAATATGATCATGATGTATCAAGCACTTCATGGAAAAGTAATAGTAATCTATATATTGATATTATCATTCGGTAATGAACACTTCATGGCAAACTAATAGTAATTGATTTATAAATATGATCATGATGTATCAAGCACTTCATGGAAAAGTAATAGTAATCTATATATTGATATTATCATTCGGTAATGAACAATTCATGGCAAACTAATATTAATTGATTTATAAATATGATCATGATGTATCAAGCACTTCATGGAAAAGTAATAGTAATCTATATATTGATATTATCATTCGGTAATGAACACTTCATGGCAAACTAATAGTAATTGATTTATAAATATGATCATGATGTATCAAGCACTTCATGGAAAAGTAATAATAATCTATATAAAGATAATATCATTACGTAACGAACACTTCATGGCAAACTAATAGTAAGTGATATAAATATATTATCATTATGTAATGAACACATCATAGGAAATTAACATTATATATATATATATATATATATATATATATATATATATATATATATATAGTATCATCATTTAATGAGCACTAGAGACAAAACTAATAGCAATTGATCTATAAATATTATCATAATGTAATGAACATTTCATTAAAAACTAATAGTAATTGATATATAGATATTATCGTTATGTAACAAACACTTAATTAAAAACTACTGAAATCTATATATAGATAATATCATTATGTAACGAACACTTCATGGCAAACTTATAGTAATTGATATATAGATTTTATCATTATGTAATAAATATTTAATGGAAAATTAATAATAATCTATATAAATAAATTATCGATTTTAAACGAAAACTGAACGGCAAAATAATAGTAATTGATATTAAAATATTATCACTATCTAAGGAGCGCATCATGGAAAACTATAGTAAACTATATAAAGATCATATCATTACTTAACAAACACTTCATGGGAAACTAATAGTGAACTATATATAGATAGTATCATTATTTAATGATCACGTCATCGCAAACTAATTGAATCTATATATTGATATTATCATCATGCAATGAACACTGAATTGAAAACTAATATTAATCCATATATTGATATTATCATCATGCAATGAACACTGAATTGAAAACTAATATTAATCTATATATAGATATTATCATTATGCAATGAACACTGAATTGAAAACTAATATTAATCTATATATAGATATTATCATTATGCAATGAACACTGAATTGAAAACTAATATTAATCTATATATTGATATTATCATCATGCAATGAACACTGAATTGAAAACAAATATTAATCTATATATAGATATTATCATTATGCATTGAACACTAAATTGAAAACTAATATTAATCTATATATAGATATTATCATCATGCATTGAACACTGAATTGAAAACAAATATTAATCTATATATAGATATTATCATTATGCAATGAACACTGAATTGAAAACTAATATTAATCTATATATAGATATTATCATCATGCAATGAACACTGAATTGAAAACTAATATTAATCCATATATAGATATTATCATCATGCAATGAACACTGCATTGAAAACTAATATTAATCTATATATAGATATTATCATCATGCAATGAACACTGAATTGAAAACTAATATTAATCTATATATAGATATTATCATCATGCAATGAACACTGAATTGAAAACTAATATTAATCTATATATAGATATTATCATCATGCAATGAACACTGAATTGAAAACTAATATTAATCCATATATAGATATTATCATCATGCAATGAACACTGAATTGAAAACTAATATTAATCTATATATAGATATTATCATCATGCAATGAACACTGAATTGAAAACTAATATTAATCTATATATTGATATTATCATTATGCATTGAACACTGCATTGAAAACTAATATTAATCCATATATAGATATTATCATCATGCAATGAACACTGAATTGAAAACTAATATTAATCTATATATAGATATTATCATCATGCATTGAACACTGAATTAAAAACTAATATTAATCTATATATAGATATTATCATTATGAAACTAAAGGTAATTGATATATAGATAATAGCATTATGTAATGAACACTTCATGGCAAACTAATATTATTCTATATATAGATATTATCATTATGTAACGAACACTTCATAGCAAACTAATAGTCGCTAATATATAGGTAATATCACTCTGCAATAAACACATAACGGCAAACTAATTTATATATAGCTATTATGATTATGTAATTAACACTTCATAGAAAACTATAGTATTCTATATATAGATAATATCATTATGTAATGAACACTTCATGGCAAACTAATAGTGATTGATTAATAGATAGTATCATTATCTAATGAACACTTCATAGAAAACTATAGTTAACTATATATAGATTATATTATTATGTAAAGAGCACTTCATGGCAAACTAATAGTAATCTATATATTGATAGTATCATTATTTAATGATCACGTCATGGCAAACTAATAGTAATTGATATATAGATTAGATCGTCATGAAATGAACATTTAATTGAAAAGTAATATTAATCTATATATAGATGACACAATGATGACACAATGAACACTTAACGGCAGACTAATAGTAATTGATATATAGATATTATCATTATGTAACGAACACTTAATGGCAAACTATTAGTAATTGAAGTATAGATATTGTAATCAAGTAACGAACACTTGATCGAAAACTAATTGTAATCTATATATTGATATTATCATTATGTTATGAACAGTTCATGGCAAACTAATAGTAAATGATATATTACTATTATCATTATCAAACGAACAATGCATAGAAAAATATAGTAATCTATATTGTAATCTATAAATTGATATTATCCATATATATATATATATATATATATATATATATATATATATATATATATATATATATATATATATATATATATATCTATATATATATTATCATTATGTAATGACTAATCCATGGCATACTAACAGTAATCTATATATAAATAGCATCCTTATGTTACGATCACTTCATGAAAAACTATTAGTAATCTATATATTGATATTATCATTATAAAATGAACAGTTAATTGCAAACTAATAGTAAGTTCTATATACATTAATATCACTAGGTAATGAAAACTTCACGAAAAATGAACAGTAATTTATAAATAGATGGTAGCATTATGTTATGAAAACTTCATGACAAACCAACAGAAATCTATATTTTGATATTATCATTATGTAATGAACACTTCATGCCAAACTGATATTAACTGATATGTAGATTCTTTCATGATGTAACGAACACTTCATGTAAAACTGATATTAATCTATATAATTTTATGGGAAACGTAAAGTTCTCTATTTATATATATTATCATTATGTAATGAACACTTTATGGAAAACTAATAGTAATTGATTATCATTATGTAATGAACTCTTCATGGCAAACTAATAGTAATCTATTTGTCGCTATTATCTTTATATAATGAAGACTTCATGGAAAATTAATTTTAATTGATACAATGATAAGATCGTTATGTAACGAACACTTCATGGCAAACTAATTGTTATCTATTGGTAGATTTTATCATTATGTAATGAATACTTCATAGCAAAATAACAGCAGTCTATATATAGACATCATCATAATGTAATGAACACTTCATGGAACACTAATTGTAATATATCTATATCAATAGAGCATCTTTGATTTACTATGCCAACTGTTCCAATCTTTTATTATTGAAACAAACTGTAGCAGCTACAACGCACTTAACAACACCTTGTTTTTCTGAGAAGGTTAATTATTACAGATGATCAAAATATATGCAGATGGATGTACGTTTGAACTAAACTGGGAGGTATTATTGAATACTGATTTTTGATTCTTATGACTCATAAACCCCCTACAAAATGGAGATGAACAAATTTTTTTTTAAAAAATTATTGTAAGTGTTAACTTTTCTAACGAAATGGAAGGTCTACATGACCCACAAAATTAGGGCGGAGGTGAAGATGACAACTGATAAAACATAAACCCACATCAACACTCTTTAGCAATTGATGTTACAAAAGGAAAACTAAACCATTAAAAAAACTCCCAATGCAGGCATTTATTTCGGTAATAATTTTAGGACGTTTTATGTTTTTTTGCCTCTCGGGTATGTGTACTGATAACGTGAATCTAGATGGACGCAAATCTTTTATTAAAACATTATATTATATACACTCTAGGTAGTTATTCTTGAAATCTAAATGAAAGTAAATCATGTTGATGTCTAAAAGATGAGATGGTTATGATTGGATCATTACAAATGTTACATGGAACTGGGTAGGTAAGAGAAGGAAATCTTCAGATCACCAATTTAAGGATAACTTGAAGGTAAGATTCCTGTTAAAAGATTAAACAATAACTAAACACATTAAAATATAAATTTTGTGGCTTAATATATCAGACTCAGATCCAGGTATATGAGGTACATTTTAAAATGTACTAATTTGTAAAGATATCTGCTAGCAAACGCTACCTGAAGATATGTACAGTGTTTATTTATTAGTATAATCCTTAGTATACTCATACTTCTCAATACACATATTTCTTAGTCCAGAAAAAAATGAATAGCTTAAAAGAAAATTAAACTTTTCGTCAATTTTGCGCAGTGTTCCAAAATGCTCCATATCCCTAAGTAACGTCATATATATATATATATATATATATATATATATATATATATATATATATATATATATATATATATATATATATATATATATAGCTTTCGTTTAACTTCCTTGTTTGTTAGATGGTTACGTAAGGTGTATGACAGGCGCTTACAGGAGTTGTAAGTCGGCCTGTTGCTTCAAAGGGATCAACGTTCTTGATGTTTCTACGAAGGCCGGATTACCGTGCTCACTGATCCATGTTAAAATATTTGTTTCCGTGTTCCGCCGAACAACAAACGATAGATACCAGCCAAACATTATTAAAATAATTTTAAAATAAAGACAATACCAACAACGTGCACACCAAATTACAAAAGCTGGGTCAACAACTCTGACCCCGACGCAATATTCAGTAATACAACCAAACTATGGGGGATTTATTATTTAACAGAGTGTCACCCTCCCGATGTTAACACCATTCCCAGAACCCACAAACAAATGAAAGAAAGACAGAGTAACTTTAACCAAAATTGACAGACGTTTAAGAAATATATAAGCACCTAGAAAGATCTTTCTAATGCGGAAATGCATTCCAAATAACCCAGGCCCTCCCCACCCAACTTATGCATACATTACCGGGAGGGGCAAGACCCAAGTAACACAAAGCAAACGATCAACAACCCCAAGGCTGAAACTTAACCGGTACACTTTAAACAAAGACAAACACAAGCTCAAAATCACATAACCCCATCAACAAGAAAAGCTGCATATATACATGTATATATATATATATATATATATATATATATATCTGCCTAGCTACAAGGTTCCAGACAGTCGGCAAGGTACGACTTAAATTAAACAGTAGTTAGGACAATCAATCAACCCATATACAGAAACCACCTTGACAATAAGAACTCCGTCTAACAACTCAAACTGATCTTGTTCTTTTTCCATCATAGGAGAAATTTAGGCAGACAAACACCCCAACCTCAATAAAACTTAGACAATATAAAGGGGGTCTTAAGCCCAGACCATCCGGCCCTGCCGCAAAAGGTGGCAATGTTTGCACACTGAAAGCAACTAGCAATATGACCCAATCCATGTGACCCCCCCCCCCAACAATTTAAATTTTGTTCATACCACCAAGGCTCATTGCACAATGAGGCAACCAGTATAACTCAAAATATCCACCCCCAAACACCGGAAGGAACAAACAACAATCCTTTAATAAGGTGGTTAAAATTCCAAATCATCAGGCCCATTCGCACAAGACAATAATTTTAATCTTTGAGCTATCGACATTCTTTTTTGTTATTAATGGCGCATAGTTTTTATCTTCAAATTCGATTCAAAATTATTAGGAGCAAAATGACAAAAATATAAAATTCAGACATTTGGATCCATTGATTCCTTTACCTGCGCCGTCTCACGCCCACACAACAACCAGATATGGAACCCAAGCATGCGGTCCATGCAGTAACTCGACGAGTGGTACCTCCGACGATTAAATAAGCAGCGAACGGTATGCACATTTAGACCCCCAAATGAGTGTGTCTACACTTAAACTAAGGGTAAATCTTGTTCAACGGTAACCTATTACCCAACCCTCAAGTAGACGCACATGGTCAAAAAGCCGCAAACGTCTTAAAGCTAAGATCTATTAATCAAATTAATCATTTGTTTCCTGACCTTTGAGAATGGCGGAGTGTAGCCGAAATACAAAGAACCTTTTTACAATTATTCTGGGGGAATGTCCACTCTTAGCGGACGAGACATTAAAAAGGGGGATATGAATTGAACTGGGAAAGAAATAGGTAGCTTCTACAGGTAGGAAGTATCTCAGCTAAATATATATAATGCTGACTGGCGTAGATAGGAACTGAATAACTTGTGAATAATAACGTATAGCTAATTTATCAGGACATGAAACATAGCATATCGTAGAAGTATTAGAGATTATTACATCATAGTGCATTACTGTGTATATTAGAAATTTAAATGTGTATTTGCATTAATTAGTATGTACACAATGAATTATGTACAGGAAACAGTGGATTTGTATGCATATATTTTTATGTATTTATGTGTATCAATTTATAGTTCGTAGGACACAATCAATGTGAAGATTATCGTAACAACGAAAGATCACTGTGTCAGTATATAACATTTAGACGGTGTGTGTGTTTGCGTTAATGAACTTCGTTAGCAATACTAAAGTGTATCTAGGGCAAGGCGTGTATGTAGACGTTAGTGTTTGAGAAGGTGTCTGCTAAATTGTTTGCCATTTGTCTGATGGGAAATCAGTGAGAGTATTTAAGTACGAGGATGGATTGAACTCATAACAGTGGGAAAGATAAAGTACAAGAATTAGCACAGAAGGAGTACGATAAGAAAGAGTACATGAAGTAGCACGATAAGAAACAGTACATGAAGTAGTACGATAAGAAAGAGTACATGAAGTAGCACGATAAGAAAGAGTACATGAAGTAGCACGATAAGAAAGAGTACATGCAGTAGGACGATAAGAAACAGTACATGAAGTAGCACGATAAGAAAGAATACATGAAGTAGCACGTTAAGAAAGAGTAGTTGAATAACCACGTAACGGTCCAGAAGGACTGATAAATGGCATAAAAAGTGACACAAGAAGAGTGAAGGAGGGAAGAAGAAGAGAGCATAGAAGAAGAGTGAAATGAATGTTGATGGGTACAAGGAACTCATTTTAGAACGTCAACTCTGATGTGATTATATAAGTAAAGATATTTGTTAACAGACCAATTAATGAAATAACATTTGTGTCAAGTGTAATTGGAAGACCTCTGTAGGAAATTACTTGAATAGTTCCTTTTTGGTCAATATTGATTAAATTGGTATATAGATTGCTTGGAATTGTACATATAGTTAGGCTGTCTGCATTGCTGACGTTGGGCACGTGAGTTATTCAAACTCTAAATGCCCACCTTTTTGCAGTATTCACGCTAATAATTATTCTTGTGTTATAGTGGGCTTCTAACGAATCATCATCATCATTGTTTTATAAAGGCAAGTTGGACCACATTTATCATCGATCTTAGTAGTGTTAAAATGCATTTTATGCAAAGAGAATATCTTCCAATACTACAAAGACCATTCCTTCTGTAGTAATGTTGTCATAAAAGTCCACATATACCATTCCTGTAACATTACAAAACCGGAAAATTTGTGTGAAGAATTCATAAAAGCTCGAAACAAATATAGTTAAAGGCAAGTTTTATTACAAATCATTGTATTTTTCAGTTTATACTGGAGCAGAAATCAAGATTTGGAGGGATGATTCATTTGCCGATTGTAATTTCAATTTACGTGACCTGCAGTCGTGCAGCACTGGTGCTACAATGTCCAGGCTCTGACGTGCAATATCTGGATAAAGGCCACCATGTAAGAAACTCCTGATTCTACTCTAAATGAAGATCAAGACGCTGGAGACTCTGTGGCATTGACCTTCTGCTAGAGCTGCCATCGCTAACTCCGCGGATTCCTCGGAAATGCATTGACAATACATAGATCAGAAGAAAAAGTTGCCAAATCTATCATCGTGTCGTACACGGTATCTGTGTCGTAGATGCTCGCCAACCGTAACAGAAGCATGTGATCCGGTGTGTTCACGGCTAGTATTATCACACAACATATTATAATATTTGGGGTCATAATTTAGATCTGTGACTAAATTATACACGTCTCTAATAGTGACATGACCATTCCTCAGGCACTTTATATCGTTCTTTGTCAGTAGATTTTGTTTGTTTGTTTGATTAGGATTTTTAACGTTGCTTTAACAATTTTTCAATCATATCGCTACGATGTCTGCAGTTAGACAGTTGATAGTGATGTCTAGCACTGGGGCATCATGCCTCAGACATGTAGCAAGAAGTACCACCCAGTCACATTATCCTGACACCAGTCCGACCAGTCCTAACACTAACCTCTTAATGCTGAGTGTCAAGCCAGACAGCTGTTATTACCATTTTTGTAAGTCTTTGGTATAACTCAACCGGCGATTGGACCCACCACCTCCCGTTCCCGCGGCGGATGAACAAACCACGAGGTCACCGAAGCGGTTTTTCAGTAGAAGTTAGAAATAGAATTATCGCGGTTGGAACCATTATCAGAGTAAATCGATTATTTTACTACTAGTACCTTTTAGTTATATGTATGTGTTATGGCGATCCGATGATCAGGGTTTAGTAGAATAGCCACCCAAATTAGATTAAAACCTTATTGAATACACAGCCATGACCACAAATTGCCCCAACTGATCTTCTGTAGTTTCCTAATTTCTGAAAAGTCCTACATGTATGTATGTATGTATGTATGTATGTATGTATGTATGTATGTATGTATGTATGTATGTATGTATGTATGTATGTAAGTATGTATAGTGTATGTATGTATGTATGTATGTATGTATGTATGTATGTATGTATGTGTATATGTGTGTGTGTGTGTATGTATGTATGTATAATGTCTTAGTTGGGTCCTGGATGGCCAAGTGGTCTAAAGCGCTCTCTGTTACGGATCACTGCCGTCTCACCTCTGTCTTCGTGGGTTCGAGTCTCATATTCGGCCAATGTGGGTATGTGATAAAGCTTGCCAGTAGCTTCTCGTAGGTCAGCGGTTCTTTCTGGGGGGGTTTTCATGTTCTTCTCCACCGTTATTACTGGCTGCCTTGTATAGCCTATTGTGTGCTGAAAAATGGCGTTCAACCCTAAAAAACAACAGCAACAGCAATATCTTAGTAAAGATTTATGAGTGAAGCTATGAGTGAAGGGTTATGCCAATATTAAACCTTGAAACCCAAGGTTTAATGTTTTTAATTACATGTTTATGTAAATAGAATGAATGCCATTTCCAAAAGCCATGTCTTCCAGATCAAAATCTTGTTGCATTACTACGTACTATTTGATCACGAAAGTACATAATTAATCGTTAGCACGTAATATATTTTCGTTATTTCTCTAGGTTGCAATCTGTGAATTAAAAGGAATAAAATCCAGCAATCTCTTCTCCGTTTCTACCATAATGTCGAACCGTATAACTGCCGCCAGCATTGTGATCGCTATTAATGTCTGCCAAATTATCGCCTGAAATTCCTCTTCTATTTGCCTGAAATCCATCAACTGGCTCCTCAGAGATAATGTTCTCTTCATAGTACGGGATGTTCCAGTTATTGTCCCTGTTATCGTAGTCCCAGTTTCCAAAGTTACGGGAGTCATAAGTACCTTCTCCGAATCCGTCTCTTAAAATATTCCGTTCATGTCCAATAGCTCTTGGATAACCGCTGACGAAGACAGCGAGGCCCATTAACAAAGTAATAGCAAGGAGGTTCATCTATGCGTGCTGTTGTGAAAAGAAGTACGAAGGAACGATTAGAATGTTATATATATATAGATATATATATATATATATATATATATATATATATATATATATATATATATATATATATATAGATAGATAGATAGATATATAGATAGATAGATAGAGAGAGAGAGAGAGAGAGAGAGAGAGACACACACAGACAGACAGAGAGAGACCTAAGCGCACGAGATTAAGCATCAGAAAGAAGAGATGAACAAAGTTTCTGAAATGAATGAATACAAAAAAAATCCTTAATTAAATATATGAATCCTTAAATAAAAATTTAAACTTAAGAAAAAAATCGTACCTTGTCAAACGTTACAATCTTTCCAACTGTATAGGATTCTTTATGTGCAAATGTTCCATATATCTTGGACCTTTTATACTGATGCCGTCACATGATATTCGACATGACTTCGGGATTCATTGATAACAACCGCCTTTGGCAAAATGTCAACCGAGAGAAAGAGGAAATGAATGTTTAATTCCTTGTACACTTTCCTTGAACTGTATCATGCTATTACTTAATCTGGAACATATGTGTGTCGTATATCAAAATGAACTATTCTTATGTATTATGGATTATTTATGACAACCTTTGCTGTCTTAAAAGGTCAGAGAAGGCCAACATTATGCATCAAATCTAGATTTATATTCCAAAACCGTAGAAACGTTGTTGTTGTTGGTGGTAGAGATAGTGGGGAGTTTGCAAATAGAGGTTAGTAAGTCTGACGTGTTACCTGATATAAACGTGTTACTTCATTTCGATAACCTGTATCAATCTGGATGGAATACACGCGCTGAAAGATGATGTCCTGATATTGTCTAGGATTGAAATGTTGACATGTCAGTAGTATAAAAATTAGTGATTGCAAGAAATCTATTCTTATTCAGTTTATGACTTATTATGTAAGTAAATGTTTATAATTGGAGTCTTCATTGGTGTCATGCATATCTAGTCTTTTGGGATGTGATTCAAGTCATTTTCTATAATTTCAGTGTAATACCAAAAAACGTACGTAATGCCACAGTGGAGGTTTCACTGTATTCATATGTATAGATTACGATAGGTTTTGGTTGTTTGTTTTTGTACATATTCGACAATATATACTTTCACCTTAGTCCAGGATAAAAAAAACAACCTACAATAAAGCCATACATTTTTCTTGTTCAGTATTAAATATCATATGTATAGATCAAAAACACCAGTCACACAACAGGAGCAGTGTAGTAACAAGATAAAATAAATAAACAAGTATATCATTTTTCTAAACTTGAAGAAAGCGAAACAACATTGGATTGGACAAAAGTGCACAAAAATAGAGAGCAGCCTGATAAAAAATAACAGCTAAAAGGCATTCCAAATTTTGAAAGACCTCACAAGACAGAAGCAACCTAGACTCAGTACCATTCAAGATGAAAATGGAAAATGCCTCACAGAAGCAAATAACATTGCAGAAAGATGGATTGAGTATTGTAAAGAACTATACAACTATCAGTTTACAGGAGACCCAGAGGTGCTTGAAGTTCCAAACTCCACAAATGATGATGGTTTCCTCATTCTCTTCGGCGAAGTGGAGTCAGCAATAAGATCACTGAAGAATTAATGGAAGGGCAGCTGGAGTAAACAACATCCCAGCTGAACTTATCAGGAATGGTGGGAATCACTGATAGATCTTCTAACAAAAATCTGCAACAAGATCTAGCAGACAGGAGAATGAACAACATAATGAATTCAGTCACTGATTATAACACTCCCCAGTAAGGAAATCTCAGCTGTGTCAAACTTAAAAAGAAATATCATTTTGACCAAACATACTAGCAAGGTGATGATGACGTCATCTTGAACATACTGAATCCACAGGCAGAAAAAATAATCGCTGAAGAACAAGCAGGGTTCCGGAGTGGAAAAAGCACAACAGAACAAACATTCAATCTTAGGATTCTTTATGAAAATAACTTAGAATATCAACAAGACATCTATCATGTGTAAATAGATTTCAAAAATGCTTTTGACAGAGTGTTGCATGAGGAATTTTTGCTACAATAATGAAGTACAACATGGGTCAAAAGTTGACCAATACCATCAAGCAGCTATACACCAAGGCTACCAGTGCAGTAAATGCTCACGGTTCTGTAAGGAACTGGTTCAAGACAATGGTTGGAGTACGGCAAGGTTGTCTCCTGTCACCCACGCTCTTTAACATCTATTTAGAGCGCATCATGAGCGACGCCCTGGAAAGCCACTGTGGGACAGTCAGCATTCGCCAACATTCGGTTTGCAGTCGACATCGATGGTCTGGCATGCAGGTGCAGATGAGCTTGCCACCTTAGTGAAAAATCTTGATGAAACATCTTCATTTTCCAGACAGACAAAGCTGATGACATATTGTGGCAAACAAATATCAACTAAGATTAAAGTCAGAGGACAAGAACTGGAAACAATTGGCCAATTTAAATACCCTGGTTCCATAATCACCGAAGAGGGATCAACAGCAAAACGTTTGTCACAAGCAGCACAAACAACGGCAGCTATGTCAGAGCTAAGACCCATCAGGAGAGACAATAATATTTCTGAAAACTATAATCAGACTTTTGAGAGCACTCGTCATCTCAGTCTTTCTGAATTCATGTCAGGCATGGACCCTGGCATCATAATTACAACGAGGAATCCAGGAACTTGATAAGATGCTACAAACCCATCCTTGGCATCTCTTAGAGTAAAAAATTTACCTTGACGAATTCGTGTATGCAGAAGACATTTTTCTGACATAAAGTCAAAATGACTACGAACAAAAGAATATACAGTTTAGCCTAATATATTTTGTAATTAATTATTAGATAGCAACTAGAAATTATAATTTTAGCTGTAAAGTGAGTGTATAAATATCATCACATAATAATCAGCTCCTTCGTTGCAAATTGCGTTTAAAATTGAAAGAGACCTAGTTTTGTCAGTTTATATGCGAGGAAAATAACAGGTAGCTACTCAGAACAAAGCAAACACTTAAATGGTTCAGGATTAGTTATTCAGGGTCCATGAAAAGTACAAGCTGGAGAATTCAGTTACAATGGGATCATTTTCTGGAGCTGTCATGTTTTCAACGAAGAAGCTAGGTTGTTGAAAGTCCATACTCATTCTGTTACTACACATGCCTTATCATAAATCAAATCATGTTGTGGCTTTTGGTTTAATTTGCACAATATTGTAGAAAACCATCAAGATGCTTAAATTTCTTGCCACTGACGGGCTCCTACCCGATCATGAATAAACATGTGCTACCAAAAATGCCTTATCTCCGCATAATTGTAAGTTGGTTGATAAAGTAGATACCTCCATGCAGTGTTTCCAAGTCTAGCAATTAATGATCTTCTTGTTCGTATATAATACTAATATTTAAGGTTACTTACCTTATCTTTCGATTTGTTTTACCCAATGTATGATTTAATTAAACTTTGCCATTTTCTAAATTTATTTTATACTGTAATTCTTTCTGTATCTCTTTCAAAAGCCGTGTTAGCTCAGTTGGTATTGTATCGGACTATAAACGTGTCTTCGATAAAGTCTTCAGCAACAACGGCCACTTTTTTGAGAAATAGTAGAACTAAATAAATCAACTAGGCTCTATGGATATCTTTTCAGTACCGTTTTTATTATGATAAATGATGATTTTTTTTAAAGTGTATAGATTAAAGAATGAACTAGTAAAAATAATTCTTAAAAATATCAAGAGAGGTTGGAAACGTTCAATGTTTAGAAATCAACTTCAAAAATTGTCATTCTGTTACTAAACATGACCAGCGTTTTCATATCATCCAATTTCAAATTATGGAGAAACCCATCTCTTACTCGTCTGTATGAAAAAAGATGGCAACATCATCTTAACAAACAACGTACAATGAACGAATCTGTTGGGAGAAAATATTCTAACTAACCAAGTACCAATTTTATTTTGCAAAAGGAATCAAAAGGTTCAAACTTGAAGAGCGTAGTTTGTGTGAATATTGTTCGCTGTTGCCGCCGAGCACCTTGGCGACTTTTCCTACACTGACTCCAACAACAGCTCCCTCTGACGTGCATTACATGTGTACCCTGAGCCGGAATAGGAAGTGTTAAAGACCATTCGCTGTTGCCTGTCTGCATACTCTGCCAAAGAACTGCACATTACCAGGATGCCATTTATGACGACAGAACTGAATGACCGCCTGCTAAATTGTGAAGTGACATTAACCATCGTTTGTTATATCTGCACCCGATCCACCTTTGGATAACATATTTACAAACTCGTCATAAATGCGCCTCGTCGCATGCTTCGGATACAGTTAGCGAACTGTCGAGGAATGGTTGTTGTCACCAGTTTGCATTTTTGAGTTTCATTTCATAATTTTCTTCAGATTACTAAATTTTAAAAGAATAAATCGTTTCTCTGCAATTTCTTGAGTGCTCATACAGAATTCTTGGACAAAGACATTTATTTGAATGGTATTCGGTTGCAATCGTTATTGTCTGTGGATCAACAAAGAACCGTTGACCATTCAGTGCACACTAGGTTATGCTATGGCATACGTCATCGCCTTCCATTTTGGATTTTCGTCAGGACACGACCTCAAATTCATTAAAATATTTTATTGCTAGGACTTTTTATTTCTTATTCTCTGAATGTTCCCAATTACGATCTGATTTGTGCATAACAATCTCTCTTCATCAATAAATTAGTGGATCTTTTAAGTTCATTCGTATTTAATCTGTCTGAATATTAAACAGAGTAATCGCCCTAGATGTGAGAGACAAATTCTAAAATTGGACGTATCATTAGTATATAGAAAAAAACTTTTCCTGACCTTTGTAAAACATCATGTCAATCTCCACAAAACTTTTTTCTGGTCCATTACATGGACCGCATCACAAATGCAAAAGTGCGTAACACCATCTGACACAAAGTATGAAGAACTCCTCACCACTATCAAAAAGAGAAAGCTGAAATGGTATGGCCATGTCACTTGAGCCAACAGTCTATCCGTAGTAGTACTGCAGGGCAGTTTCCTAGGTGGTAGAAGGAGAGAGAGAGACAGAGAAAAAAGTGGACTGACAACATCACAGAATGGGCCAGGAAAAGGTTTAGATCAGATTTATCAAATTAGTCATAAGATGCAGCAAGAAATGACATAAATACAATAGTGATGATGTGTCAGCTACCGTATTGACGAAACGAAATATCTCAATACCTATCACTATGCACATCTGAATTCAAAGCTAATTAGCATTTGGCTTAAATCTTTTACCTTTCAATAAGTGTCTTATGATGATAATATTTCGAAAATGTTAATACGTCTAAATTGTTATATATTTAACAATAACTCTGAAATAATTACGGAAAAAAGGAGGAAAACTTCAGTAAGTGTGTGTGTGTGTGTATATATATATATATATATATATATATGCAAATAGACACATACATATACATATAAACACACATAAAATCACTAATACATATATATACACATATATACAAACACGCATTTTGTATTATATATATATATATATATATATATACAAACACATATACAAATGCGCATGCACATATATACCCATACGCACATATATGCATCCATATACATATACATACACATACATAAATACACGTATACACAGAGCTTTGTATATCCATGAACACATTCATATACATGCATGCATATACATATACACATAAAGAAATATACATTATATATATATATATATATATATATATATATATATATATATATATATATATATACATACATATATATATATATATATATATATATATATATATATACACACATATATATATATATATATATATATATATATATATATATATATATATATATATATATATATATATATAAGGCCTCTGCCTCCTCTTTTTTAATGCCAAAGTTATGTAGCTGTATCATTAAGGACAGACATAGTGTACGTGGCGCCCCAAGTGACCCAGGGGTCTAAAGTGCTCATCGTTACAAATAGTCATCGAATGTAGGTACGTGAGAAAGTATGGGAGTAGCTTTTTGTGGGTCGGTCGTTCTTCCCGGGGTTTTCTATGATTCTTTCATTTATTCTGGCCGCCATGGATAGCCTATCGTGTGCTGCGAAATAATAATAATAATAATAATAATAATAAAAATAATAATAATAATAATAATAATAATCATTATAATGAGGACTTTGTATAGCGCCTAATCTTTAGAAGCTCTAAGCTCTTTATAACATCTGTAATGATATGACTACAGAAAATCAAAGAGCAAAAAACCGTCAAATTGGAAAACATAAAAAATGCTGAAATAATTAAGGTGCGAAACAGTATTAGGTCCTTCAGTTTGTTCTTGCAGTCGAAAAAGGTAAGTTTAAGAGCACTCTTGAAAGGGATCACCGTGTCTTTGTGTGTAATTTCAATTGGCAATTCGTTCCACATTGTCCATATGACTTCGTTTTCATAGTGGGAACAATGAGTATACGATTGTCAGAAGAGGAGCGTAAGTATCATGCAGGTGTATACACATGGGTGAGGCCAGATAGGTATGTTCTACTGGAGTCTGTCAGTGAAACGTAGCACAGAAGATAAATGTTGTGTTTGAATCTTTGTGGCTAGACTTGTATATTTGGGTGTCATAAGCGTACAATTGGTGAGACACTGGTCGATGATCAATGACACATGAAAGCGGCTGAGTATATAGAATGAAGAGGTCAGATCCAAGAACAGACCTCTGTGGAACAACACAACATTGATGAACAGGGCTGTAGTTTTTTTCCGTTTGCAGATACAATTTTTGTTGACTAAAAAGATCTTCAACCACTGTAAGGCTGTATTCTGAATACCAAATACATGTTGGAGACGGTGGAGTAATATCTCATGGTATATTGTGTCAAATGCTGCAGACAAACCAAAGAGGAGTTTTGTGGTATATGGGTTTCCAGAACAGTCAAAGTGAAAGTGGGAGACTCCAAGAATAATTAGGTGTCACCTATAGAATTTCCATACTCAAGACGATTCGGAAACTGCTCAAAAAAGAGAGATTCAGTCAACTTGATTTTTTTCTACTGGGAGGAGGGCGGTAGAGACAGAAAAATGGACTGACCTTTATTGCAATGTGAGTGTATTTTGGACTAGTTCAAACAATGTGTGGCAGAAAATAAAGGTTGTTTTTGTACCTATGACATTTTATCATGAAAATTCTTTGTGATGACTGCAATTCTGCCTGTGCGATAGTGGCGGGGAAAAGATTTGATGGAGTAAGCGGTGGGTGTTAAATCAGCGCACTTTGGCTCATCGCCAAGAAAACGTCGATATTCTGGTTGTTGATAAAATTAACTATTTCTGTGCTCTTCGCCAATGGTCCTACTGACTGGGCATTGAATAATGCAATACTGTATGCAATGGTATCTCTGGGACAGTTGACACAAAGGTTGACGATTTAAGATGGATTTGCACCATGTTATTAAAATTAACGACGGAATTTTTAAATTGTTTTTCTGGAAAGGGCGAAAAGGAGATAACTGGAATGTTTCTTCCTGTTCTACGCCAGCCAGCTTTGAAACAACATTTCATTTTTCGCTTCCGTTTACATTTAAGTAATGACGAATGTAGTCCCAGTTCGTTTAGTCTTGAGTACAATGTAGTATGAATAGCCAAGGTCATAAGGTGTGAAAATGCCGTTAAACCCTACAACAACAGCAATGACATTAGTACTGAATATTACGGAACGTTGCTACTGCTTACAATTTTGTTTTAGTTAAACAATGTAAAGTTACAATATGGAAAAACGTGACTGTGACAGTACAATATGTTGTCTCTTTAATTAATTACTTATCGATCAACTAAATGCGCATATTCTTTCCATATACGTTTGAAATAATTCCTGTTCTGTAATAAACGGAATGTTTTACCTTGTGTTTGATGTACATGACTAATTTCGACAAATATTTGTAGAAGTTGTATATGTTTTTTTTTAAATGGACATAGACCAGTTGAATAATTCGTGTCCAGCTCCACATGCTTTAACAAACGAACAGGAGCTACGATTAGACGAAGGATTCTAAAGCGCTATCCATTACGGATCACTGCCATCTCACCTCTGTCTGTGTGGGTTCGAGTCTCGGGTTCTGTAAATATTGGTATGTGAGAAACCTTGTCAGTAGCTTCTTGTGGATTAGTGGTTATTTCCAAGGGTTTCCTGGGATTTTTCTCTACCATTTATACTGACAGCTATGTGAAGCCTTTCTTGCACTGAAAAATGACTGAGTGCTATATTTAACACAATTCTTATGACGTTTTTTGCGCTAGATCATGCGTCATTACTTTTACATTGACTTAAGCATAAAAAAAAAAGAGTTTGGTCAGTGTATGATGTTAATTATATGATGGAAACGTTAGATGGTTATGTAACAGACGTTGATATAAACGTTAGGTGATTATGTAATAGACGAATGGGAAGCAAACACCTCTAATTAACCTTGCTGATATGCATAACGTGGTGAACTCGCGGCTTATTAACCGTATATCACACAACGCACTACTTTCTGAACAAGCCCGCTCTCTTAGTCGCTCACTCTGCCTCTCTAATAAACGTTTTGTCTCTTCCACGGACATGTAATGTGCATGCTTGAATTTACTGGATTGGAATTTTAACTTTTCACTAGCGTCGAGCAAGTGTATATGTAAACCCTTGGACACTAAATTGTCTGTTGATATCTCATATTGGTTCAGTAAAAAACAACTATATTTTATATAAACCAGAGTGTTACACTGCATGCATCTAGACACCCCAACCGTTGGTATAGTCAAGCACTGGTCGTTCAGGTCGAGAAATAGACAATTTAAAGCTGGATTGATTCCATTCAGGTGGTTAAGGTGCTATTGTTTTGCAATCAGAAGCTTTCCCCAGAACACAAGACTTCTTTGCAAACCTGAATGTACTAGTTCCACTCTTTCTCCATTCTAGTATGCCTAGCTCCTGGCAGTGAAATCTAAATCTCGTCCGTAAAGTTAAATATATTGACCTTTCAGAGACAGGAAATGGTACAATAATATATAAAATGACCCACAAATACTTCATTGGGACATACGTCCATAAAGTTATATAAGACATTTTGCTATAATATGATGAATTTCAAGTCAAATATAAACCATTTTTCCTTTTCTGTTGATATCAAAGTATGGGTGATTGATTACATTTTGCCAGAAGTGCTTCTTACAAATAGTACCCATAAACAATTTCAACGCACAAATATCACTGGTCGATTACATTATACAAGGGCCACACTAAGACACGTTTACATTGAAAGAATCTTTACCGGCAGCTTCTGTTTGGAAAGTTGACATGTTTGAAATGGTGAGATCTATTAATTTATATATGTTTGCTTGTATCCTATAAATTTTTTGTGTATATTCAACTTCATTTCCCCGTGTATATATATATATATATATATATATATATATATATTGATTGAGCACTAAGAAGTACGCATGAGCATCGTTGCTTCTTACAGTATCATTGTCGCTTAGAAGACTGACATTGTGTGTCCAGTATTTTCATTACTTACATAATAATTGCTTGTATGTAAGTATGTATGTGTGTATTTGCCTATTTCTCCATATAGTCCAATATGTATGTATGTATGTATGTATGTATGTATGTATGTATGTATGTATGTATGTATGTATGTATGTATGTATGTATGTATGTATGCAACATTCTAATTTTTCCTTCGTACTTGTTCTCACGCGAGCAGGTATACTGCTATTCACCCTCAATGTCGTAGTTAGCGCAATTCCAAGACCGTTTGGCTACGGATCATCCATATTCGGAGACAGATTCGGTGGACAAGGCGGCGGTATCTTCGGAAACTTTGGAAACCCGAGATATAATTATTGGGACAGAAAATGGGACAGCCCGTACAAGGGAGTCAACAGTTACGTCTATAGATTACCTGGCAATATCTACGGAGGAGGAATATCAAATGAAAACGGGGCAAACGTGTATACAAAATACGGACCTGTCGGCAATATCAACGGAAGAGGAAACACAGACTTATATCACTGCTATCGTCCTGAAGACAATATCTACGGAAGTGTGGGAGACATTCAGAGTGGATATGGATTTCTGACCGATAAGATAGCTGTAAAGTGTATGTTTCAGTTATTGTTTGCTGGAAACAATGACGATTCACAAATATACACAATGGGGTCGGAAAATAAACGGCTTTAACCTGTCACCTTATCCAAATGTAAAACTGTATGCAGGTTAAATTGCCAGCGTTACTGACCCTTTAGTCGTTATTGTGCAAACGTTACATGGCAGATCAATGTAGTGTTACTCATGCGGTGACAATTTTAATATGTTCTATGATTTCAAAATAGTTCTTTTTTCATCGACGTTTGTAATTCAACATACTTTTCATCGAATGATCAAATCAATTGTTTATGTGATAGTACTTTACCACAGCTAACAACTCAACGTTGCAGCAACGTTGCAAAAACTGAATGGCAACTGTGTCATATAAAATTGGGTAAAGTGATTTGATGAACCTGCTGGACTGTTCCTAAAACATTATGACAACGTTTAAAACCATACTTTGAAAAGTGAAAATTGAAACCCATCTGCCGCACTGCTATCAGGAATGTCCAAAACTTTCATTAAATATTACAAAAATGTCAACATTACCATCCAATGTAGACGGGGCAGAGATAGCAAAACTTTCAATAGGGCTTCGCAATATTTGATGTCAGGGCAGCACCATTTTCACTTAAGGCAAACTATAACATCACCCTTTATTTGATCACAAAAGGTAGATTTAAGATGACATGGCACATGACTGCATAAAACTCGCAGACATTACAAATTTGCTCACATGAAAGACTGTGATGCGTGGTAACTCCTGCAAATTAGTTTAAAGTCGCACATATACAAATGTACTCTGTACTGTACCTAATTATTATTTAACTGTTCAGATAACATGAATAAGAATCGGACAGGATTAAATAGCAAGGATGCATGATTAAGAAGAGACAAGAGGGTGTGATACACGCAAACTGTTCAAACTATTATATTTAATTATCACTTTATCTTATTATTTATTATTTTTACATTCCCCATTATGTAAAGAGATAGTCAGAACATCCTCCTCGGCAAAGTAGGTCTGTGTCTTGTTCTGTTCAGGCGTCTGCAAACTGAGAAAATAAATAATGCATTGAAAAAAGTCATGCCATCTCAAAACTGTTTAGATGTGTTGACGTCAATTAAACTAGTGTAATGAAGCTCTCTTCGATGTACGTTTTCTCCCCTATCATTAAGCATGGTTACATGTTAACGTTTTCACACTCTGGACAAATTAAGCAACTGGATGGGGAAATCAATTCGCACAAAAGTAGATTTTATTGGTTCAGATAATTCACTTCAATAAAATTCCAAGTAGATGCAGAAGTTCGATGTAAGTTGTAGTGGCCTGTACTTAAATTCCGGTAATCCCTGGCACATCCGTTTTATTGACAATTTAGAAATACGTTATCTTTTACAAATACAATGTCAAAAGAGAGAAAAGAGAATCCAATATTTATGCAAAAGAAACATAATTCCAAAAATTCAGACTGTGCAAATTAGTAACAGTAAAAGTAATATAATAATTTGTAAATTATGTAGCACATCAACTAACTTAAAGTGAAAAATCCAATGTATAGTATATTGAAATGTTATTATTTTCATAATAATACAAATCAATCTTCAACACGCACGTATTGCTCTATTCCGATGGATCGCGCCATCTCGTAGCTTCTTACGGAGTCACCAATGTATATGATTTCCCTTCACATCATATTAATCTTTCGCCTTTAACTAAAATGAGGAGACAGCTTTACAGTGTTAGCAGCAGAGAGGGTGAATCCTACAACGTTTTTAGACAAAATTTGATTGAAATCCTAAAACGAGCCGTCTTATAATCTTATTTTAACCAAAAAAAGGCGAACCCTACAACGTTTTCAGACAAAAAATTGATTGAAATCTCCCTACGAAATCATTTTAACTAAAAAAATGAAAACGATTTTTTAATCAATTTTGGTCGCAACTTGTTGTCATCCACCCTCTCTGCTGCTATGGGTTAATAATTCTTTTACGATTTTAACCGAATATTTGATCAAGTCCGATACGATATCGTGTCCGAGGATCATGTAGATTTATTGTTGCGAATCCGTGTGGTTTTGACTGAGCATGACTAAAGAAATCTCGAAATTGATTGAAGTCCATATCAGAACACCATGTCTGCCAAATATTTCTAAGAGTATGAGTATCAACTCCGTTGAATACAGACAATAAATTGCAGTTATCTCTGATGACTTTTGGAACCTGAGTGTAGCGTTGAGTGACATATATCACGTCAGTGTTTTTGTGACGCCCACGGGAAAATATTCTAGCAGGATTTTTTTGTTTATCCAACATTATATCGTCGTATACGACTAAATTGTTAATATCTCCATCAATATCATCAATGCTCCGTGCTTCATCGATATCGGTTATAAAATCAATGGCGTTCTCACCCTTAATTTCTGATGCATTCTCGTTAAAATCTTTTAGCACTTCATAACATCGTTGATCATCTACGCTAGGGGCAATTAAATACAACTTATCCCACTTCATCCATCTCATTATTAAATTGAGCAACAATTGAGTTTTACCGGATCCAGATGGCCCGATTATAATCATCCGGATAGAGTTTGGTAGCGCTGCATGATGCTTAATTGGTTCTCTTGTTTTAGTCGCTGAAAAATCAATTATATCCATATTTCTATACATAAATTATGGATCTATATTGTGTGAAGTGTAAAACGCGTACTGGCACAGATGACTTGACGACGATTACAACTAAAAATAACCGATCAGCGCTTTCTGGTAAATGCGTGCAATGTGGTACAAAGAAATTTAGATTTGTGTCTATGAGATATGATTTAAAAAAAAACGAGGAAGTGATATCGCAGCCAAATTGGCAAAGCTCCCTGGAACCCTATGGGCAAAGTACCCCGGAGAAAAGCACCTTCCAGGATATAGCTACTGTGGACCGGGAACCAGACTTGATATCAGACTCAATAATCAAAATCAACCCAACCCCGGTGAAGAACCAATAAACGCCATTGATAAGGCCTGTCACCTTCATGATGTTGCTTATAAAAGCAGCAATCTGCAACACAGGCATCTAGCAGATGTGAAATTAATTCATGCGTTAAATGCTATTCCTGATAAATCCTTCAAAGAAAAATTGTCTTCATTTTTGATAAAATCGGCTATGAAAAGTAAATTGATGTTAGGTGCTGGTAATTAATAATATGGAATCAATTTATTATTCTCCGAGGGGATACTGGAGGGGTAACGCTGCAATCAATAAACTCGCTAGAGCTGCAAAAGTGAAAAAAACCACTGCGGCTCATTGGTTATCCAAACAGGCACTATGGCAAATTTATCTACCACCGCCTAAACAAATTCAATTCTCGCATTTTGATGTGACCGCTCCTAATGAAGTTCATCAGGCTGATATATTATTTCTGCCACATGATCGTGGTTACAAATACGCGCTAACCGTAGTTGATATTGCAAGTCGATACAAAGAAGCAGAACCGTTAAAAACAAAATCAACCACTGAAGTCGCTTCTGCATTTGAAAGGATTTATCGACGAGGTCCTCTGCGTTGGCCAAATCTATTGCAGGTTGATCCTGGCAAGGAATTTCAGGGTGCAGTGTTATCTACAATGAAACATCATAATGTCACCATACGACGAGGGCATACTGCGCTACATCGCGATCAGGCCATTGTAGAACGATTTAATCGGACGATTGCTGAGCGGTTATTTGGATATCAATACGCAAAAGAATTCATTCAAGAAAAGCGATCCCGTGAATGGGTTAAAAGATTACCATCTGTGATTACTGCACTGAATAACGAGATTACTAGAACAATCAACATGAAACATATCAACGCGATTAAAAAGAAGTCAATACCCGTACAACCACAAAAAGATTTCCCTAGAAACGCTAGCGTTTCCAACCAATTCTTGGTAGTAATGTCATTGTGAGGTACTTATACGAACCAGGAGGGCTTGAAGGGGGTAGAAAAAGGGCTACTGATCCTATTTGGAGCGTCACTACGCATAAGATATCTAGTATAACACGATCAACTGGTAGACCTCCAGTCTATAAACTGGATTCAACTGCCCCTCAGCGGGGTTTTACTCGACAACAACTACAAGTGATTCCCGAGGATACTCAATTGCCACCGCATGGTCTTAACTAGCACCGTTGCGTCTATTGCACTCAAGACAAGTCAACATCACATTATTTCTGACATGACCGAGATTGTTATTTTTTCTGTCTACGGTGAATTGGCGAGGATCCTTATCCGAATACTGCCAACGCATTATACAATTGCAACTCGCGCAGTGATTATTCTGTTGTTTCTTCAAAGTGATTATTAATTTAGCATCAATATCAAATTCTCGTTGTTTTGTTTTTTTTGTCCTGTTGTTTGTAACCGGAGATTTTTTTATTAATGATGCTAACATCAATATCACTTATTGTTGTGTCATTATCATCGAGGACAACTCTTCGAAGTTGATTTATGTTTCGTACTCTGGATACTGCGAGATAGACTAAATTCGACCATTCGATGTGATTATCCACCATCCAAACAATTGTATTCGATATAGTCAATCCCTGTGAAGAGTGTATTGTTGCTGCGTATCCTAGCGTCCACGGGGATTTATTAGCACGCAATGCATCTTCAACGACATTGATATCAACCAGCACAATATCATTTAATACCAGAATTTGTTTTTCATTCTGTCCTGGAATATCAACTTCAATATTCTGTTTTCGTGTATCCGATGGCCTATAACAAAGGGGTACTGGAAGCGTTGCAAATTTTTCTTTATGCAATTCAAATAACTTCATTTGAAGTGTGTCCCTGACTATTTTTCTACTTGCAATGATCAAATCGTTTGGTCTCCATGTTTCCCAGAAATCATTCATTGGAGTTTCTGAAATCACTTCACGCGCTATTTCGCATTGGATTCTATCCGGTTGTAATCTAATTAGCGCTTTGAACTCGCGTAATCGTTCATCAAGTGATCTATAATCAGTGGTGATTTCTTCATAGTAGTCTACAAAACCCTTTAGCCATTCATGTGGAGATGCACCGACAAATGGTGGTGGTTGGCCGTGATCCCCGTACATGACGACTTTTGTGTTTTTGTTTAACAACCACTCAAGAAATGTTTTTAATACATCTAATGACACTGTGCATATTTCATCCCAAATTATGATTTCAGGAATGAATTTATCACCCATACGCTCAGGAGTCCATTTGTCACCTTTCCATCGAAAAAAACTGTGATAAGTGCAAGCATTTACCCCTCGTTGTATCATCTCTCTGGCGAGTCCGTGAGTCGGTGTTAGCACAATCATGTTAGAAACGCTAGCGTTTCCACGACGAAATAATTCAATTGCACGAGTTGTCTTTCCTGACCCACCACAACCGTTTAAATAAACTGTCTTGGATCTACATACTGGATCAGATACCGGTGGTGCATTAGAAAGTTCTGATTGAATTTCAATATGGTTACAACAAATATATTTATCATCCATGGCAACGTCTGCGGATTCACAATACTCATGTAGCATCTCTTTTTTAAATCGCCAACGCCCCCAATTTTCTTTGGGATCTGTGAATGCCGCTACAGCTGATTTGTACTTATTGTGTATATACATCGAATCAGTGGCCACTCTAACCGCGGTATTAGGAAATCTATTTATCATCGAAAATAGATTAATAGAAGCATAGGCTAGCATTGAACTTCTCAAATGTGTGTACTGGGAATTATATCCATCACAGTAGGTAACAACCGTACCTAATTTCTCACCATTGGATAGAAAAGCATCCTTACGGGATACAAGTTTTCCTTGTTTCATTAAATCCGCTACAATAAAATCGTATTCAGCAACATCTATGATCAACCGCGAAGAGTATTTTGCGTTATCGTATCGTCCACCCTGGGTAAATTTACCGATTATTCTTCTTCCGAGATCTTTTGCTTGTTCTTTTTTAATTTCAAATAACTTCTTAGACCAATTTATGATTTCTTCTTCACTGAAATCTGGAAACTGTTTTCGTAGTTCGTTGATTATTCTATCTAGATTGGGTTGTGGTAGCCAAACTTCTTTCTGAGCTCGATAGCATATAATAGCCTCGGAAACAATCAACGATATTAGCATACCACAATCAATCATATATCTCAATAGCACTATTGGCATCCAGGCCTTTTCAGATAGGTGTCTACCGAGCCAAACATAACTACACGGATGTAACCCTGTAGCTAATTCAAATGATATCACACGAGCGAATCCGGTTAAATCAAAATCAGGCAATGGTCCATTAATCGCAACACGAGTCATTTCATGCGTGGGGTGTCCAAATCGTTTGAAGTACTCAGCGCATTCCCCATACCCGAGAAAACTTCCGGGATAACACGCGGCTATATCAATTGAAATCATACCATCACGTGAGTATTTCGTATTCCACAGTCCTCCATGACCAAATTCGACGCAACTCAATTTAACATCCTCGAGAAAATCCCTTCGTGTTGGACGCCATGAGTTTTTTTCTCTTGCGAAGTGAGCTACCACTGATGGAATAGTAAAACTATCCGTGAGTAGTTTTTCATGGGAATTCTCCGGTGAAAAATCACTAGCGATTTTTCTCATTCTGTTATCTAATTCTTCAATGCGATATAATTCACCATTTGGTTTTACAAATTGATCGAATTCTTCATCACTTCTAAGTAACCACACTGACACAGGATCATCCTTACACAACGCATGAATAGCATCGAATAATTTCTCTTCATAGAAAACATCCCCGACGAACTCCTTAGGGATATATTTCACGGTTCGTTCTCGTGGAAATATTGTTACCGCAGGTGTCCACGCGTGTTTGTTATGATCAATAATCTGTATTGGTGCTCCATTTTTGTTATATTTCGGTTCGTATAAAACCTCTCCCGTTATCGTCATAACTGTTATTGGAAATCTTAATGATGTTTCTAATTTAGCTATATCAGAAATCTTTGCACCATGCTGTTTCACTGTCAGTTCCCACTCGGTTATTTTCCTACGTCGCAGATCAGTTAGTTTATTTCCTCGGGATGCATTTGTGAAGTGTTCTATTATTCGTTCTGCTACACAATTAAGCCCTGACGAATATTTCATAGGAGCTAGTTTTGCGATATCGGGTTTATCATTTAACGGATATATCCCATAAACCATTGCTGTTACGGGATAAGATCTTTCGTAGTATGGTTTATCAATGCCGGTTAGAATCCCTGGTTTGGAATCTCTACTCACAATGACAGCTTTTTTATTCTTGAGGATTGGTTCAAATTTATCCCTAATAATCCATTTGCCATCGACTTCGATAATGAATTTGATTCGGAAAAAATGCCGTTTTTTCCCAACACGTGAAATTATCACTGCTGCTTTTTCATCATTCATGGTAGCATCAACAACACCATCAATTCGAAATGTTGACCAACAATAAGATGCTCCATCACGCTTGAATTCATTAAAACAGTCTCTGATTTTACTAATCATGGCTTTATCAAGAATTGTATTCTTTGGTGTATTAGAAACTATATCGAGATTGAATTGAGCATCTTTCCAGGGTAATCTCTTGGACGTTTTTTTTGGTTTATCGAGATTAAATTTAGGACTAATTTTTAATAATCTCTTAAACTCTTTCATGTTTCCGTCTCTTGGACGTTTTTTGGGTTTATTGAGATTAAATTTAGGATTAATTTTGTTACGTTTTTTTGGTTTATCGAGATTAAATTTAGGACTAATTTTTAATAATCTCTTAAACTCTTTCATGTTTCCGTCTCTTGGACGTTTGTTACGTTTTTTTGGTTTATCGAGATTAAATTTAGGACTAATTTTTAATAATCTCTTAAACTCTTTCATGTTTCCGTCTCTTGGACGTTTGTTACGTTTTTTGGGTTTATCGAGATTAAATTTAGGACTAATTTTTAATAATCTCTTAAACTCTTTCATGTTTCCGTCTCTTGGACGTTTTTTGGGTCTATCGATATTAAATTTAGGATTGATTTTTAATAATCTCTTAAACTCCTTATCAGCATTGAATTCAGCATTTTTCGAAGGCGTTTTCCTTAATTCCTTCATGCTATAATTAAAACAAGCATTTCAATGAAAGATTTTTATATAATGAATCACTGCAAGTGGCTTATGATTGGATCAATAACCCCGTGTAACAAATCATGCAGAAATGAGTTCTGTGGGTATCATATGCAAAGCTTTCGACGTGGATGCCTTGGTCTGTTACCCTGTATTCTATGTGGAGTTGGGGTCAGGGAAAAATCTCAGTTGTGTCTAAATTGCGGTGGTAAGCGATACAGGGAGTTGAAGCGATATTATGATAAAAGAATAAAAAATGGACAATCAATCAGAAATTTTGACCCTGACACTGACAAAGTCAGTATTCTTGACGCTGACAAAGTCAGTATTCTTGACGCTGACAAAGTCAGTATCCTTGACAGAGTCAAGGATAAAATCATAAGAACTCCTCAAGACTACATCGAAAGATTTATCATTAAACCAAACGATGAATTAGACAAACAATAGTATAATATATAAATGAACCAAGAATTCAGACAACACCCTGTGATCACAAATTATGAAGCATCCAGTGATGGTGTTGTAAGAAACCGCAGACTGAAGAAACCAGTTGGGTGGGATAATGGTATGGGGTATTTGATGTTTGGTGCTGAAAAGAAGAAATATTACTGCCATCGTTTCGTGTATGAATGTTTCAATGGATTGATCGAGGATGATTTTGTTATTGATCATATCGATTCTAATCCGAAAAACAATTCTTTATCAAATCTGCAGGCTATCACACAAAGTGAAAATTCCGAACGAGGGGGGACTGGGAAATACTCGAAAAAAGCGAGACCTGTGAAATCTTTGAATACGATAACTAACGAAGAAAAAATATTTCAATCAATGAATGAAGCCAGTAGGCACTTCGATATTTGTATATCCTCAGTACGATTCGTTGCAGAGGGAATAACCAAGACGGCTATTTCAAAAAGGACGGGACAAAAAGTTCAATTTAGTTATGTCTGATGCGTCATATTTTTCATTTAGAAATATATAATTGTTATAGAATAATGAATTCTGAAAACATGAATTGCATTTTATCCGAGATTTCAAAATTGAAAAGTTGGGATATTGAACTATCAGATGGGTTAAATCCTGATCAAATCATGTCTGATTTTCAGGATATAGAATACGGAGTTAACAACAATAAATACATGCTACCAAAGAAGTATGCGCTCATCAAAAGAATTCAGAATTCTATTAAGGACTCTCTCGCATTTTCCAGTGACGTAAGTGTGTTCGCTCCGTTGTATACCATCGTAGAACGAATACGAAAAGAATTGGGGTACGAATACGAATTGAAAAAGGAGGTTAATTCTAAAGTTAGAAACCTACGGGCGTTAATTCAAGAAAATGAACAATTTTGATTGACCAACCATTTATCATTATTCGATTGTGACCGTCCCTCATAGAGATTTTAATTTTTTTTAGCATTTTTTGATTAAAACTGTTGAAATCAGTGAATAAAAAATTGATGGCTGGTTGGTTCGGTATCAAATACACTAAAAAATTCAAAGTGGGGAAACTATCAGTATTATTTATTTTTTTATACAATTATGATACTTTCCCCATCATTGATAGGATGAAATAACACTTCCATGACCATCCGATGGTGTTAGGTCGGATTGAAAAATTGTTTTGCAATTGAAAAATTGTTTCTGATTTCAAATAATGGTCAATGAAGCATTAACAACCCGATTGGCTCGTGAACGACTGGATGCAATCAGGAGATTTGTACCAATTCGTGACTCTGTACGGAATAAACTACAACAACGACAGAGTCTTCAGACTGATTTTGCTATGGGATCCGAAGAATTGTTTAAACCAGTAACCACAGCAACGAAAGGGATAGAGCGTGCTATACTGGGAGATGTTCCCGAGACGGGAAAATCTGTTATTGGTGAACTCGAAAAAATAGCAGCGAAAACTGAACAAACAAAACAAATGGCATCAAAAGAAATAGTAGATGATTTACGCGTGATATTTAACGAGGCGGGTTTAGCAGCGATTAATAAGACTGATTCAACAGAAATTCCTGCGCTTGTTGTTACGACTTATGAAAACAGGAAAAATATGTTGAAACCAGAACATCATAAGTTTGTTAGAAATTTAGATCATTGGGCTGATATATTCTACAAAATCAAAACTGAAAAAACAGGTAGAATTAGGAAGAAGGATAACGCATCATATATTGAATATAGAAATGCGGTGGATATAGTGTATAATCAATACGAAGAGTTTAAACAACAACAAAAACCGCAAAAATTGCGAGGAAGGCGACAGCAACCTGCAAAGAAAATATCTTTTTCACCTAAAAAACAACTACCACCACCTGATCGAGATGGTGATGTTTCTGATTATTTCCAAGAAACTGATTTAGAAAAACTAGATGAAGCAACTGGTTATAGCGGAAGTGGATTGCAAAACGCTAGCGTTGGAAACTCTTCGAGGGAAAATCCTTGGATTTCATGTCCTGGTAGTGTTCTCAGTGATATATCACGATTAGAAGTTCTTGTAGGAGGGTTCCGAGCTGGAAATAACTCACCGGAAATAATTAATGAAGCATCTGATATCTGTAGACGATTATTTCAGGGTGGTATCATGGATATCAGCACATATCGAGATTTCATTGGCAAGTTAGTGGAAAGTGGGTATCACAGTGATTAATCACCGAGACTGAATAAAAACGCTAGCGTTTCCAATTGAAAAATGGTTTCTGATTTCAAATAATGATCATACACTACAATCATGATAAACCAACCCCCGTCTACGTAGTTAATTCACGGTTTCCAGTTTATAGAGCATACTACGGAGATGGTTTAGGCAATACCATTGCAGGGTTATTTGCGAGAATGGCTCCAAAAGTGATGCCGTTAGCTAAACAACTAGGAATGAAAGCAATTGAAGTTATTCGTGATAAGGGTATTAGTGCTGTTGGAGATTTTGCTGGAAAAGCGTTTTCAACTGCGAAGAATAAAATAACATCATTAGTGAGACGAAAAAAGAAACCGTTACCATTGCCATCTACAGCGGAAATGCCTGCAAGTGTTAGTAGAATTATAAATAACGCAGTAGACGAAAAATTAGCGTCGATGGCTTTAACTCCCGACCAAAGCAATATTGCAAATATGATAGCAGGAAGCGGCTTTAAAAAACTACGTCGATGAAAATCGTTTATGATTTCACGATTTAGACTCTGATAAATAGAATAAAATGTTCAAAAAATCACATGATCCGGCGTTTGATATAGACGCCCCAGTTGGCAAGGATGATTCTGTACGCGATTATCAATATTTCGCTTATCATGCAATAGACGCAAATAGTCGATCGCGAATTGAACTTCAAGTCCATGATACCAGTAAATATTTTTTGCCTTGTGAAGCGTTTATCGAAGTAGAAGGAAAACTTGTAACAGCTGCTGGAGCATCATATCCAGCTGGTACTCAAGTCGGTTTTGTCAATAATGGTATTATGGCGTTATTTGAGAGTGCAAGATACCTCATTGATGGAAAAGAAATCGAGTCGATAGATCGCGATGTTGATGTGGCTACAACAATAATAGGGTTAGCGAGATATTCTGATGATTATACAAGATCAGCAGGACCTTCTATGATGTTTGCAAAGGATGTTAAAAATACCGCTGGAGGAATTCAATTTGTTGTAAGACGACCAAAAAAAGCCAGTGCTGCTAATGATGATGCTGATGTCGAGGCTGTAGTTATAAACAACGACGTTAATTTCAATCTAGGAGCCGCAACACGTATTTCAATGTTGCAAGGGGCTAGTAAATCATTTTCATGCGCTATTCCACTGCATCACATATTTGGATTCTGTAGAAACGTCCGAAAAGTTATCTACGGGGCGAAGCATACAGTAGCGCTTGTACGAAAGGGTGATGATAATGACGCAATTTGGAGGATTCCAGCAGATGCTGCAAATCCCAATGCTGATGCCGGTAAAGTTATTTTAACAAAAATATCATTGTGGATGCCAATGTTGACTCCAGCAATCACCGCAGAAGAACGATTACTATCATTTATGGACCAAGGAGGAAAGTCGTTGTTGAGTTGGTTAACCGTGAGTACAGATGTTAAACAATCAAATCTCAACGGGTTATTCACGTGGAATCTAGCATCAAAACAAGGTGTTTCAGCTCCACGTCATATATTTGTAGCGCTACAGGATAACACACGAGTTGGCGATCAACGTTTCAGTCATATGATATTTGATCAGTTAGGTGTGAAAGACGTCTCACTGAGAATAAACGGCCAGCAGGAACCATCCGAAGATGTGCAACTCGATTACACAGAAAATCATATTGCACGAGTTTATCATCGTCTGTTGTCGTTTATGGCACGTGATCAAAATGTGGATACTGGTTTGCAAATATCACAATACGACTTTAAGAGTTTATACCCGATCTATTACTTTTCGCTGGAACATCTCGATTTAACAAGACAGTCCGTCGTTGATATACACTTTAGAGCTAATGTAACCAAGCCTGATGCTATTGATAATTATAGAGCGGTTGCTGTCATTCTCAGTGATAAATCAATGCTACTTGAAAGTGTTGGTGGAAGAATGAGAGTGGTAGATGCCCCAGTGGAAAACATGTAATTGAAATTGTAAACGATTTAGAATCAATCAATTATGTATAATGTCATATAGTGTTATTAGTGTTGCGTTAACTCCCGGTCAATTAAAAAAATTGCAATCGGAATCAGCTAAAAAATGTGGAACCACAATCACGTTGAAACCCAACCAAATGACTGGTGGTGCAAATAAACTATCGCTGACAACTCGTCAGGTGAAACATTTCAATGATGCACTTGCAGCCAAAAAAGGGGTTCAGATTACTCTCTCTGCGGCTGCTATCAAAAATATGATTAAAACAGGCGGTATATTCCCGTTGTTAGCTGCAATACCAGCATTGATTGCAGCAGCAGCCCCAGCAGTGGCTAAAGCAGCGGCGTTAGGAGCCGTTGGTACTGCAGCAGGAATGGCACTTAAGAAGGCAACTGGGAAGGGATATAAAAAAAAGGGACGATCCGTTCACGGATTAAGTCTAAGACTACCAGGAACCCCGTATTCATGGTACAGCGGAAAAGGTCTAAGACTACCAGGAACCCCGTATTCATGGTACAGCGGAAAAGGTCTGAGACTACCAGGAACGGTTTATTAATTGAGGAACCTATTTTTCCCATGTCCAATTTTGATTTAATGGATGCGGCTAAAAAACTAGTGATTAAAAATTTCAGAGGTGTTTTTATGAAAGATCAATTACCACATCAACCAAACAAAACTGAAACAGGTATTATTAATCTCGATAACAGCACCGGACCTGGAACTCACTGGGTTGCATACGCTATTGATCCACGTGGGATTGTCTATTTTGATTCATATGGATTAGCCCCACCAAAAGAGTTTATGCGTTACATAAAACAATTTCCAATGAAGACTTGGTATTCTACGCTACCAACACAAACGATGATTGACCCACCAATATGTGGCAGCGAAGTATTAAATGTCCTTGACGCTATTTCTAACTCCTTGAGTAACCCAAGCGGAAAACCACCACATGTTGTCGTTAATGAATACACTAGTAATCGCTGGCAACGACAGAGTCGTCAAAAACGATTTTAGAGAGAGAAAGAGTTTTACAATAACATGATTGATATTTGGGGGAGATCTTTGAAACCCAAACCCGATGGCACTGCACCACCTGATTCTGTCAAAGATGTAAAAAAAACTAATCAAAGATGAAATAGCTGAGACGTTGAACTTAACAAATGTTGATCCTTATGAAATAGTTGTATTTCAAGACAAACAGGGTAAATTGAAATCCAGTGATGTGTCATTGGATGATATTTTAGTTAAACAACGAAACGCAATCGACAACACCGTTGCGTTATTTTCCGATCAGGGTAAATTGAAAACCAGTAATATTTCTCTGGATGATATTTTGGTTAAACAACAAAACGCAATCGAGGATACTATCGCGTTATTTTCCGATCAGGGTAAACTAAAACCGGGTGTACTCGTTTCGACGATTACAGATCGATTAAAAACTCTCAACGATGAGTTAAACAATTTTGTGTTTGTACTAACAACACTTGAATCTAGAATTGAAGAAAACGGAAAACAGTTTTCAGTTTTTCGTAGAAATATCATTGATAAATTTATTGGAACCCAGTTGGATAAAATTGAAATAAAACTCCCTGATATTAAAAAATCCATCGATGAGACGAAAAACTTCATCGAAGCCGTCAAAGGTGATTTTTCGAGGATGATAACAATCATTGAAAAAACAAAAATTCCTCATGAGAAAACCAACAACGTCGTGTACACAATCCAACACGGATCATTTGAGTGGACACCTACAAACAACAAATTAGATATCACTGCAACCGTTAAGGGTATTTATCGATTAACACTAGTAACACCATTAACTCAATTTAATATATCATCGTCGAGTTCATCCGGGGTCAACAATACGATTTCAACGATCATCGACAAGGATAAAACTGAAAAGTTCACGATAACATCTACTGATAAACATTTGGTTAGGGTTTCAATAACGTGGTATGTAGAATTCGTAGCGGATTTAAGTAAATAACTAAATTGAAAGGATTTCACAATTGAAAACGCTAGTGTTTTTAAAATAAAAATGATTTCATCAACTCAATGTCGCTATGATCAGGTCAGAGAATTTCAGAATAGACTCAAAACCCTCACTGAGGAGTATCAAATAAAAATAAAAAAATACCGACGAAGAATCACCGCAATTGATGTTATTATATACTCGGTGTCAAGCGTTCTCACTGGCGCCGGAATAATACTTGCATCGGTTACAATGATTGCCCCGGTCGTAGTTCCAATTTGCATTTCTGCGGTGGCTACAATCGGGGGTATATCAACCGGGATAGCAAAAAAGATATCATCATGCAGCCAGAGTAAACTGCAGAATTACTTACTTCAATTTCATATTGCATCAACCGCATACTCGCAATTATCCCTGATGATATCGTCGTCACTCGATAATACGATTATATCAGATAGTGAATTCTCAGCGATGGTCAGTAATTTTGATTCCGCGATATCGAAATTAGAGCGACAACATGAGTATAATAACAATGACAACACTGATGGAATCAGAAAACACGAACCCAAAAAACAAAATGATCTCAATAATATCAACATTACCAGATTGTGAGTTCTCAGTGATGGTCAGTATTTATGATTCATCGATACCAAAATTAGAAATAAATCATGAGTATAATAACAATGACAACACCGCAGGAATTACTTCAACGAATAGTGGAGAACACGAACCCAGTACAAACAAGCATGATATCAATAACATCAACGAATCCAGAATTCAGTGTGAATTTCCCCTCTCCGGTCCCGGTGAAGGAGATAGCGCTTGCAAAACTACGAGTTTATCACAGTTGGCCTAATATCAGATCAAAATCATTTGGTGGTCAACAACCCAATAATTCTTTAGTGTTTGCAAATAAGAATAAACCCGACGGAACCCCAGACTGGAACGTTGTTTCCATACCAACCGGATCATACCAAATCGAACAAATCAATGATGAATTCGCGCGTAGAATAAAATCGATTACTGGAGTAGAGTCAAAAATCGCTATAACAGTTCATGAACCGACGCTATCATCCGCAATTGAGATAAACACAGAAGGATACGTCGTAGATATCTATCAAAGTTCTATTAGAACCGTACTAGGATGGCCTGAATTACCACCCCAGAGTAAAACCGTTGATGTACCCGAACCACAAAAAAATGATTATGTCACAGACAGGATAAACCCCGATAATCCAGTTAAGTGTTATAAAGAATATCAATCCAATGCAGATTTTTTTGATTTTGCATATTACTCAACTGGAAGAGAGGAGGATATCATAGAGAGAGATCTTTTTGTTAACGAACCTAAAGTCGTTGAAAATTTTACAGCAATGAATACTGATTTTTCACTGTTGTTAATACCCCTTACATCCGGCTCTCTCACCCGAGATGAATTTATCAGTGTTGTAGAAATATGCAATAAAATCATCAATGACATGGAAACATTTAATTCACAAATTATTCTAGAGATATTAGGTGACGATAATCCTAAAACGAGAACAAGATTTGCAACAGACTATAAAATCCGCGAAGAAGATATTCGTGAGTTTAAACTACCAGGATATAATATCTCAGAACTAAAAAAACTTCTCAATGATGCCATCGATGTTGGTTTCAAAATAATTCATGATGCATGGAAAAAAACAGCATCACCGGAAATAAAAATCCTCAAACATAATAATGACCCAGACGGTGGCGGCAGGTATATCGCTCCGTTCAACGTAAATATATCCTCAGTGATTGCGCTCAATTTAGTGTGTGATGTTATCGAAGGAAGCTATCAGATTAATCTAGAGCAATCAAATCAAGCTCAGCAGGGATATATTCTTTATTCGTTTGCACCAACAGCTCCTCCAGGATTCCTAATTATTGAAAACCCAATTAATCCTGTCTACATGCGATGCCATAATAATTCATTAACCAGAATTAATTTCAAACTCACCGACCAGTCAAATAATCTGATTGATTTACAAGAAGAGGTGTTAGCGATTAGTCTGTTTGTAAAATCATAAATGATTTTCGTCCTAAAGACTTGATCAAATATTCGGTTAAAATCATTTTATTATTTTTATTAACCCATAGCAGCAGAGAGGGTGGATGACAACAAGTTGCGACCAAAATTGATTAAAAAATCGTTTTCATTTTTTTAGTTAAAGTGATTTCGTAGGGAGATTTCAATCAATTTTTTGTCTGAAAACGTTGTAGGGTTCGCCTTTTTTTGGTTAAAATAAGATTATAAGACGGCTCGTTTTAGGATTTCAATCAAATTTTGTCTAAAAACGTTGTAGGATTCACCCTCTCTGCTGCTGTGTTATTGCAAAGACGTTGTATCAACAAAGGATTATCAAAATGATTTACATGGTTTTTGTTATATCAGTTTTGAAGGACTTTTCATTAGTTTGTAAGAAGGTTTTTCTTTCTATTTTTCTATATCTCACTGAACTGAAAGAGAAGGAATACAAAGTAGGGTAAAGAACTTTCTCAAGTGTTTTTGCCCCTGAGGAATATGCTACGGGAAATGAATTTAAGGAAACTCTTTACACCTCAGGTCACGAGTGACTTTGAGTATTTAGATAGCACTAAAAAGACGATAAGAGATGACCTGGGATCTCCACAAAAAATTGGGGGAACTAGGGACAAAAATACTATACAATAGGCAATAAAGTCTATTAAAAGAACCAGCAGTACTGTATTCAGGTTGCGGCAAACTGGGGTGACAAGGGGAGGGGTAGCCACGATTATTAAAATAAACCAGGGTGCAAATGGGAAAGCATAGAGGAAACGGAGTTTTTTAGTGAAAGGTTAATTCATATCAAAATGGGAGGGAGTAATCTGATAAATGTATATATGCCAGTTAAATATAACAAGAAAGTGGCTTTTTCATCAAAATTAGCAGAGTATCTAGAAAACAATACATCGGGAAATGTGATTATAGGAGGGGATTTTAATAGAGCTGGAGACGAAATAGTCAGGAAGGAAAAATTGACACCAAATGACATTATTATTAAGGACCAAATGAAGTACACAATGAAATCTTTAAACCTGATTGATATATATAGACAACTTAATATATTAAGGGTGGAATATGCCTACATATACAAAGATGAAAAGGAAGTAGAATAAACAAATTTTGGGGCACATCTTTCGGAACCAACAATATATAAAAGCATGGATATCAGAATATAAAATTTCGGACCATAAATAAATTTTGTAGAAAAAGGTAAAAAGAATAGAAGAAAATGGGCGAGGGGATCATGGAAACTTAACAATAAAATATTGGGGAATGAGGCTTTGGGGATTCAAATAAAAAGGAAGATAGATAAATTTACAACTAAGGGAAATTTAGACATTATGCAAGGATGCGACAAACTAAAGAACATTTTTTAAAAAACAGCGGTCTTCCACTCTAAAATAAGAGCCATCAAAATGAAATTAGAAATTGAAGCTAAAGAAAATATCATAACAACAATAAACACGTAAAGCACAAAAAAACACTAGAAGAAAGATTCGTAAGTTTAAAAAAAGAGCATCGAAAGGAATGGAAAATTAAAGCATGGATTTTTACACACCTATACCAAAAGGCAGAGGGGGTTTATTAAGGGAAAAATTAAGAAGAGGCGGGAACACTAGAATCACTAAATATAGAAGGGGAGGTATCGACTGACAAAACTGAAATTTTGGGATATATATAAAATTACTATAATGAATTATATACGACACAGAATATAAATGACGAAGATATAGACAATTACTTACAAGATACAGATTGCGAGAAAATTACCTCAGAACATAGGGACATATGTGAGGAATTTCTCTCGCAAGACGAGATTACAGAGACTAAAGGGAAATTATCTATAAATAAAGCATCAGGGAGAGATGTACTCTCAGCGGAATTCCATAAAAAAAATTCTGTAGAGAGCTGTCGCCAGTACTAGAATGGTTATACAACAATATCGCATTAAGAAATCAAAACATGCCAAACAATGAGGGAGGGAATGATAACTTTAATATATATATAGGGAAAGGAGATAGGGAAGACTTAAAACACTGTAGATCCATCTCACTCCTCAATATTGATTATAAAATTATAAGTAAAATACTAGCGGAAAGGGTAAGAAAATTAAAATTATAAATCAAACTAGTGGCCAGAAAAGACAACGACATTACCTAATACTGGCTGTGTTGAAAAATCACGCCGTTGTACAGTTATAGTTATTTGTCATTACGTTTACAGGTTTCATATTGATTGTTCGAGCAATCTCATTGTTTAACGTGGTTACCACACTTGCAACCCATTAGCTTGAACTTTTGTCTTCAATAAATTTTCTCGCGTATTGATATCCAAATAAACGATCTGCAAATGTTCTGTTGAATCGTTCAACAATTGCCTGATCACGGTGTATTGCAGTATGTCCTCGTCTAATGGCGACATTATATTGTTTCCTCGTTGATGATACCGCACCTTGAAATTCTTTACCGGTATCCACTTGTAATAGATTTGGCCATTGTTGAGGTCCTCTTCGATACATTCATTTAAACGCAGAGGCTACCTCAGCGAAAGTCTTTGTCGATAACGGTTCTGTTTCTTTGTATCTGCTAGCAACATCAACAACGGTTAACGATTATTTGTGTATTTTTTATTAAAATCATTCGGCAGAAAAAAGATATCAGCCTGAAAAACTTCATTAGGGACACTGACATCAAAATGTGCAACGTGAATTTTCTTAGGGGTTGTAAATAAAATTGCCATATTGCTTGTCGGGATAACTAATCTGCCGCGGTAACCGTTTTGACATTCCCTGCGTTGGCTCCATTTATAATAATAATTATCAGCACCTAATACAAGGTTGCCTTTCATCGCAGATTGTATTGACCAACTAGCTAATTTTTCTTTGAACGTTTTATCGGTGATAGAATTTAACGCATGGATCAATTTCACATCTGCGATATTTTGTTGCTGGAGGTCCTTACTTTTATATGCAACATCATGAATGTAACAAGCTAGATCGATATGGTACACTGAATATTCGCCTGGTTTGGGTTGTTATTGATTGTCAAGTCGGATGTCGAGTTGAGTTCCAGGTCCGCAGTAATTATATCCTGGAAGGTTTGTTTCTCCTGGATATTTAGCCCACGAAGCTCCCGGGAGTTTTGTTAACTTGGAGGCCATATCACCTCCCTTTTTTATACTAACAAATCTTTAAAAAAAGATATACCACATCGTGTACACTTACCGGTGATAGCATCTCTGTTATTTGGTGTCATAACAGGTGTTAATTTATCTATTGGGGTACGCATCTTGCATTTCACACAATATAAATCCATATTAATTTAGTTCTTTTATATAATATGGAAATCACTGATTTTGTTCCGGTAACAAAATGAGTAACCGTTAAAAATCGTGCAATGTTACCAAATTCTGTTCGGATGATTATAATCGGTCCATCCGGAGGTGATAAGACACAGCTGTTACTTAATTTGATAATGAAATGGATGAAATGGGAGCAAATATATTTAGCTGCACCGTCTGTAGACGATCAACGATGTTATAAGGTGCTAAAAAAATTTAATGAAAAAACAAAGATGATAAACGACGAAGATGTTATTGAATGTATCACTGATATTGATGATGCACTAAGTGTTTAATATATTGGTGGATCTATTAATAATTTAGTGTTGTACGATGGAGTGATCTTGGATGAACAAGCAAATCCCGCGAGGATATTTTCACGCGGTCGACACAAAAACACTGGTGTGTCTTCTGTTACCCAGCGGTATACACAAATACCAAATGTGATCAGAGATAACTGTAAGAATCTTTTTGTTTTTAATGGAGTTGATACTCACACGTTAAGAAATATTCACCAAACCTGGTGCAGCGGTGACATGGATATAAACAAATTTAGAAATTTGTTTAGCCACGCTCAAATAATCCCTCATGGATTTGTAAAAATAACTTTACATGATCCTCGAGCGAAATATCGCATCGGTCTTGATACAATATATGGTTAAAACATAGCAACTAGTATTGCGCGACGACACGGAGTTATCAACCCGGGGATATCTCCGTGACCTACACGAATACTTATTTTTTTACATATAAAATGTTCGTTTTTTACAAATGGAGGCTTGTAAATAATGGTGGGCAGACCCCCTCTACTACTCTTGATGGCCTGGTGTCTGGATTATGTGACACAGTGGACGATCTTGTTAAATATTTGCGACATGATGCTCTAGTGTTTAGATACACACATACAAATATACATATTGCGATAATTAATAACGAATTAAATAAATAATGCAACAACTCATAAAGTGCTTCACAACTGTGGTTTCAAGTCTCAATAATAGAAGTATACGACTTTTTCTTTTTTCATTATATCAGTTTTAATCTCTATAGTATTGAAAGTAACAAAATACAAATTATAGAATAGAAAATAGAAAATATACAAAATACATTATTGTTTGAACGTAGTCTGTGGACTTTTATTTCGAAATGTAGCAGATATTCAATAATGAAAACACGTTGAGGATCTTTACATTGAGTAACGGACCAAAGATTTGGCATTAAGACTCGCACCACAAAAACAGATACCTTGATGTATTCAAGTGTTATACGTTTATGTCGCAGGAGGCATACATGATTCATCTATACTGGTGAGAATCTCTAAAGGTTTTACATGAATAAATTTGACTTCAGAATAAGCCAAACACCTCACCAAGCTATTTCTCGAGAATGCAATAATTTGGATTTTCATGTTGCTGAGGTCAATTTCTCAATAAAAGGCGTATCCAAAATCTCGTTTGATATACACAAGAAATACCAGATCACGTATTGTATTTGATTTTGCTGTTCCCGCACATTTACAACTTGTCAAAGATAGGATTTCATCCGTAAATATTCTGAACTTAATGTCTAATGGACCCTTCAGCTGGTCGAAAAATACCAGTTACCAGCTAAAATGTACATCTGTGAGTGAGGTAATAACTGTTGGCATGGATTGCACATTTTAAAACATATACTAACTCCACCCCTTAATGGTCATACAATATCACTGTATGTTTGCATCTCATTTATTTGAATAAATTGAAAGATAATATAAATCTGATGCATGTTTCTACTCAAACATTTTTGGTTACATGTGTCAAAGCGCGAACGCCTGTCCAGAAAAAAACTTTTGATGAGTTAAAACTGACTTGAGAGATCCTACTACACTTTCATGTATATATATATATATATATATATATATATATATATATATATATGTATATGTATATATATATATATATATATATATATATATATATATATATATATATGTATATATATAACCTTGAATCCTACATATGGCTCCACCAATTAAACACCACGTGTAGAAGGATTTCTGAGGTTCCCCTGTTGTGAATATTTCATTTGTGTTTTGATAGCTTTTTGTTAATGATGTAATGCTATATATATTTTTTATTTGTATTTTGCAACAGACCTTTGTCCCAAATCGTGCTAATGGTGTACCTTGAAAGCGATATTTATTTTCTATCCAACATAATACCTAGCTAATGGTTATCTATCATTATAAATGAAATATTCACAACATAATTAATGTAGGTAAACATGTTTACTTCTACTGAATATAGGATATTAGTTTTCCACATGAATCAGCCGAAACGTGTTGACAACGTTGAATGTATTAAGGAAGGGCAATAACCAAAATCCTGGCTCTCTTAATTTATCTTAGATATTTGTATTATTATGTTGTTTACTTGAAACGTTTATTCTTGCTTTAATAACCAATTCTAAACCACAAGAAATAAACCACATCATGATAAATAAAAAGCATGTGATGTATGTCTTAATAGACCCAGTACTTTGTCTGGTTTCTCATCAGTAGGTCAACCCATGATAGGTCATACGTGGCAGCCAGTGTATTTGATGGGGGATGTACCAAGGAAGACATAACTCCATGCAACATTAACTCCAAGCTCTCTCATATACCACGCTATGGTCGAACAAAAACTTTAACCATGTGCACAGAGGTGATATGTGTACAAAATATGATGTAGGTGTGTATGTAGAGACAATCGCACTAGACTATGGGATTATTCAAGAATACTATTGATTATTGAATAGTAGGAAGAATGAATTAGAACAAGTTCGATATATTTCAATTCTTAACTACTTAGCTGTGATGCAACGAAGTAATGGTATAATCTTCAATTGAAATAAAGTGAGAAATCAAAGTGTTGGCTTTTAGAGTGAAACATGATCTTAAAAAAAATATCAATATTGGAATATTTGAAAAAGTCAGCCTGACACAGAGGAGCGATTGTACGTGCAAATATGGTAAAGGAAGTCAATAGATTAAATTTTGCAAATGCATACAAGTAGGTTTGAAAGTTATAACACTTAAATAATTGAGGTGAGACTTATTTAGATGATTTCATTTACTGATAGAGGTCAATAAACAGAGAAAAAATATACGAAGTTTGCAATATATTCTCTCTGAAGACATAATAGAACTGATATATATTAATGAACTTGAAAACAAATATGGATTTTATGTGGCTTGTACTTTTATGCTATACTAAGGAGAAAATAAATATCATCAATTATTCACATAATACCAAACACTCAAAAGCAATTATATATATATATATATATATATATATATATATATATATATATATATATATATATATATATATCTGTGTGTGTGTGTGTGTGTGTGTAATGCAAAACTTTCAATGCACATTTAGGTACGTTCATTTGTATTGCTTTACAATTAAAGAACATGATTTAACTCGTTTCATAAAAGACTAGATATGTTTAAAGCTACTCAGCAGCAACACTTGATTTCACAACATGACTCCATGTGTCAATTAACTTTATTGACAATTCATGAACTGAGTAAGTCTACATTTTTGGCCATCACTAATGGTATGCTGCTGACATCTCGAGATCTATCCCTAGAAAAAAAATCAGACACTGATAATTCGGCGCGTGAATTCATCCGTGTGGTCAAGGGTTCTCGATATGCAATAAGACTTTGATATCAGGACACAAGTCAGTCTGACAAAACCTACAACACCCCACCACCACTAACAACAACATCAACCTTTGTATGATACTAGCATAGAAATATATGTTTGTTCCGTAAATCTAGTTTCTCAGACGCATAATATATACATGATACATATTGAGCAATCAATATGAATACTTCATAGTGGCAAATGTCCCAAACTGTGCTTTAACAAGATGCAATTCAAGTAAGGTATAAAACGAATTAAGTATTCGTTTCCTCATCCTCTGCGTACAATATTACGTGTGATTGATTACATTTTTCCAGAGGCGGTTTTTATGAATGATGTCGTTGCATGTTACATGCATATATATAATTTTGACGGCATCAGTATAAAGGTCCAAGCTACAAGGAACATTAACATTTTAAAAGTCAAATAGACGTTGGAAGATTATCACCTTGGACAAGGTAGGACTTAGGGTCATTTTATTTATATATTTAATACTTTATTTTATTTATTCATTACAATACGTTTCTTTATATCTTAGATAGATAGATAGATAAATAGATAGATAGATAAATAGATAAATAGATAGATAGAGATAGATAGATAGATAGATAGATAGATAGATAGATAGATAGATAGATAGATAGATAAGGATATATGTATGTATGTATGCATGCATGAACGCACGCACGCACGCACGCACGCACGCACGCACGCACGTACGTACGTACGTACGTACGTATGTATGTATGTATGTATGTATGTATGTATGTATGTATGTATGTATGTATGTATGTATGTATGTATGTATTTATGTATGTATATCTGCTGCTAGCATTCTAATAGTTCCTTCGCACTTCATATCTAGGGATTAGCACACAGAGATGAACCTTCTTGCCATTGTGTTCTTGCTGGGTTTGGCTGTCATAGTCAGCGGTTTTCCAGGACCTCTTGGACACGGCCAGTCCATAATAAGAAACGAATTCGGAGAAAATGGCTTTGATGGTTCCAGGAACTTTGGCAACTGGGACTTCGGACACATGGGCAAACAGTGGGACAGCCCGAACAATGGAGGCAACTATGTATTCGACAGATCAGTCGCCAATAGTAACGGATTCGGGGCATCAGGCCAAAACAGTGCATACATGTATGACGGCTCTGGACCATCCGTCCATGACCAAGTAGGAAGAATTTCAGGCGATATCTTACGAAATTTCGACAGATCAGTCGGCAATAGTAACGGATTAGGGGCATCAGGCCAAAACAGTGCATACATTTATGACGGCTCTGGACCATCCAACATTGTCCAACCGGGAAGAATTTCTGGCGATATCTATCGAAATTTCGGCAGAGACGGGATTGAATTAGGAGGATACCTAGCATTTGAATAGAACGATTGATAGCTTAAAATAGAAAATGTCCATATCTATCTATCTATCTATCTATCTATCTATCTATCTATCTATCTATCTATCTATCTATCTATCTATCTATATATATATATATATATATATATATATATATATATATACATATCCATACATATTAATATATAGTACTTCATAATGATATTAGATAATAATAAAACAACATTGTGATATGTAAGTTAGGATATCTCAAGTTAATAAAAATTTTCTTTACATATAGCTATAATAAAAAATAAAAGCTAGCTTTAGTACTGTCATATTGTTATTTATTGGGATCTAACGTTTAACACTCAAAACATAGAAACATAGGTGCATATATACAAAATTACACACAGACACACACACGTACGAACATATGTACGTATGTACTTACGTAATTACGTACGTACACACACACACAGACACACACACGCACACACACACATACATTCATACATACATACACACACACACACACACACACACACACATACATACATACATACATACATACATACATACATACATACATACAAACATACATACATACATACATACATACATACATACATACATACATACATACATACAACAAACACACAGATTCAGACACTGATAGCACATCGTGAGTGTTTATGATACAGAGGGGATGTTTAGATGCCGTCTATTTGTTTCCAAAATGTATATATGCTGAGAAAGACCTGAAGCCGATGATTAATACGACGAACCCGTATGTCTTTTGAATGCCTATACTTAACACACGAATGGATAAAAACATATAAAATACAGTTGAATGAGTGGAAAATAGAGATAAGTTAATGTTCATTTTTACACATGTTTTTGAATTGTTTCATTGGCATCGATAATTCGTAATGTGAAAATTGTGTTCGTAAAATACTGACAGAAAGTAAAGTGACAGCGAACAAAACGACATAACAATTGGCTTAAGTTCTTTCTTAACATATTATATTCTTGGTAACTAAATATGGATAACTTGGTACCTAAATGTACTAGCATGCTCTTGATAAAATGTTGATACAGATATGCAGTAATCTACATATAGATATTACCATTAATAAACAGTTCATGGCAAACTAATAGTAATGTATATATAGCTGTTATCATTACGTAATGAACACTTCATGGAAAACTAATAGTAATTGATCTATAAATATGATCATGATGTATCAAGCACTTCATGGAAAAGTAATAGTAATCTATATATTGATATTATCATTCGGTAATGAACACTTCATGGCAAACTAATAGTAATTGATTTATAAATATGATCATGATGTATCAAGCACTTCATGGAAAAGTAATAGTAATCTATATATTGATATTATCATTCGGTAATGAACAATTCATGGCAAACTAATAGTAATTGATTTATAAATATGATCATGATGTATCAAGCACTTCATGGAAAAGTAATAATAATCTATATAAAGATAATATCATTACGTAACGAACACTTCATGGCAAACTAATAGTAAGTGATATAAATATATTATCATTATGTAATGAACACATCATAGGAAATTAACATTATATATATATATATATATATATATATATATATATATATATATATATAGTATCATCATTTAATGAGCACTAGAGACAAAACTAATAGCAATTGATCTATAAATATTATCATAATGTAATGAACATTTCATTAAAAACTAATAGTAATTGATATATAGATATTATCGTTATGTAACAAACACTTAATTAAAAACTACTGAAATCTATATATAGATAATATCATTATGTAACGAACACTTCATGGCAAACTTATAGTAATTGATATATAGATTTTATCATTATGTAATAAATATTTAATGGAAAATTAATAATAATCTATATAAATAAATTATCGATTTTAAACGAAAACTGAACGGCAAAATAATAGTAATTGATATTAAAATATTATCACTATCTAAGGAGCGCATCATGGAAAACTATAGTAAACTATATATAGATCATATCATTACTTAACAAACACTTCATGGGAAACTAATAGTGAACTATATATAGATAGTATCATTATTTAATGATCACGTCATCGCAAACTAATTGAATCTATATATTGATATTATCATCATGCAATGAACACTGAATTGAAAACTAATATTAATCCATATATTGATATTATCATCATGCAATGAACACTGAATTGAAAACTAGTATTAATCTATATAAAGATATTATCATCATGCAATGAACACTGAATTGAAAACTAATATTAATCTATATATAGATATTATCATTATGCATTGAACACTGAATTGAAAACTAATATTAATCTATATATAGATATTATCATTATGCAATGAACACTGAATTGAAAACTAATATTAATCTATATATAGATGTTATCATTATGCAATGAACACTGAATTGAAAACTAATATTAATCCATATATTGATATTATCATCATGCAATGAACACTGAATTGAAAACAAATATTAATCTATATATAGATATTATCATTATGCATTGAACACTGAATTGAAAACTAATAATAATCTATATATAGATATTATCATCATGCATTGAACACTGAATTGAAAACAAATATTAATCTATATATAGATATTATCATTATGCAATGAACACTGAATTGAAAACTAATATTAATCTATATATTGATATTATCATCATGCAATAAACACTGAATTGAAAACTAATATTAATCCATATATAGATATTATCATCATGCAATGAACACTGAATTGAAAACTAATATTAATCTATATATTGATATTATCATTATGCATTAAACACTGCATTGAAAACTAATATTAATCCATATATAGATATTATCATCATGCAATGAACACTGAATTGTAAACTAATATTAATCTATATATAGATATTATCATCATGCATTGAACACTGAATTGAAAACTAATATTAATCCATATATAGATATTATCATCATGCATTGAACACTGAATTAAAAACTAATATTAATCTATATATAGATATTATCATTATGAAACTAAAAGTAATTGATATATAGATAATAGCATTATGTAATGAACACTTCATGGCAAACTAATATTATTCTATATATAGATATTATCATTATGTAACGAACACTTCATAGCAAACTAATAGTCGCTAATATATAGGTAATATCACTCTGCAATAAACACATAACGGCAAACTAATTTATATATAGCTATTATGATTATGTAATTAACACTTCATAGAAAACTATAGTATTCTATATATAGATAATATCATTATGTAATGAACACTTCATGGCAAACTAATAATAATCTATATATAGATAATAGCACTATGTAATGAACACTTCATGGAAAACTATAGTAATCTATATATAGATAATATCATTATGTAATGAACAGTTCATGGCACAATAATAGTGATTGATTAATAGATAGTATCATTATCTAATGAACACTTCATAGAAAACTATAGTTAACTATATATAGATTATATTATTATGTAAAGAGCACTTCATGGCAAACTAATAGTAATCTATATTACTTACAACTCCTGTAAGCGCCTGTCATACACCTTACGTAACCATCTAACAAGCAAGGAAGTTAAACGAAAGCTATATATATATATATATATATATATATATATATATACCCAGCCAGCACAAATATCTGCTTAACAAGGTCAACCAAACACAAAGCAGCTACACTCATTTACAAAGGCAAAGGAAAACAACCACAGTTAGGCCCACCCAAAGAGAAAATACAACACGAAGACATTCTGGAGGGGATTATGAAACTCAGAACCAGTGGGGGATCACGCAAAAAGACAAATGGCAGAGAGAATGGCATAACAATTCCAAAGGCTGAAAGCTACACCTAATCCAAAAGAGATTGACAGAAACATCCGCTTCCAGTGCTACCAATCCCACACGATTCTAAAGTCATTACCAGACTTAAAACGGCAAAACACTTCTAGCAAGTTGCTTTGGAATGATATATCTGAATGGGGCACAAACAGGGCATAAACTTTAATTATTGAGTGTCCGATTTACAGCGAACGAACGTCGCTAGTTTCAAGACAAACAATTCAAGCATATAATGCCAAACTAAAATATCCAGAAATGATGTTTCCAGGAAAGAGAAACATCAAATTCTTCTGCAAAAACATCATGGACTTTATTTATGCTATTGGTAAAAGGGGTTACAAAATATAACCCCAGGTACCAACTAGCAACATCTAAACTAATTACAGCAGTACACTATGCTCACTTCACCTCCCGAGACACAACAAAAAAAATTAGCCAGAAAAGTTGTAGGACACCATTGTTTTCTACGACTCCAATTACAATTGAGGCGAAAGAATATAAACCAATCACCTAACACAGTATAAATTTAAAAAAATAAAAGAACCCTGCTGTATAGTAACGACTTCATCAGTAGCTAGGGAATTTTAGTTATTTAAAAACAAGATCTCACTCACAATGTCCTTTAGGAATAACTTGCAAAACAAACACTCCCTGCCTAGCTACAAGGTTCCAGACAGTCGGCAAGGTACGACTTAAATTAAACAGTAGTTAGGACAATCAGTCAACCCATATACAGAAACCACCTTGACAATAAGAACTCCGTCTAACAACTCAAACTGATCTTGTTCTTTTTCCATCATAGGAGAAATTTAGGCAGACAAACACCCCAACCTTAATAAAACTTAGACAATATAAAGGGGGTCTTAAGCCCAGACCATCCGGCCCTGCCGCAAAAGGTGGCAATGTTTGCACACTGAAAGCAACTAGCAATATGACCCAATCCACGTGACCCCCCCCCCCAACAATTTAAATTTTGTTCATACCACCAAGGCTCATTGCACAATGAGGCAACCAGTATAACTCAAAATATCCACCCCCAAACACCGGAAGGAACAAACAACAATCCTTTAATAAGGTGGTTAAAATTCCAAATCATCAGGCCCATTCGCACAAGACAATAATTTTAATCTTTGAGCTATCGACATTCTTTTTTGTTATTAATGGCGCATAGTTTTTATCTTCAAATTCGATTCAAAATTATTAGGAGCAAAATGACAAAAATATAAATTCTTACATTTGGATCCATTGATTCCTTTACCTGCGCCGTCTCACGCCCACACAACAACCAGATATGGAACCCAAGCATGCGGTCCATGCAGTAACTCGACGAGTGGTACCTCCGACGATTAAATAAGCAGCGAACGGTATGCACATTTAGACCCCCAAATGAGTGTGTCTACACTTAAACTAAGTGTAAATCTTGTTTAATGGTAACATATTACCCAACCCTAAAGTAAACGCACATGGTCAAAAAGCCGCAAACGTCTTAAAGCTAAGATCAATTAATCAAATTAATCATTTGTTTCCTGACCTTTGAGAATGGCGGAGTGTAGCCGAAATACAAAGAACCTTTTTACAATTATTCTGGGGGAATGTCCACTCTGAGCGAACGAGACATTAAAAAGGGGGATATGAATTGAACTGGGAAAGAAATAGGTAGCTTCTACAAGTAGGAAGTATCTCAGCTAAATATATATAATGCTGACTGGCGTAGATAGGAACTGAATAACTTGTGAATAATAACGTATAGCTAATTTAACTGGACATGAAACATAGCATATCGTAGAAGTATTAGAGATTATTAAATCATAGTGCATTACTGTGTATATTAGAAATTAAAATGTATATTTGCATTAATTAGTATGGGAAATCAGTGAGAATAGTTAAGTACGAGGATGGATTGAACTCATAACAGTGGGAAAGCTAAAGTACAAGAATTAGCACAGAAGGAGTACGATAAGAAAGAGTACATGAAGTAGCACGATAAGAAACAGTACATGAAGTAGTACGATAAGAAAGAGTACAATGTCATAAAGTAGCACGATCATTTGCCGATTGTAATTTCAATTTACGTGACCTGTAGTCGTGCAGCACTGGTGCTACACTGTCCAGGCTCTGACGTGCAATATCTGGATAAAGGCCACCATGTAAGAAACTCCTGATTCTACTCTAAATGGAGATCAAGACGCTGGAGACTCTGTGGCATTGACCTTCGGCTAGAGCTCCCATCGCTAACTCCGCGGATCCCTCGGAAATGCATTGACAATATATAGATCAGAAAAAAAAGTTGCCAAATCTATCATCGTGTCGTACACGGTATCTGCGTCGTAGAAGCTCGCCAACCGTAACAGAAGAATGTGATCCGGTGTGTTCGCGGCTAGTATTATCACACAACATATTATAATATTTGGGGTGATAATTTAGATCTGTGACTAAATTATACACGTCTCTAATAGTGACATGACCATTCCTCAGGCACTTTATATCGTTCTTTGTCAGTAGATTTTGTTTGTTTGTTTGATTAGGATTTTTAACGTTGCTTTAACAATTTTTCAATCATATCGCTACGATGTCTGCAGTTAGACAGTTGATAGTGATGTCTAGCACTGGGGCATCATGCCTCAGACATGTACCAAAAAGTACCATCCAGTCACATTGTCCTGACACCAGGCCGACCAGTCCTAACACTAACCTCTTAATGCTGAGTGTCAAGCCAGGCAACTGTTATTACCATTTTTGTAAGTCTTTGGTATGACTCAACAAGTGATTGAACCCACGACCTCCCTTTCCCGCGGCGGACGCTCTAACCACTAGGTCACCGAAGCGTTTTTTCAGTAGAAGATAGAAATAGAATTATCGCGGTTGGAACCATTATCAGAGTAAATCTATTATTTTACTACCAGTACCTTTTAATTATATGTATGTGTTATGGCGATCCGATGATCAGAGTTTAGTAGAATAGCCACCCAAATTAGATTAAAACGTTATTGAATACACAGCCATGACCACATATTGACCCAACTGATCTTCTGTAGTTCCCTAATTTCTGAAAAGTCCTATGTATGTATGTATGTATGTATGTATGTATGTATGTATGTATGTATGTATGTGTGTGTGTGTGTGTGTGTGTGTGTGTGTGTGTGTGCAATTTGAATTTTTAATGTAGTTTTATCAAACTCTCAGTAATACAAAATGTTCATTTCAACCATTTATGGCTTTAGCCGGTATCGAACACACGTCTCTAGTTCAAAACAGTACTAACGGAGCTACCACTTTTTCTGTTAGTAAGTGAATGAGATCTATTATCTAGTAAAACAAGAAAATGTGTAGACCAAGAGGTGGCGATAAAAAAAAGGAAAAGAGATGATAATATTTACTCTACGTTCATAGATTTGATGTTGTGGTTTAACGCCGTGTTTCAACACACATTAGACTATAAATGGCATCCAATATTAATGATGGAGGAAGAACGCTGAGCAACCTCCGAAAAGAACCATGGACCCACGAGAAGCTACTGGCAAGTTTTCTTACGTACACACATTAGCCGAATCTGAGACTGGAACTCACGTACACGGATGTGAGATGGCAATGATCAGTAACTGTGAGCGTTTTAGACCCCTCATCCATTCGGGGTCCTTCATACATTGTTAGAAAAAAACTCCAATGACTGGAAGATAGCGAAAGTAACTTTAACAATTAGAAGGATACACAAACACACAGAAGAATACAACTGCATACGGGTGTATCTTTTTTCCAAGAGTTTGGTAGTATATTTTGTAACCTAGAATATATCATCTTATTAATGAACTTCTGCTAAATGTTCTGTCGTTTTATCGTTTAACCTGCTGCCAGAAAAAAATATATTCTGCAAAATAATATTTTCTCATTGAAATTGTTTACCCGGAATGGAACTTTTCAAAAATATTAACTTACATTGATTGCATTATATACAGTACTGTATTTGTATTCATTTCTGTATTAAGTAGAGACATTAATCGATTCCTAGTATCCCTTCTTCCGCTTTATGTCTTTTTTTATCAAATTGACATTTAGGAAATAATGACAAGGTCTATATATATATATATATATATATATATATATATATATATATATATATATATATATATATATATATATATGTGTATATATATATATATATATATGTGTGTGTGTGTGTGTGTGTGTGTGTGTGTGTGCGTGTGGAGGTTAGTATATTTCCATAACGATAAGTATTTGTATGTAACGGAACGAGTATGTATGTATGTATGTATGTATGTATGTATGTATGTATGTATGTATGTATGTATGTATGTATGTATGTATGTATTGAGTGTAAAACTGCAACACAAAACATAAGCTTATGAAAGTGCAGAAACGAATCATTTTATAGCGACATGTAAAGAACAGGATCATTATCTTTTGACATTCTGATTTTTCAAATCCTTGTTTTATTTTTTAGGTACTATCGATCGAAAGTAAAATATCTTCATATATATGGATATTTCCTTTTTTTAATCTATCCTTCCTTCTATTCAAATGAAATGAATCCACCTATTTCAATCCCGTCTTGACCATAATTTCGAAAGATATCGCCTGAAACTTTTCCTGAGTGGTCTTTGGCGGTACTTCCAGAGATGTCATATACATTTGCCCTGTTTCCGCTTGAGATTCCTCTTCCGCTAATGATGTCAACTGATCTGTCCGAGACAAAGCTGCCTCCGTTGTTCAGGCTGTCCCACTCTCTACCACTCTGCCCGATGTAACCGTTTCCAAAGCTGCTGTATCCATTCCAGCCATGTCCCCCGAATTGGTCTGTTAATATACCTGGTCCGTGATTAATGTTTGCCCTGTTTCCGATAGAGATTAATTTTCCATTGTTATTTCCGACTGATCTGGCTAAGACAGGGCTAGCACCATTGTAGAGGCTGCCCCCATGCCCGAAGTCTAGGTTTCCTGAGTTTCTGAAGCCATACAAGGCCTGTCCTCCAGGATGGTTACTGACAATGTCCGCTCCATGTCCAATAGGTCTTGGAAAACCGCTGACTAACACAGCGAGACCAAATAATAATGTTATGGTAAGAAGTGTCATCTCTGTTTGCTGTTTCCGAGAAGAAAAAGTGTGAAGGAAAGATTAGAATGTTAGAAACATACAGACATACATACAGACATACATACATACATACATACATACATACATACATACATACATACATACATACATACATACATACATACATACATAATAAAAATAATAATAATAATAATAATAATAATAATAATAATAATAATAATAATGACAACTATGAATACCGCCTAATCTTTAGAAACTCTAAGCGCCTTACAATATATATAATGATATGACTACACTAACAGAAGAAGAAAAAAATAAAAAATACCTGAAATTGGAAAACATAAAAACATGCTGAAACGTATAAGATACAAAACAGTATTAGGTCTCTAAGTTTGTTCCTGCAGTCGAGAAAGGTGTTTTAAGAGCACTCGTAAAAGGGATCACTGTGTCTTTGTGTCTAATTTCAATGGGCACTTCGTTCCAAATCGCCGGACCCTGGTATGAAAAAGAACGCTGTCCATATGACTTCGTTTTAATAGAGGGAACAATGAGTATACGATTGTCAGAAGAAAGCGTAAGTATATTGCTGGTTTATACACATGGGTGAGGCCGGAAAGGCATGTTGGACTGGAGTCTGTCAGTCAAACATAGCACAGACAACACATTTTGTGTTTGATTCTGTATTGAATTGATAGCCAGTCTAATGTACAGAGCAGTGGTGAGGTGTTCTCGGATCGAGGTACTCTAAAGATGATTGGAGTAGCTGTGTTTTGAACTTTTTGAAGTTTCTGGAGTAGAGAGTGTGACGAACCAGACAGAATTGAGTTACAATAGTCTAGTCTTGAAAGTACTAATTAATATACAAGTGTTTTAATGGCATCAAGTGAACGAAATTTGCGAATGGAATTGATGCGTCTCAGTTCAAGATATGCAGCCTTGCATATGTTCATGACATGTTTGTGCAAAGTAAGAGTACTGTCTAGACTCTAGAGTAACAACTAGGTTTTATACTGACTGTGAGAATGTAATGTTGGTGTTGCTGTAATGTATTGTCTGATGTAAAGGATGTGAATGAGAAAGTCTTTGCGTTGTGATCAGAATGGCCTCAGTTTTATCATCATTTATCTGCAGCTTGTTACATGTCATCCATGATTTCACATCAGAAATGCACCTCTCTACTCCATGGATGGTAGCATCAACTTCAGTTGGGTGATTAGACTTGTATATTTGGGTGTCATCAGCGTACATACGGTGAGACACTGGATGATCATATATTACACTTGAGAGCGGATGAGTGTATAGAATTAATAGAACAGGTCCAAGAACAAACCCCTGTGAAACACCACAACATTGATCAACGAGGCTGGTGGAATTTATTCCATTTGCAGATATAATGTGTACCCTGTTGACTTTAACCACTGCAAAGCTATATTCTGAATGCCAAATACATGTTGGAGACGGTGAAGTAATAGATCATGGTCTAATGTGTCAAAGGCTGCAGTCAAATCAAGGAGGGTGAGGACTGAAATCTTTCCACTATCCAAAGCAGAGAGAATGTCATTAAATACTTTCAAAAGAGTAGTTCCAGTACTGTGGCAAGGACGATATGCAGACTGTGTAATGCTATAAAGACTGTTTGAACTCAAATGAGATACAAGTTGGGTTAGAACAACATTTACTAAGAATTTTTTTATTTAAATTGGATATTAGAAACTGGGCGGTAGTTCTTTAAATCGTTATGATCAGGTGTTGGTTTCATCACCAGAGGCTTTACGATGGCTGTTTTGAAAAATGACGGGAATTCATCCGATGACAGAGAGATAATAATAACATCAGTTGTGAAGGCTATATTGGGTCTAAGCACTCAAGCAGTAGTGATGTCGGAATGGGACCAAGTTCACAAGTCTTTGGTACATTCTTCATCACATACATACATACATACATACATACATACATACATACATACATACATACATACATACATACATGCATGCATGCATGCATGCATGCATGCATGCATACATAAATAGACACATACATACATACATACATACATACATACATACATACATACATACATACATACATACATACATACATACATACATACATAGTCGCTTTGCTTCAGCATTTGTATATACCTATGAAGAATCCTTGATATAAACAGAGCCATGTTTCTAGCCACATAAATACTCTCAGAGTCACAGATTAATCTCACATATATCTTAATAATCTCGAAGCAAAATCTTTGTATCCATATCCGTTTAACTTAATGTAAATACAAGCGCGCGAAATTAGGCATAAGAAGGAAGAGAGAGCAAATGTGTTGAAATCAAGAAATAATATAAGTTCTCAAATAATGAATACATAAACAATTTACCTTGCTGAAGGTTGTAATCTTCCGAACGCTTAATGACTCTTTAACTGCAAATGTTCCATGTAGCTTCGACTTTATATACTGATGCCGTCAAATGATATTTCTGCCTTTGACATGACAACGGTCAGCATTTGCAAGAAACGCCTCTGGGAAAATGTAATCAATCCACCCATAAACTTATACAAGGAGGAAGGGGAAATGAATAATAAATTGGTGTACACTTTCCTTGAATTGCATTAGGTTATATCATAATGTGGATCATATATTATGTCGTATATCAAAACGAAGTGTACAGTTTGATTACGGAATGTTTAGCACAATTTTTTGTCGGCTTAAAATGACAGAGAAAGTAGAATTAAGGAACAAGCCTAGATTGCTTTACAAGGAGCGTATAACGTTGTTTTCATTATTGGTGTTATTGGTGGTGGTGATTTGACAAATGAAGTATGTCAGGCTGTCTTTTGTTTTAATATTAACTTCTTATTGCATATCGATAACCCTTAACTACCTAAAAAACTATTCACTCTCTGAGCCATCAATGCAGGCATCTTTCTAAGGTTGGGATGGCGAGATGTATCCCGTATAACCTAAGCGTTTGCAAGAAATGTAGACTTACTCAGCTCGTAAATTGTTATGTACGTTAATGTTGATAAATGGAGTCTTGAGGTGACATCGCTTCTTGCCGATTATTAATTAAATGAGTATGGTCTTTTAAGTTTTAAAAGCCTATGCTCTTAAAATAAGTAACATAAAAGTGTGAAAGGCACAAAGCTTTGTAGAATTTAACAAAAAAAAAAATAATTTCCCTAGAATTCAACGTGAATATTAGAAAAATAGACCTTATGGAATTGCGAGTTAAATCCAAAATCCAGACACGAATCCATATAATTTAAAGTATTTTTAAGAATTCACTAGAAGTGCAGATTTAATCCAAACATGAATGGCGTTGATGTGTTTGTTACAACATAGAGACTGTTGATGTATCATCAGTTGTATTTTTACACACAGTAATCACAATAAATAATCATTATAAATTCCAGTGAATGTCTCGATACCAAAACATTTATCAGAGAAAAATAATCGCTTGAAATCATTAAAGTGAACAATAATAATATCCCGCAAAAATCTGAAATACTGGTAGTTAAATATAATACAAATAAACCTGATTGGTTTTGAAACACTAATGTATTTTTTAAAACTCCTCTCAGTTAAAAGATTATACAGGTCTCTACTTGACCTCATGGCACAATTAGCATTTTCTTAACAAAAACATTATATAGTGGACAAAATCTTCTAGAATGATCATGATGTTTATACAATAAAAACCATAACCCGGATTTTATAAACTAAACTAAGGACATTTCAAAAATTACACCTAAACCTAAATAAACATATGGCATTCTATTGATTCTATTTTCATCAGCAGGGGAAATAATTTAGCAGGTTTCAAATTTTATAACGTTCATTTGGTTTAAGCAGAAATAAACTTAGTTTTGAACAAAGAAAGTCCGATCGACACTGTTGCATTACACTAGTATGTAATGAGGTTTAATTAAACATTAAAGAACCTATGAAAGAAAGAACATTATTTATTTACCACCTAAATGTGATATTGTATGTTTTTTATTCTGTGTTTTGTTGCATGCGAATATTCTAAGATATATAATTTGTTTTGAATTACAGTATTCCATATTAAACATATTATTACTTCGACGTAACGAAATTGATACCTTTGTGTATTTTTACTCTATTTTTTGGCCTTATTCAGCAAATCAAATTACCTATATAAGTCTCACCTATATTATGTAAGTATTGTTACCTCTGAAAATTACTTCAATGCACTTATAAAAATGTAATTTATACACACCGGTGTCCGCACTTGTATGCACAATAACTGCTCAATGGGTCCTTTATTAATCCAAACACAAAGATATCAATATTGTATAATGATACCTATTTTACATTAAAAGCAAACAATTATAATTTTGACATGACCTTAATGGAAGAGCGTGATATTGTATTGGGAATCTCCTACTCAACATAAGTAATTCTCAAATATATAGTTAAGAATTCGAATATGATGAACGTTGTTTCAAGTTCATTCTTCCTAATAGATAAATAACAAATATTAACCCAGAGTAGTAGAATGGTCCATGGCGATTGTCTCTACAAACACACACACACACATACACACATACACACACACACACACACACACACACACACTGACCACTTGGATATGTGAGAACGCTTGGCGTTAGTTTCACATTGAATCTGTGCCTTCCTGTGTTCAACCTCCATCAAATACACTACCCGCCATGTAGGACCTATCACGTGTTAAGCAATTAAATTACACATATTACCGCATCTGTCAATAAAGACTACACATGCTTTTGTTGATAATGTGTGGTTTATATTTTGTACTTTTCTATCAGATATTAGGCAAGAATGAATACTTTTTTCACATAAACAACAGCTAAGACACAACAATAGAGCCAGGGTGTAGGTCAGTGCCCTGTCTAAACATTCATCGTTAACAACAAGTTTAGGAATTTCCAAGTGAAAAAGTAATATTCTATATTCAATAGAAGCATGCATTTTCTACCTTCATTATATATGCTGTTAATATTTACAATATGAAGACAGAAATATTAGCTATGTATTGTGTTGACAAAAACATATATGTTATGCTATTAGCATAATTTTGGTGCTTTATCAATACCCCCTAATTAGGATGGATGGTTCAGAATAGCCATACTTTTGGATGTATTTCACGATGCAAGGTGTATGTATGTATGTATATATATATATATATATATATATATATATATATATATATATATATATATATATATATATATATATATATATTCATTACGAATATATTTAGTTTATTTTAGTTTCAATTTAGTCTGATAAATGAAAACGAAACATTTCCTGATATTGACTGACCATTTAACAGCTTAATTGTTCATCTGGAAATAAGTGCAGAATATTTAAGGATGAAATCCTATCTCTGACAAGGTTTTATTATAAGTGTAACAATTTAAAAGAAACACAATATGCAATATAGACTCTGTCTATCCTACAAACACATGGAATACAGCTTTTTTAATAGAAAATCAGAGCTCAACAATATGGAATTCAAAATTATTGCATTTGAGTTAAATAGCTTGGTGAGGTGTTTGGCTTATTTGGAAATGAAATTTAATCAGAATAAAACTTTTCACCAGTATGGAGAATTTGTGTATATCTCCTGCAACATAAACGTAAAGCATTAAAATGCATCAATATATATGTTATTGTTTGGTGCTAGCGTAAGGCGCACTTTATTTTGGTACACAAAGTCAACATCCGTTGCGTGTTTTCAATGTTGAATGTATTCTATATTCGGGAATGATGGTTCACAAGACTGTTTTCTATTTTCCGTTTCATAAGTTGGAATTAGTTTCTTCCATTAGTTTATAAAATAGAAATGACAACAAGAAGGCTGGAAAGCGCAGTATGTATGTATGTATGTATGTATGTATGTATGTATGTATGTATGTATGTATGTATGTATGTATGTATGTATGTATGTATGTATGTATGTAAACTGAAACGACATAAAGTCATACGCAGTTGATGCCGTTGTAAATATTATTCAACAAATTCAGGAAGACTTCTCATCTACCCAGATTGAAAGCTGGAACGTGCCATGTCGAATAATGAGTAAGGAGAAAAAGTGCTATCGTCTTGTTATAGGCCAATCAATTTCTCTAATGAAAAATATATGCAAAATAAATGAGTTAGCTTACAAGTATTTGCTTGAAAATGACTTGATTAGTAGCCCACTATTTTCTCCAAGTCATTTTTTAAATAAATTCCATAACATATTTTTCGGTTGATACAAACAAATCACGTGTTTAACGTTGATGCCAGTAAAGGTTTTGATAAAGTATCGATTAAATAGATATGTGCTTCATTTTAACATCTTAAACAATTTGGACTAATATTATCCTCTGATGGTCAAAAGACTTGTTTATTCAGAAACTTGTTGGTAATCTCTTGCTCAAGGGAAGAGGAAAAATAAAAGCGCATGAATATTGTATTTTATTATGAATACATATTTACCTCTATAAAGCCAGTGCCGGATCACTATTTCGGCAGAGGTAATATAACGGCATATGGGCTCCACGCCGGGCCCGACTCTTTTTATGAGTCTAGCGACAACGGATCAAAAACATATTGATAAGAGATAATTTGTGAGGGGGTGGGGGGCAATATTTAGACTTAATAAAGGCTTCCACAAGGTTTAATCCGGCACTGTATACAGCGACCTTTAGGAAATAGAAGTCATTCATTATCGACCAAAGCATCACACTCATCACTATCGGACTTAAATTGTAAAAATGTTCTATCTCTCCTGCATGACTGTCGTTGGGAGTATGTCCCTGAAGATAACAGAAATCACCTAATCTTCTTTTTATATCCTTGAATAATATTGATCTTGTTCAATTGACTGACATATTACCGTATTACGATATTGTCAATGTTACCTTAATAATCTATATCATAAAGTTAAATAGTCATGTAGTTCTCTAAAATCCGATCTTTAAAGAAGGAATGCATAGATCCGACCTGTCAATCAAATCAAAAGATGTTGACCAATCGGATAAGAGCGTCCGCTGCTACGGTAACATCCGCCATGTTTTACCCACAAACAAACGTGTGGTGAGAATACAGCTGCATTACAGACTTTCTCTATTTTTTGTATATATTTACAAAATGGTGTTTCTATGTGCATGGGGATCATGCAATGCAGATGAGAGATATCCGGAAAGGTTGGATAGAGTCGTTTTATACAGGAACAGTGGTGAGGTCATGTAGTTTGAAACCCTGTATGGACTTAATTAGCCCTACTACATGGGAGCAATATCAACTGACACTGCAACAATATGTTTATTTTTCAAGATCATACACATTCATTAGTAAAAGAAATGCTGTTGGTGCATATATCTGAAACACACTGTTTCCACCACTCAGTGATATGCCATATGAAGTGTTTATATATTATTTACTAGGTTTCCAAACAACATGTGATAAAATTACAATTTAAATAACTGCAATTAATAAATTCTCCCAGTGACATAAATACAAAATAAGAAATGTCAGATAGTGTTGTTTATTTGTTTTATTTTGTCTTTAATGCTGCTGTCTGAGATTACAGCTTATGTGAGCTTACCTCATCCAAATATATCCATTTACGTAATTTAACATTTGTTTCTGCCGAGTGTACTTCTTCAACAGTCATACGGTATCGAACACACGTCTCAAGTTCAAAACAGTACTAACGGAGATACCACTTCTTTTGTTAGTAAGTGAACGAGATATATTATCTAGTAAAACAAGAAAATGTGTAGACCAAGAAGTGGCGATAAAATAAAGGAAAACAGATGATAATATTTACTCTACGTTCATAGATTTGTTGTTGTTATTGTATGGTTTAACGCCATTTTTCAACACACAATAGACTATAAATGGCGGTCAGTATTAATGATGGAGGAAGAACGCTGAGCAACCCCCGAAAAACCATGGACCCACGAGAAGCTACTGGCAGGTTTTCTCACATACCCACATTAGCCGAATCTGATATTCGAACCCACGTACACGGAAGTGAGATGGCAATGATCAGTAACTGTGAGGGTTTTAGACCCTTCATCCATTCGGGGTTCTTCATACATTGTTAAAAAAGAAAACTCTAATGACTGGAAGGTAATGAAAGTAACTTTAAAAATTAGAACGATACACAAGCACACAGTCGAATACAACTGCATATGGGTATATCTTTTTTCCAAGAGTTTGATAATATATTTTGTAACCAAGAATACAGCATCTTATTAATAAAATCTGCTAAATGTTCTGTCGTTTTGATTATTATCGTTTGACCTGCTGTCAGAAAAATATATTCTGCAAAATGAAATTGTTGACCCGGAATGGAACTTTTTAAAAATATTAACTTATTTTATCTGCATTATATACGGTACTGTATTTGTATCCATTTCTGTATTAAGTATAGACATTAATCGGTTCCTCGTATCCCTTCTTCCGCTTTATGTCTTATTTATCAGATTGACATTTTGGAAATAGTGACACGGTGTGTGTGTGTGTGTGTGTGTGTGTGTGTGTGTGTGTGTGTGTGTGCTTGGTTTTATGTATTGAGTGTAAAACTGAAACACAAAACATAAGATTATGAAAGTGCAGAAACGAAACATTTTATAGCGATATGTAAAGAACAGGATCATTATCATTTGACATTCTGATTTTTCAAATCCTTGTTTTCTTTTTTTAAGTACTATCGATAGAAAGTGAAATATATTTATATATATGGATATTTCCTTTTTTTAATCTATTCTTCCTTCTATTCAAATGAAATGAATCCACCTATTTCAATCCCATCTTGACCATAATTTCGAAAGATATCGCCTGAAACTTTTCCTGAGTGGCCTTTGGCGGCATTTCCAGAGACGTCATATACATTTGCCCTGTTTCCGCTTGAGATTCCTCTTCCGCTAATGACGTCAACTGATCTGTCCGAGACAAAGCTGCCTCCGTTGTTCAGGCTGTCCCACTCTCTACCACTCTGCCCGATGTAACCGTTTCCAAAGCTGCTGTATCCATTCCAGCCATGTCCCCCGAATTGGTCTGTTAATATGCCTGGTCCGTGATTAATGTTTGCCCTGTTTCCGATAGAGATTAATCTTCCATTGTTATTCCCGACTGATCTGGCTAAGACAGGGCTAGCACCATTGTAGAGGCTGCCCCCATGCCCGAAGTCTAGGTTTCCTGAGTTTCTGAAGCCATACAAGGCCTGTCCTCCAGGATGGTTACTGACAATGTCCGCTCCATGTCCAATAGGTCTCGGAAAACCGCTGACTAACACAGCGAGCCCAAGTAACAATGTAATGGTAAGAAGTGTCATCTGTGTTTGCTGTTTTAAAGAAGACAAAGTTCGAAGGAAAGATTAGAATGTTAGAAACATACATACATACATACATACATACATACATACATACATACATACATACATACATACATTGACATACATACATACATACATACATACATACATACATACATACATACATACATACATGCATGCATGCATGCATGCATGCATGCATGCATGCATGCATTCATACATACATACATACAGACAGACAGACAGACATACATACATACATACATACATACATACATACATACATACATACATACATACATACATACATACATACATACTTACATGCATGCATGCATGCATCCATGCATGCATACATGCATACATACATACATACATACATACATACATACATACATACATACTTACTTACATACATACATACATACATACATACATACATACATACATACATACATACATACATACATACATACATACATACATACATACTAATAATAATAATAATAATAATAATGAGGACTTTGTATACCGCCTAAACTTTAGAAGCTCTAAGCGCTTTGCAACATATATAATGATATGATTACACTAACAGAAGAAACAAAAATAATATACCTGAAATTGGAAAACATAAAAACATACTGAAAACGTATAAGACACAAAACAGTATTAAGTCTCTAAGTTTGTTCCTGCAGTCGAAAAAGGTGTTTTAAGAGCACTCGTAAAAGGGATCATTGTGTCTTTGTGTCTAATTTCAATGGGGAATTCGTTCCACATCGCCGGACCCTGGTATGAAAAAGAACTTTGTCCACATGACTTCGATTTAATAGTAGGAACAATGAATATACGATTGTCAGAATAGGAGCTTAAGTATATTGCTGGTGTATACACATGGGTGAGGCCGGATAGGTATGTTGTACTGGAGTCTGTGTCTAATGTTATGCATTGTCTGAGGTAAAGGATGTGAATGAGAAAGTATTTGCGTTGAGATCAGAATGGCCTCAGTTGTATCATCATTCATCTGCAGCTTGTTACCTGTCAACCATGATTTCATATCAGAAATGCACCTCTCTACTCCATGGATGGTAGCATCAACTTCAGTTGGGTGATTAGACTTATATATTTGGGTGTCATCAGCATACATATGGTGAGATACTGGATGATGATCTATGACACTTGAGAGCGGATGAGTGTATAGAATTAATAGAACAGATCCAAGAACAGACCCCTTTGAAACACCACAACATTGATCAACTGGGCTGGTGGAATTTATTCTATTTGCAGATATTTTTGTGCCCTGTTGACTTTAACCACTGTAATTCTATATTCTGAATGCCAAATACATTTTGGAGACGGTGAAGTAATATATCATGGTCTAATGTGTCAAAGGCTGCAGACAACTCAAGGAGGATGATGACTGAAATCTTTCCACTATCCAAAGCAGAGAGAATGTCATTAAATACTTTCAGAAGAGTAGTTTCAGTATTGTGTCAAGGGCGATATGCAGACTGTACATTGCTATAAGGACTGTTTGAACTGAGATACATGCTGGTTTAGAACAACATTTACTAAGAATTTTTTTTATATGAATTGGATATTAGAAACTGGGCGCTAGTTCTTAAAATCGTTATGATCAGGTGTTGGTTTCATCAGCAGAGCCTTTACGATGGCAGTTTTGAAAAATGATGGGACAGAGAGATAATAATAACATCAGTTGTGAAGGCAATATTGGGTCTAAGCACTCAAGCAGTAGTGATGTCGGAATTGGATCAAGTTCACAAGTCTTTGGTGCATTCTTCATCACATACATACATACATACATGCATACATACATACATACATACATACATACATACATACATACATACATACATACATACATAGTCGCTTTGCTTCAGCATTTGTATATACGTATGCAGAATGCTTGATATAAACAGAGCCATGTTTCTAGCCACATAAATACTCTGAGTCACAGATCAATCTCACATTTATCTTAATAGTCTCGAAGCAAAATCTTTGTATCCATATCCATTTAACTTAATGTAAATACAAGCACGCGAAATTAGGCATAAGAAGGAAGAGAGAGCAAATGTGTTGAAATCAAGAAATAATATAAGTTCTCAAATATGGAATACATAAACAATTTACCTTTTTGAAGGTTGCAATCTTCCGAACGCTTAATGACTCTTTAACTGCAAATGTTCCATGTAGCTTGTATTTTATATACTGATGCCGTCAAATGATATTTCTGCCTTTGACATGACAACGGTCAGCATTTGCAAGAAACGCCTCTGGGAAAATGTAATCAATCCACCCATAAACTTATACAAGGAGGAAGGGGAAATGAATGATAAATTGATTTACACTTTCCTTGAATTGCATTAGGTTATATCATAATGTCGGTCATATATTATGTCGTATATCAAAATGAAGTGTACAGTTTGATTACGGAATGTTTAGCACAAACTTTTGTCGGCTTAAAATGACAGAGAAAGCAGAATTAAGGAACAAGCCTAGATTGCTTTACGAGGAGCGTATAACATTGTTTTCATTGTTGTTGGTGTTATTGGTGGTGGTGATTTGACAAATGAAGTATGTCATGGTGTCTTGTGTTTTAATATTAACTTCTTATTGCATATCGATAACCCTTAACTACCTGAATAACTATTCAATCTCTGAGCCATCAATACAGGCATCTTTCTAAGGTTGGGATGGCGAGATGTATCCCGTATAGTTTGCAAGAAATGTAGACTTACTCAGCTCGTAAATTGTTATGTACGTTAATGTTGATAAACGGAGTCTTGAGGTGACATCGCTTCTTGCCGATTATTAATTAAATGAGTATAGTCTTTTAAGTTTTAAAAGCCTATGCTCTTAAAATAAGTAACATAAAAGTGTGAAAGGCTCAAAGCTTTGTAGAATTTAACAAAAAAAAAATAATTTCCCTAGAATTCTAAGTGAAAATTAGAAAAAAAAAGACCTTACGGAATTGCGAGTTAAATCCAAAATCATACAGGAATTCAGTCAGGAATCCATATAATTTAAAGTATTTTAAGAATTCACTAGAAGTGCAGATTTAATCCAAACATGAATGGCGTTGATGTGTTTGCTACAACTTAGAGACTGTTGATGTGTCATCAGCTGTTTTTTTACACACAGTAATCACAATAGAAAATCATTATAAATTCCAGCGAATGTCTCTATCCAAGACATTTATCAGAGAAAAATAATCGCTTGAAATCATTAAAGTGAACAATATTAATTTCCCGCAAAAATCTGGTCGTTATATATAATACAACTAAATCTGTTCGCTTTTGAAACACAAATGAATTTTTTTTAAAACTCCACTCAGTTAAAAGATTATACAGGTCTCTACTTGACCTCATGGCACAATTAGCATTTTCTTAACAAAAACATTATATAGTGGACAAAATCTTCTATAATGATCATGATGTTTATACAATGAAAACCATAACCCGGATTTTATAAACTACACTAAGGACATTTCAAAAATTACACCTATACCTAAATAAACATATGGCACTCTATTCATTCTATTTCCATCAACAGGGGAAATAATTTAGTAGGTTTCAAATTTTATAACGTTCATTTGGTTTAAGCAGAAATAAACTTAGTTTTGAACAAAGAAAGTCCGATCGACACTGTTGCATTACACTAGTATGTAATGAGGTTTAATAAAACATTAAAGAACCTATGAAAGAAAGAACATTATTTATTTACCACCTAAATTTGATATTGTATGTTTTTTATTCTGTGTTTGGTTGCATGCGAATATTCAAAGATATATAATTTGTTTTGAATTACAGTATTCCATATTAAACATATTATTACTTCGACGTAACGAAATTGATACCTTTGTGTATTTTTACTCTATTTTTTGGCCTTATTCAGCAAATCAAATTACCTATATAAGTCTCACCTATATTATGTAAGTATTGTTACCTCTGAAAATTACTTCAATGCACTTATAAAAATGTAATTTATACACACCGGTGTCCACACTTGTATGCACAATAACTGATCAATGGGTTCCTGACTAATCCAAACACAAAGATATCAGTATTGTATAATGATACCTATTTTATATTAAAAGCAAACAATTATAATTTTGACCTGACCTTAATCGAAGAGCGTGATATTGTCTTGGGAATTTCCTACTCAACATAAGTATATCTCAAATATATAGATAAGAATTCGAATATAATGAACGTTGTTTCAACTTCATTCTTTCTAATAGATAAACAATAAATATTAGCCCAGAGTAGTAGAATGGTCCATGGCGATTGTCTCTCTAAACACACACACACATACACACACACACACACACACACACACACACACACACACACCACATGGGTATGTGAGAACGCTTGGCGTTAGTTTCACATTGAGTCAACCTCCATCAAATACACTACCCGCCATGTAGGACCTATCACGTGTTAAGCAATTAAACTACACATATTACCGCATCTGTCAATAAAGACTACACATGCTTTTGTTGATAATGTGTGGTTTATATTTTGTACTTTTCTATCAGATATTAAGGCAAGAATGAATACTTTTTTCACGTAAACAATATTGGTATAGAAAGCTAAGACAAAACAATAGAGCCAGGGTGTAGGTCAGTGCCCTGTCTAAACATTCATCGTTAACAACAAGTTTAGGAATTTCCAAGTGAAAAAGTAATATCCTATATTCAATAGAAGCAAGCATTTTCTACCTTCATTATATATGCTACTAATATTTACAATATGAAGACAGAAATATTAGCTATGTATTGTGTTGACCAAAACATATATATCGCTACTCAGGTATGCTATTTGCATAATTTTGGTGCTTTATCTAGGCCCCCTAATTAGGATGGATGGTTCAAAAGGTGTATGTATGTATATATGTATGTATGTATGTATGTATATATATATATATATATATATATATATATATATATATATATATATATATATATATATATATATGACGAATATATTTAGTTTATTCTGCTGACCAACTCATCTGATATACCCCAAGGATGTATATAGTACGTTTCAATTTAGTCTGATAAATGAAAACGAAATATTTACTGGTATTGACTGGCCATTTAACAGCTTATGTGCAGAATATTTCCGGATGAAATCCTATCTCAGACAAGCTGTTATTGTACGTGTAACAATATAAAGGAAACGCAATATGCAATCTAGACGTTGTTGTGTCTATCTTACAAAGACTTGGGATACAGCTTTTTAATAGAAAATCAGAGCTCAACAATATGGAATTCAAAATTATTGCATCTGAGTTAAATAGCTTGGTGAGGTGTTTGGCTTATTTCGAAATGAAATTTAATCAGAATAAAACTTTTCACCAGTGTGGAGAATTTGTGTATATCTCCTGCAACATAAACGTAAAGCATTAAAATGCATCAATATATATGTTTTTGTGTGGTGCTAGCGTAAAGGGCACTTTTTTTTTGCTATACAAAGTCAACATCCGTAGCTTGTTTTCAATGTTGAATGTATGATGGTTCACAAGACTGTTTTATATTTTCCGTTTCATAAGTTGAATTTAGTTTCTTCCATTCCTTTAGAAAATAGAAATGACAACATGAAGGCTGGAAAGGCGCAGTATGTATGTATGTATGTATGTATGTATGTATGTATGTATGTATGTATGTATGTATGTATGTATGTATGTATGTATGTATGCATGCATGCATGCATGCATGTAAGTATGTATGTATGTATTGTATTGTATTGTATTGTATGTATGTATGTATGTATGTATGTATGTATGTATGTATGTATGTATGTATGTATGTATGTATGTAAGTATGTATGTATGTATGTATGTATGTATGTATGTATGTAAGTATGTAAGTATGTATGTATGTATGTATGTATGTATGTATGTATGTAAGTATGTATGTATGTATGTATGTATGTATGTATGTATGTATGTATGTAAGTATGTATGTATGTATGTATGTATGTATGTAAGTATGTATCTATGTATGTATGTATGTATGTATGTATGTATGTATGAACTTAAACGTCATTATCAAAGTCATACGCAGTTGATGCCGTTGTAAATATTATTCAACAAATTCAGGAAGACTTCTCCTCTACCCAGATTGAAAGCTGGAACGTGTCATGTCGAATAATGAGTTAAGGAGAAAAAGTGCTATCGTCTTGTTATAGGCCAATCAATTTCTCTAACTAAAATTATATGCCAAATAAATGAGTTAGCTTACAAGTATTTGCTTGAAAATGACTTGTTTAGTAGCCCACTATTTTCTCTAAGCCGTTTTTAAAATAAATTCCATAACATATTTTTCGGTTGATACAAACAAATCACATGTTTAACGTTGCTTGATGCCAGTAAAGGTTTTGATAGATTCTCCATGAAATAGATATATGCTTCATTTTAACATCGTAAACAATTTGGACTAATATTATCCTCTGATGGTCAAAAGACTTGTTTATTCAGAAACTTGTTGGTAATCTCTTGCACAAGGGAAGAGGAAAAATAAAAGGGTATGAATATCATATTCTATTATGAATACACATTTACCTCTATGAAGCCAGTGCCGGATCATCATTTCGGCAGAGGTAATGTATCGGCATATGGGCCCCATGTCAGGCCCGACTCGTTTTATGGGTCCCGCGACATCGGATCAAAAAAATATTGATAAGAGATGATTTGCGAGGGGGCCCCAATATTTAGACTTAATAAAGGCTTCCACAAGGTTTAATCCGGCACTGTATACAACGACCTTTAGGAAATAGAAGTCATTCATTATCGACCAAAGCATTAAACTCATCACAGTCGGACTTAAATTGTAAAGATGTTCTATCTCTCCTGCATGACTGTCGTTGGGAGTATGTCCCTGAAGATAACAGAAATCACCTAATCTTTTTTTATATATCCTTGAACAATATTGACCTTGTTCAATTGACTGACATATTACCGTATTACGATATTGTCAATGTTACCTTAATAATCTATATCATAAAGTTAAATAGTCATGTAGTTCTCTAAAATCCTATCTTTAAAGAAGGAATGCATAGATCCGACCTGTCAATCAAATCCACAGATGTTGACCAATCGGATAAGAGCGTCCGCTGCTACGGTAACATCCGCCATGTTTTACCCACAAACAAACGTGTGGTGAGAATACAGCTGCATTACAAACTTTCTCTTTTTTTGTATATATTTACAAAATGGTTTTTCTATGTGCATGGGGATCATGCAATGCAGATGAGAGATATCCGGAAAGGTTGGATAGAGTCGTTTTATACAGGAACAGTGGTGAAGCTATGTAGTTTGAAACCCTGTATGGACTTAATTAGCCCTACTACATGGGAGCAATGTCCACTGACACTGCAACAATACATGTTTATTTTTCAATATCATACACATTCATTAGTAAAAGAAATGCTGTTGGTGCATATATCTGAAACACTGTTTACACCACTCAGTGACATTCCAGATAAAGTGTTTATACATTATTTACTAGGTTTCCAAACAACATGCGATAAAGTTACAATTTCGATAACTGCAATTAATAAATTCTCCCAGTGACATAAATACAAAATGAAGAAATGTCAGATACTGTTGTTTGTTTGTTTCTTGTCTTTAATGCTGCTGTCTGAGATTACAGCTTATGTGAGCTTACCTCATTCAAATATATCCATTTACGTCATTTAACATTTGTTTTTGCCGAGTGTACTTCTTGAACAGTGTGTATATAATGATTTTTCTAAAGGAATATGGATGTATGAGGATCCAGATAAAGAGAATGCTTGCCATTTAATGAATGTGAAATCAAATTGTAAACAAATAAGCCACATTACTTAAATAATCGGTACCGATCGGCTACATGACCTGCATGACTTGTACTATAACAGTTGTCATTACTTCAGGGTATTAAATAGTTCAAACATAAAAAATAGTTCATAAAAATACAAAACATTAAAGCTGCATCGTGTTACATCGACAGTATGCATCTTTGCACATTTCCTCCGTAATTTCGATGAACAGACAGTGCGTTGGCCGCTTCTCTTCAGAGATGGAAAGCGTCGCGCTCTACGCGAATCTTATATTCAAACTCCAAACCTTTGATATCGTGTATATATCGAAGTCTTCTGCAACACTTTACTGGAAAGTTTCTCTGATTAGGATGGTATTTAAATGAAATGTTATCGGGAACACTCGAGAGAGATTCTGACAGGGTTCCTGTATTCTGTGATGAGTCAACCATTTTAATGGAAAGCTTGGGGTTCGTAGTAACGTGGTGGCGGAGTTTAACTAGTCGTTTTGGATTTATCCATTTAGTAAACTCACCCATGATTAATACCAGATATTACATCACTTTATAGTTTGAGACACATGTTGTCCAACTCCGCGTGAGCATTAAAAATGTAGGTCTAACTCAGAAAATGCAGACATTCTCCAAAATGTTCAGAAATATATGAGCGCAATTGAATGATTTTTATACGTTGTTGTTGTTGTTGTTTTAGGGTTTAGCACCATATTTCAGCACACGTTAGGCTATACATGGTGGCCAGTATTATTGGTGGAGGAAGAACCCGAGAAAATCCCAAGAAAGAACCACTGACCCACAAGAAGCTACTGGCAAGCTTTCTCACAAAACTACATTAGCCGAATCTTAGATTCGAACCCACGCAGACAGAGGTGAGACGACAGTGATCCGTAATGGAGAGCACTACTCGGGGCCCCATTTTTCTACGTAGAATTATATTATATATAACACATTTGTCATAGTACGAAATGGATAAAGTTACTTTAGTTATTACAAAACAGCCTCTCTCTCTCTCTCTCTCTCTCTCTCTCTCTCTCTCTCTCTCTCTCTCTCTCTCTCTCTCTCACACACACACACATACACACACACACACACAATAATTTCTATACAATTAACTACATGCTAATAATTATGCTCTAATATTTTTAAATGCGTCCTACCCTTTTATATATGTATAGTTTTCTTGTCTTGTTTTATAATCTTTGTATCAATTATTTTCATTTTTTGAAATGATCCCAGGTAAGTTAATCAACTGGTGTCCCATTTCATATTGTTTATCAAAACAAAAATAATATATATTTAAAACTTACTATATCTTCCGTCGTACGGTTTTCGAGGGACTCGCTTTGACCCTTACGTTGAAAGGAAAATACAGATTTTAGTCCGTGTTTCATATTTGCTATTTGATCCAAAACAAAACGTTTGTGATGCTATGTAACGAAAGGATGAGATACACTGTACTTATAAACGCTAAATGACTGTACTTATAAACGCTAAATAACTGTACTTATAAACGCTAAATAACTGTGCTTATAAACGCTAAATAACTGTACATATAAACGCTAAATAATTGTGCTAATAAACGCTAAATAACTGTACTTATAAACGCTAAATAACTGTACGTATAAACGCTAAATGACTGTACCTATAAACGCTAAATAACTGTACTTATAAACGCTAAATAACTGTTCTTATAAACGCTAAATAACTGTACTTATAAACGCTAAACAACTGTACGTATAAACGCTAAATAACTGTTCTTATATACGCTAAATAACTGTACTTATAAACGCTAAAAGACGGTACTTATAAACGCTAAATAACTGTGCTTATAAATGCTAAATAACTGTACTTATAAACGCTAAATAACTGTACTTATAAATGCTAAATAACTGTACTTATAAACGCTAAATAGCTTTGCTTATAAACGATAAACAACTGTACTTATAAACGCTAAATGACTGTACTTATAAACGCTAAATAACTGTTATTATATAATCTAAACAACTGTACTTATAAACGCTAAATAATTGTGCTTATAAACGCTAAATAACTGTACTTATAAACGCTAAATAACTGTACTTAAAACGCTAAATAGCTGTGCTTATAAACGCTAAATAACTGTACTTATAAACGCTAAATAACTGTTTTTATAAACGCTAAACAACTGTACTTATAAATGCTAAATGACTGTACTTATAAATGCTAAATAACTGTAATTATAAACGCTAAATAGCTTTGCTTATAAACGCTAAACAACTGTACTTATAAACGCTAAATGACTGTACTTATAAACGCTAAATAACTATTATTATATAATCTAAACAACTGTACTTATAAACGCTAAATAATTGTGCTTATAAACGCTAAATAACTGTACTTATAAACGCTAAATAACTGTACTTATAAACGCTAAATAGCTGTGCTTATAAACGCTAAATAACTACTTATAAACGCTAAATAACTGTTTTTATAAACGCTAAACAACTGTACTTATAAACGCTAAATGACTGTACTTATAAATGCTAAATAACTGTTCTTATAAAAGATAAATAACGTTGCGGACTTGTGTACAGCATCAACATTCACTCCCAAACTTAGATGTGGGAGGTGGTGGGTTCGATCCTACATCGAACCATACAAAAGGCTTATAAAAATGGTATGTAAGTAGCAGTTTGCAACACCTACTTTCCTTCTGCATTATTGTCACTGGCTACTTGCAAATGTTACATTCGTAATTATATCAATGTATATTTATTGTTAATTGATCATAACTGTAAAGAGTTAATTGCATGTACTTAGATCTACTTTCTTTCTTCAACAGTTGTATCTTGAATTTGCTAAACGCTGAATTCATTCTGTAGCTGGTCGAATGCCAAATGCTATGTCAGTTATTACAAGTTTTAAATTCTATTTATAATCCTGCCATGTCACAAGTTACATCATTCCAACTCCTGATTTAATTAGTTTGGCCTTGCTACAATCTAATTTTGTTAGTATCGTATTTCTTGTCCGACTCGTGTCACCATATATTGTAATAATCGGATATTACATTATTATCATGTCATTATGACAACAGACCGTGCTCTAATTTCCAAGTGTCTCAATGAAAATGAAGAATAATCCTCACCGGAAATTAGATTGCTTTACGGCACTAAATTTGTGTGTAACTAACAGCATAGAAAAACCTAATAGATCTAAGTTTGATAAAAAAACCTTGTAATTCTTTCATGCTTATCTTCTTAGGTGTCAGTTTAATATTTCTCTAAAACCATATGTTTTTTCGATTCTCTAAGCGATGCATAAGCACCTTAAGAAAGCCAAAACGCTATCACAACGCTATCAAAATACCAGGGTCAGGTCTGTCTTCAACCCTGCTGGCCATATGAACGAACATAATGTAAAGTATACGGGCCATATATGCTAATTTATGCTGTTTGTTTGTTTGATTAGGATTTTTAACATAGCTTTAACAATTTTTCAGTCATATCGCTACGATGTCTGCAGTGAGGCAGTTTATAGTGATGGGGCATCCTGTCGCATACATGTAGCATGATGCCCCACCCAGTCACATTACCCTGACACCAGGCCGACCAGTCCTAACACTAACCTCTTAATGCTTAGCGTCAAGCGAGGCAGATGTTAGTACCATTTTTGTAAGTCTTTGGTATGACTCGGCCGGGGATAGAACCCACAACCTCCCGCTTCCACGGCGGACGTTCTAACTAGGGTGACTACACGTCCCGGAATGCCCCGGACAATCCCGGAATGAAAAAAAATGCCCCGCGTCCCGGGTGGACCTATTCCGGGACAATTAAACGTCCCGGAATGCAAGTTTTACTAAATTGATTTATTAACGAGGCAAGTCAATTATGATTCATCGCCTAAAACATGGCGCCTTAATGCCGTGCTACAACTATTCTCTTATTATTATTATTATTATTATTATTATTATTATTATTATTATTATTTATTGATAAAGGCAAGAAAGAGTTCTTGCGTTGTGCAGGAAGTGACAAAAAAATATAGATTTAGAGTTCGACACTAGTCTACATTGCTTGATCAGGTACTTTACATTTTTGCCTATCACTCGGTGCTGTTAGTCTAATCTTACAGTAACGTCTGTTGAACATTTCATTTTTCGTATATATTTATTTTACGTTGTATAATTATTCACAAGTTGTGAAGAAAAATAATGAGTATTAAAAATTATTATTATGTATATAATTTGTATAAAATCGTGACTTCATACCTAAAAAACAGTAATAATTTTATGGACTTATATACACGGAATACCTTTGAAACCATAACAAGTCACGTTATCAAGTCTTTACTATCTAGCTTTGAATATTGATACAAAATTTAGGCAATTTTAATTTTGAGTTTGACTGATTTGTGATATTTTTTGGCTCATCTTCTTTCTAATTTAAAGAAATACACATAAGATGCTTTATTCTGGTCTAAAATCTTACTATAATGATAATGTATTTAGTTGAGGCATTGCGTTGTATATCGTACACAGTGTATAAATAGCGTGCATCCCGATGAACCCAGCGCTAACTGCTGTTTACTAAGTTAAACTTAGAGTTATAAGGTGAGTGTCCCGGAATGGCTGAGAAGAAATGTGGTCACCCTAGTTCTAACCACTAGGCCGCTGGAGCGGTTATTAATTTATGCTGTAATCATAGACTTCTGTATGAGCGAAGGACTGCAGTTGGACCATGTTGATGAACCTACATAAGTCAATATTTTCCTAAGATACTATTGTATATATATATATATATATATATATATATATATATATATATATATATATATATATATATATATATATTCCAGCAAAAATAACGTGTCAGAATAACAGTAATAGCACATAAAATAAAGATTGGATTCATTGATGGATACATATAATATTTTTGTACTGAGCCTATGTACATCTCATTACTAAATAAACAGCTTGTAAGGTCAATTGACAGGGGAACGAGGGGAGTGACTAAACAACCCATGCCGCTCCAAATACTCTTGAAAACACTCCAGACACTTCCAATTATTTTTTAAAGTTGAAATCATTTCATTTGAACATTAGTGAAAGAGTTATTTTGATTCTGATTCTAAGCATATAATACAGGTATTTTGTTATTCGTGGATATATAAATACCAAATAAACTGTAAAATAACTGAATACTGATTTTATTTTCGTTTATCTATATGTGTCCATGCCACACCAAAACAAGGTACTCTTTCTATGACCAATTTCTAATCATATTTGGTTGTTGTTTGTATGTGGGGTCTTTTGTTAATTAGAAACACGCATATAGTATTTATGTTTTGTACATTTACCTTTTGCGATCGGAAGTCCCGCAAAAAACAATCAGTACATGTATCTGCTTTTGTCCAATAGATGTTATCACTGTCTTGTTTTACATGCTGTTCCTTTTGCCTTAATAACGACTGAAAATTTTTCATATTGTTATGATTTTTCAATTTTCGCCCATAAAGAATTTTACAACTATAAATATAGCACCCGTAGATTCTAAATATTCAGCGTACTGCACTTAGTCATATTAAAGATTAAAAAACAAATACTTTGAAAAAATGTTTGAAATATTAGTGTAGTAATATTTGATTCTGACCCTTTAAGCATGTTGCTTTTTGACATTTCAAAGTGGTTTGATTAGAAGTATTTACTATCAAAAGAAACAGAGATAAAAATGCGCCAAACCTTGCATATTTCATTACGTTGTTGTAATTGTATTCATGCATCCTGGGTATATGAGAGCGTTTTGAGACAGTATTATGGTACTTTAGAGAGTTTCGCGATATCTGGACGTCTTTCCCTCAGCAAGGGATAAACCTCGACTGATCTTACTTGAGAAATATATAGTGTAAATTGTACTGTTCAATATCATGTTTTGGCTTGATTTTATTTAATTGCATGCATGTATCCTGGGTAGTTGAGGGTCTTTATGGAAAGTCATTTATTGTTTTCATTTTGTGGTTATAAAACATGGGAAATAAGTCCTGTTCCTACTAGTTAATTGTATGTTGTTGAATGGTAATATCACAATCATTTATTTTGGCTTGATTCACTATAACTGAATCTTGGGTAGATGAGTATTTTCGGACCGTTTAGTGGTTTTTGGGTTAGTCATTGTCTTGTGGTCATTAGTCAGGCTTGGAAATGAGAAGCCAAAGGTTCATAAACTTGAATGAAGTGTTTAGCTAAGAGTACTACGGTATTGCACGTCATATATTAGCAATCATCAAACAAGTAATAAAAGACACTTAACGGTAATATATATGTATATTTACAGGTCATTATTTTTTAAATACATTTAATTTTCAGATTTAAACTGACTTTTGTGGGAAACGATTGTTAAACAGACACCATGCAGATGCTGGGTTGTGACAGAGGAGTTAATCTGATACTTCATTATTTACGAGAAAATATCTGTGATGGTATATATGAATCATGATGTTGGGATTCTGATGTATATGTTGCTTAAAAGTCACATGAAAGATGAGTATGTAGGCGCCATACCAGTGGGGGCGCCAAAATGGGCTTTGAAATAGGTTGTATGTGGAATAATGGGTTTCAGAGAAGTTGTGGGGGGCGCGTAAAATGTAATATTGTTCTCGGGCTCCAAATACTCTAGTGACTTGACACAAATGGTCTCGAGCAGCTTACTGACGCAGCTGGAACCTATATGAGTTTTCACTGTTGAATATACTTTGGAAACCTCAATACCAGTCTCTTCGGCTAATTTTGCACTTTTCATTTCTCAAATTGTTAATAAGCATTATGCATCAGCATCAATATCCTCATACGTATCTGCCAATGGGTCTGGACGCAAAAAAATATAATCTTGCAGACCCTACAAACACTTTCCAACTGCTGTAAACATGCAACATGAATATAATTTATTGGGATGCGATATTACCAATCGATAAGTGTATTGTAGAAACACTTGTCAATGCTACAACTCGTACTATAACTTTTTGGTATAAACAGCTCCTATTTCTAGCTATATTTTCTATGGCATTCCATGCCTTCCTGAAAATCGGGAAGATTACATCTGTTGCACTTGACCATTCATCACTATAACTTTCAAATTTCAGTACTCATAAAAGTTTCAGTTATTTGAAAACCAAGACCATTACGACAACTATTAACACATTTTCTCGATTCATTACTTTCTAGTGGAACATCAGGGTATTGATAAATCTGTTTAGTCTTTCTTAAGCAAAACTGCAGCCTCATATGGTTTGGAATGTCATTGTATAGAAATACGTTTGCAAGAGTTCTACCTTGATTCCATGGGATGTAAATGGGCGTTTGAAAACAATAACGTACTCTGGTAAAATTATGGCAGATTTTATTTATGCCAATTTACGAGTTTAAGTTCTACGCTATCTTTAGTTATATTAAAATACAATAGATTGTTCATTCTGCACGAGTTTATGATTTCCTTCAATATGCCATAACAATTGTGGACCACTGACATTGCAGGCCTTCGACAGGTTGTAATGAATAATTTTCTAAAACGAACTCTGTGAATCAGCATTCAGCATAGCCTTCTAATTCTGTATTCTTGAACATGGTGTCCCCGGGAAAGCACCATTGTAGAGATGGTGCGGTATCCAACAAAAAGAAACTCAGATCTCAGTTTGTTTTTACTCTTGAGCAAGTCCCTCATTATAAAGGAAGTATATGTCTGTCTGACCTTCAAATGTAACTGGCTTAGTTTTCGTTCCACAGTTCGTTTGCTAACACCCACCATATTTGCCATTCCCTTTACATTGAAGTCATTATCAATAAAGAACTCGAGTGATTGCGATGATATGTAAAATGCAGAACAACTCAAGAAATTAAACTCGACATAAGGTTTAGGGATTTCATCATTAATGTTTATATTAAGATAGACAAGTTCAAGCGCGTGTTCTGCACAATTTAGACTTTCTTCAATGTCTGTAAATTTAAATAATTGCACCATTATTTATATGTCTACTTCTAAGTCTGTTGTCCGATTTTTGGTATTTTTTTTTTCATGCACTGTGCAAAGAAACGAAAATTCTGACCTACCAACTGCTTCATTTCAGACACTCCTACTGAACCATTATTAGATCTAATTTAACAAAATGTTAAAATTAGACGAGAGAGAAATTATGCTAACTTCAAATAAATAGCACATCACAAGACAAATATGTGACGTAAATTTCGAGATGTATATGATTATAAACGGCAGTCAACTATTCTGTTTTACAGATGATGTATGTCTTTAAAACCTGCTTTGGCAACGACATATCCATAAAGATCTACCTCTCTCCTACACATAAAGAAATTGTACTGATCTATACGAATCATCTACTCACAGAGATTATTTTCTGATAATACTCTAAATGACGTTTATTAACATGCTTTACTATTTTAAGGTCACTCGTTACAGCACCAATAACTACATCAACATATATGCTATGCCTTTTGTGGTTGATAGGGTACACCAAGTCAATGGTATGTGTTACTACGAGGATCTGACATTCATTTAATTTTCAAAGTGAAGAAGAAAGAACATAACATTGTATAGTTTAACTCTTCTGAAATTTGGTGGATATGCATTACAGAGATGGAATTTACAATAGAAAATCCGAAAAGAAAAACATAATAACAAATTTATATTCTGAAGTTTTTAAAATGTGTAGGCAGTTACAAAATACATAGTAATGTTTCTGCAACGGAAACCTAGATAGGATATTGTATTCTTATCAGGATAATTGTCTGTTTGTTTGATTAGGATTTTTAACGTAGCTTTAACAATTTTTCAGTCATATCGCTACGATGTCTGCAGTGAGGCAGTTTATAGTGATGTCTAGCACTGAGACATCATGCCGCAGACATGTAGCATGATGTCTCACCCAGTCACATTGTCCTGACACCAGGCCGACCAGTCCTAACACTAACCCCTTAATGCTGAGCGTCAAGCGAGGCAGCTGTTAGTACCATTTTTGTAAGTCTTTAGTATGGCTCGGCCGGGGATCGAACCGACGACCTCCCGCTTCCGGGGCGGACGCTCTAACCTCTATGCCACCGGAGCGGTTCTTATCAGGATAAACCCGAGATGGCAAACCAAGAATGACGAGTGGCAACTTGTCAAGTAACATGTTTTAGATAGTATAGTATATTTTGATTGTATTAAGGTGCAAACCATGTAAAAGGTTAAGATTGATTAGAGATGCATCAATCAGTTTCCGTTTGGTAAAGTTATACTTTAACAATTTAGGTGCATATGCAAAAAAAGTCTGTTACAATGTATATGACATTAGACGATAAAAGTTCATGATAAATAATATCCAGCATGTTCCACACATTAAATTATATATGATGAAAATTTCTTACCGGTATATATAATATCTGTTTTCGAATATGACGATACTAATAAAAGAAAACATTTCCAAAGTGTTGTAAAGTAATGCATAAAATGACATCTTATGGCAAAGTCAGTGTTTCATACTTTTTTGTCACATGAGATTTTACCATATTGAAAAACTGACCTTATTCACTGTGTTAACAATAACTTAATTTTCCCATTCTCATCATTACCTCGAACCATCTAGCTGCGTATTTATGGAAATTATTGTGTATTGTGTTAAACTATTTTTCTTTTTACTGAAATGTGGAAATTGAATGGAATAGTAAATATTTCATGTATTACATGATCACTGGTTGTAATAAATTGTGTACTTTTTTGGTGCTTTATGAAACAGCACGACAAGTGGATTATTTAGTGCCACGGCAGTTGGAATAAAGTACCGTTTCTAAGGATACACTGTGGTAGCTGACATAGACACGTCCAATACTAGGAATAGAAACAATACCTTTCAATTGTGAGTTGTCATGTTAACCACTGAGTCACTGTGGTTCCTACTGTACTGTGTCTTGGCTGTAATTCCAAACGTATTACAATGGTAATGTATTAAATACATAGTTATAAAGAGAACAGTTGATAAAACGTTGGTTTTGCATCCTAAATATATCAATAAGTATTCAAACGTTTGCTTCACATAACATATCTAACAAGTAAAATCGATAATTAGAAAAGTGGGACCGATGTGGACTTGTATTTTAAAGTAATCTTCATGCAAATGTTGTGCACACAAAACATACTTATGCCTGTCACAGAATTAGGCGAAAATTGAATTTATTTCTTCTTGAATTACAAACTAATTTCACCATTTTTTTTTGTTTCGTCGTACATGCGTTACCTGGGGTGAATAAGTGTTTTTTTTCAAGGTAAGCGACGTGTAACGATTTGCATGTGCATGACTACGAATCACTTGAAGTCAGGAACATTAGAATCACGGGGTGCACGGGAATTTTGCCGTGAATTCTGCTCACCTATTTGAGGATATATAAGGCAGAATATTTCTGATAAAATTACGAGTCCAAAAGTATCTTATCAAAAGAGAGATAGCTCATCATTCTTTCTCCAGCCAAAGGGGTGAGTGTTAAATTTATATTTCGTTTTATTGTGAATTTTATTCAGTTTATCATTTCATGTAATGATGTCTTTATTACAATGCAGATTTAAAACGTGGAATATTTGGAATTACTAGTCACTATTGGACTTTAAATGCAACAGCGTAATCTAAGTTTTAGATTGTTTTAGAAACAACTATTATTAGTTTGGTTTCTTTATTGTAGCTGAATTGTTGCTGATCTGTAGCTGAACGTCTCTGAATGTCTCTGAATTGTAGCTGAACGTCTCTGAACGTATCTGAATATGACTGATTTGTAGCGGAACGTCTCTGATTTGTAGCGGAACGTCTCTGATTTGTAGCGGAACGTCTCGTATTGTAGCTGAATGTCTCTGAATGTCTCTGAATTGTAGCTGAATGTGATTGATTGTGCCGTGATTGTGCTGTTTAATTGTGCCATTTGATTGTGAGATCAAATTGAGGTATCTGACTGTCTGTCTGTCGGATTGTCTGTCCGTCTACGTCTGTCGTGATGTGTAAATATCCGGAAATCTAGAAGTCTAAATGTCCGAGTGTCGGAGCTGTCTAGAGGTGTAAACGTCCGGGGTAGCATGTAAGTATTTGGGGACCGATGGTTCTAGTAGATGCTGTATGCTGTCTGTACGTATAACTGTGGTGGATCCGTGAAGGGCAAGTGACCGATAAAAGTATTGAGTCAACCCTAGGTATTCGGAGAAGCTGGGCGGCGATTCAACAGTTGGTGAATCGTACGGTTATACAGGGTCGAGACACATGTGTGTGTTGAAATTGTAGTTACAATTGAATACATTGTTATATTTACACATAGTTACTTCGAATCACAGTAGTATTTCAAGGTATTACATGAATCTCAATAAAAGTTAGCAACTTGATAAAATACATATAGATGTTTGTGCTAGTTGTCGCAATCCATACGTGCGATAGTATAGTTTGATGTTTGCATTTGTTATCGCAATTTATACTTGCGTTAATACAACTTTTGTAAAGGTTCCATTTTATGTGAAACCTTTGTGTAGTCCAGGAGATTCCTTGGATCTGTGTTTAGTCCAGGATATTCCTTGGATCCGTGTTTATTGTGTATTAATATTTAATTTATTCATGTATTATGAATGGTTGTGGAGTGTAATCGTGGGTTGAACGCATGAGTTATTGTGTTGATACATCATTTTTTTTCATTAATAATTTATTTCATAAATTTACATTATCTTTCACATATTGTGTTTGTGTTGTTCATTTAATCCACCGTCAACTCGGTAACAATTCTGTTGCAATGCCCTTCCCTATTTTTACTTGCAATGTATATACCTGAACTGTGCCGTGCAATGGCCTAATTAAAACTAATGCAAATAATGACTAAATGAAAGTTAACTTTAATAATGTACAGTTCAGTTTCAAATCCGTTTAACAACCGCAGCCGACACATTAAGGGATGAGAACAGAAAGGAGGGTATAAAAATCTTAATGGCTCGGGGTACATTAAAAGATGATAACAGAGAAGAGGGTATACAAATCTTTATGGCTCGGGGTACATTAAAAGATGAGAACAGAGAAGAGAGGATAAAAATCTTTATGGCTCGGGGTCTAAGGGGCAGGGCTTACCATAGTACAAAGTTGTATTCTAATGTTTTTTAGAAATGAGCCTGGCAACTACAGATACGCAGAATCCACCGATAATGGAGAATCTCTTCCTTACACGCTGTTAATGAATTATGAAATTTTATTTTGCTTCATATAACATATCTCACAAGTAAAATCGATAATAATTAAAGTGGCACAGGAGTAGACTTTTGTTTTAAAGCAAATAACATCTCAGTACATACAATTTTGAACAGCACCTTAATAACTTCCTGTTAAATTTCCACTCTTTTTAACAACCGTATCAGACACATTCAGGGAAGAGAACAGAGAAGAGGGAAAATAATCTTAATGACCAGGTTCTAAGATGCACGCTAAGAACTCTTGCAAGTCCATAGGGCAAAGTCATTTTCTAATCTTTAGGAAATGACCCTGGCAACCTCAGAAAAGAGGAAAGTCACCCAAAAAATGGAAAATCTCATCCCTACACACTGTTAATGAATTACAGAATTCTTTATATGCATCAATATAGGATATAAATATTTCATGCGTTGGCATTGTATTGTACTAATTCAGTAAAATCTTGGGGAGGGGAATTGGACTTTCCAAGATTGATGCATCGTAACCAGTTATTTTTCTCACAGTTCGGATCCGAAACAATGGGTTAAAGTGAAACTGTTTTTGTGCTGCAGAATCATACTGCAAAACTCCCACGGTAATATTTTTCACATTAAGATATAACATACAACGTTTGATTTTCACTAAAACTTGTAGTGAACTTCAGTGTAAACTAATTATGACGCTTAACTACATATTGACATTTAAACAAACAGTGGCTGAGGCCAGTGAGGTACTGGCCAAAACCACTGAATGGTCTAACACGGGTAGCTTGGGCAAAAATACAGCCGTTAACAGGATAAAAAAGTAAAGTCCACTCATATTTCTAAGACGTATAATAGAAGCACACAAAATAATGATAAAGATATAAATCACATAATCCACAATGTCAACGAGCTTTTAGTATTTCCAATGAATAATTTGTAATAAACATTATCTCCAATTATAACTCATCAAACAATAACCTCTTTTCACTGATTTCCAAAAATTGATTTTATTTACTAAGGTCCTAATGTTGATATTGTCATCTATCTTATAATGTAATATTTGTTTCTGGAAAACGTGTGATTCTTAATATAAAATTTTACTAATGTATCAAGAAAGGCATTATTGAATTTATATTTACATAGACGTCATCATAGAAAACATGCCAATAACCAGGTATATCATAACTCTACCTTCAATCATAGACAAAGATGAAAAGTGCAATTAAAAAAATACATAACACCTTCCCTCGTAAAAAATAAACAAGGTACACAATACTGCTTTATTTTACATCATGTGTAACTATGCATCTACTAATAAGATAAAAAAACTATCCTTATTATATTTTACCCTGACATCAAATATCATTGCTGTACTCTTGTAGAATTAACCCAACCTCAAAAGTCTCTACTTTTCAATGTTTGTTTGATGAAAATAAGGGGACATTCTGATCAATGAATACAGGAAACAGAGAAAGGAGATGAACTAAAAATGTTGCAAAGAGAAATGTCAAAGATAAACATTCCTTTTCAGCTGTGGAAATCTGATGATTGTTTATATTTTATACAATAGCCGTACTGGATGATCTACACAATTTTTATTTTCTTAGATCAATTTTCCTCCAACCCCTACATAAATTGCACCAACATATATTTACATAATTTAAGTTTAATGCTGAAACAGTTGGTGCACTTTTAGATTAAGCAAATTCCAGGCCAATGAATTTTAGATTTCCTGAAAATAATTGTCTTAGGCTCGTCAATTATGGAAAACATATCAAACTTTTTGACACAATTTCTGAAAATAACCAGCTATAGCACTGGGAACTAAGATGACCTTGACCGTGACTTCGATATATTTCACTTAATTTTGTCCCACAATATGCCTTAAGATGTGAAATTAACCTAGCAAACCTCGATTGTACAAGTTGTATAGATTTAATTCATTGAGGTAATAAAACAAATTACGAATGATTTCCACGTAATTACCCCAGGTGTTGTAAATAATTACATCCTCGATATACGGATTATAATTATATAGAATAGATATTAACATTCATTAAACACTGGAATGTTGCCAGATAATGTTTTGTTCCAAAAGGCAAGCCCATCTAGAGTTGCAAATATCTTTTGTTTCTTAATTAAAACCAATTTGCCAGATTCTTTGGGAAAAATGAATATTTGACATTTCTAATTTGCTAATGAAAAAATCCATTCTTGGCTTTGGAAATGAATCCGTTTGGTGACACTGCTGACTTTTTTAATCCGACCTGCAATTACATTTACTTGTTTCACTGATCTATGTAATCATTCTCCAGTAAAAGTTAATTTCTTTTTTCAAATATTTCTGCTTGAGAGGATTCATCCGTTAAGACGGTTGTTTCACAAATGTAAAATCTACAACAGCAATGCACTTCTGATATTACTGAAAAATGTACCATTTTCATGCAATTAAATAGAAGATTGCCTTAGCATTTGGAACCCTCCCGAGTATTAAATGGTTAGTATTAAGACCTGTCGGCGTGGTGACAGCATAATGTGACTAGGTGGGACATGCTGCTACCTCTCTGCGGCATAATGTCCCAGTACTAGACATCACTATAACCCGCAATACCGCAGTCATCATGGCAATATGACTAAGAAAAACGAGAAAAATTAAATCCAAACGTGCCAATTTGATCCTAGAAATATTTCATATGTCAATGGATGTTTTACTTGTGTGTGTGTGTGTGTGTGTGTGTGTGTGTGTGCTCGAAAGCGTGATTTGGACTTTCAAGATAGTTATTTTTAAAAACATGTACAATTCAACTATTAATGGCTTTAGCCGGTATCGAACACATGTATCTCTAGTTCAAAAGAGTACCAAATGAGCTACCAAGGCTAATTATAGTAAATGAACAAGATATAAAATAAAGTAAAGTAAGAAGATGTGGAAAACAAGTGGTGACAATAAATTAAATGTAAACGATGCTAATGTTTATTCTAATGTCATACATTAGTAGAAAAGAAACTTGGATGATTGCAAGATAATGAAGGTAGCCATAAAAATTAGAACGATACACAACCAAGACTAAACTAAATTTCAATCCTCGGAAACATGTTTCACAACACGGTTGTAGACGACTGTATATGGATATCTACTGTATCTCTAAGAGTTTGGTTGTATATTTAATAACCAAGAATATAGCATCGTAAAAAGAGCTTCTGATATGTGTTCTATCGTTTTATCATTTCAACTGCTGTCAGAAAGTATATTCTACATAAAGAATATTTTTTTTGAAAATGTTGACTCCAAATGGAACTATTCAAAAATAGTTTAAAACCTGAATATTCAGTTTTCTCTATTTTAATTGCTTATATGTGTTACTGTATGTGTATCCGTTTTTGTATTCAATATATAGATTTTAAAAATATAGGCTTTCCTGAGCATCGGTTCCGCTTATCCCTACTTTCACTTCATGTCTCTTTTACCAGATTGACATTTTGGAAGCAGTGACATGGTCTATGTATAAACAGTGAGACACTTTTTATATATAACAACACAGCTGTATCCTAACCTTTTATAATGTGTGTGATCTTAGTAGGTTTGCATAACGTTAATAATATGACTGTATTGGAAGATGCATGCTTACATCAACATCAAAATACAATATCGCTGTCTCCTCCACTTAAGTTCCAAGCTTTCTTAAAATCCAACATAATATCCAGAGTATTATCACAGCTGACCCCCAAAAAGCTCAACAATCAAGACATTCCTGGAGGAGATTCTACCATTCCAGCACGGTCAGTCAGATAATAAACTAATATATAAATACATGGATGAAGGGTATGCCACAATTCATGAGAACTGTTAAAATGCATGTACAAGGGTCCGGCTATACAGAATGGGTAAAATATTGTATCAACACCTGTCAGCAGAGGGTAGATAGCACCAGACATACCTTAATTACCTCTCAGCCATGGGTCCAACACCCATTCCTGAAGCCCACAGATCTCAAAATCCAATAAACAATAACACTGCTTCATGCCAGATTGCAATCATGGTGGAGGAAACTCAAAGGATCCCAGTTTATGATAGGTGTGACAATGTCCTTTGAGTTCCATGGAACCGATAACCAGACTTGCACCACCATACAGTGCTTAGTAATGATAGGTAATCTCCAGACGCAACTAGAAAAGTTAGAACAGTAACTCTCTGTATTAAAATCAAAGAGTATACACGGCATTCAAATGGATAAACCAAGTCCAAAAAAGTGTGCCAGGAAACCCAGAAAATCCGATACACAGGCATATCAAAGGACCAAAACGTAAGAGCATGTCAGGCACTCAGACCATACCAGAACCATCTATTAGGAACAACTCATTATACGCACAAACACATACAACCACACAACTTAAACAAGATGAATCTTTTCTAAAGGTACTAGACAGACAGAGCCAAAAATCAGTTAAAGCACATACTGTAACCACTGACCATCGATTGTCTTACCCAACATCAAATCCAGGTACAGACGACACTGCTCGAAAGACAATTTCCAATTACCATCAGCAAGATGCTAAATTAAATACAAATACTAAATACAGCAGTCTCCAAAATTGCAGTCAGTCTTGTCATGGAAATCATAAAGTCCAAGCAATGCATTTGAATCCCCCACTTGTCAAAATCTCAGTCAGTCTAGTGACGGAAATCAAAAAGTCCAAACAAGGCATCTGAATCCCCCACTTGTCAAAATCTCAGTCAGTCTTATGACGGAAATCAAAAAGTACAAGCAATGCATCTGATTCCCCCACTAGTCAAAATCTGTAACCTACTTAAAGACAAATCTCTTCTCATATGATCATCAATAATGAAACAATTGAGAACAAGAGGATTATATACATCTGACGTAAATGCCCACAATTACAGAAAGAAATATTGGAAATGGATATGTTACCATATCATACAGTAATTATTTGCATTGGTGGCAATAATGACAGTAATGACCAATCATTAAAGGGAATTCAGGATGATTATGAAAGCTTGTTGTATGCTATCAGGTCCAAAATCACGGACTGAAAAATAACCATCTCAAGTATACCGCCAAGAAGGAATGTACTTAAGACTCCACTCAATGATATCCTAGGTACGTTTTGTGAAAATTTCCAAATACTCTTTGTTCTACATTCAGGACGATCTTCACGAACAATCGAGTGAAACAACAATTATATCAGCGAGACTGAATTCACTTCTCCAACAGAGGTACTGCCATCCTCCATAGGAATATAGACCAGTACATAAGACTTATAAAAGGACTTAAGCACGAGTCAGAAAACTGCTTGTATTGTGGAGAGCATTTGATCACGTACAGACCCGTCTCTGTAATTAGATATTTCCTACCCCGTAAACCTTGGCACTCGCATGAATCCACTGCATGTGGTCATGGTACAACAGGTAGATATTGTATGTTATCTTCTATATATATTTATGCAAATAATCACGGCAATAAAAGGAAATATGTCAGTCTATAAAATATTGCCTTGTCGGAAAATCAATCATCTGAACAAAATTGTAATGTATTTGGCCTCCTCAAAAGATGTCTGCAAGTTATCAGTCTAAATATTCAACATATCTTCCTTAAACGAAATTAGATAACGTTAATATTACAGCAAACTAGATCAGTCATTATTCTAGGTCTATGTGAAACCTTCCTTTCCGATGATACTGATAATGTGGCTCTCCAAATGCAGGGGTTCAACTTTGAAAGAAAACATATGGAATCCATGGGGTGGGGGTATTCTTATCTATGTATACAGTTCCATTAGTTATAACAGACTTGTTGATCTAAAGACTATTAGGGTAGAGAGTATCTGGATTGATGTAACCCTTGCCCAATCAAAGAAAATACTGTTATATTCAGTTTACAGGATACCTAGTTTCACAGCTGATTGGATTGGTAGATTTGAAGTGCAAATTCACAACGAATAATTAAAAGAATATTTAGAAACAATCATATTAGGTAATTTCAACATTGACTATGTACCAACTACACCATTAGCATAGATAAGTAACTTTGAAACATACAACTTTACTCAATTAATTAACACCACATTTAGAGTAACAACTAAAAGTGCTACAATGATTGATCATGTCTATACTAATAAACCTGAAAACATAAGTAAAATAAATGTTCCAGTGTTATGCACTGAATGACCACAACCCAGTCTGTATAACTACACATGTTCCGAAATCATCTAAAAATGGAAAACATATTGGAATAAAATACAGGGACTTTAAACAGTTGGATGAGGAAATGTTCTTAAATGATTTCGTTTGGAAACCCGTCTAATCCATCTGCAATATAGATGTAGTAGTAGGGAGGGCGAATCGGACAACTTTATAGAAGCGTCTATTTGGCAAACCAAGGCTTCCTCCAAAATCGAAAAAGAAGGTTGCTATTGGAGACGCAAAGTTGTTGTCGCCTCCCCCCCCCCTTTTGTGGTGCTATGTTGGTAAAAATATTTTTACGATTTCAACCTAATATTTGACCATGTCCGATACGATATCTTGATGTCGGGTCGTGCAAATTTATCGTTACAAATCCATGTGGAATTGACTGAGCGTGACTAAAGAAATTTCTAAAGAGATTATAATCCATATCTCCTCTGCACCTAGTCTGGTGAATATTTTATAGCGTATGTGTGTCTACTCCATTAAATACAACAAGAATATTGCAGTTATGTCTGATCACGTTTGGTATTTGAGTGTATCGTTGAGTGACATATATCACATCGGTATTGTTATGCCTACCTCTGGAAAATATCCTAGCAGGAATATTTTGATTGTCTAACATCACATCATCATATACCACTAAATTGTTAACACTTCCATCAATAACATCAATATAAACTCAATAATATCCTCATCGATTTGCGAATTTGCTTTCGCGTTAAAATCCTTTCACACCTCGTAACATCGCTGATCTTCTACACTCAGGGCTACTAAATACAACTTTCCCATTTCATCCATCTCGTTATCAAATTAAGTAGCAGTTGTGTCTTGCCACTTCCTGATTGTCCGATTATAATCATGCGAATAGAATTTGGTAGCGCTGCATGATGCTTAAGTGGTTCTCGTGTTTTTTTCGCCAAAAAATCAATTACATTCATGCTATTATAAATAAATTATGGATCTGTATTGTGCGAAATGTAACAAGCGTACTAGCACAAACGACTTGACGATTACAACTAAAAATAACATATCAACACTTGCTGGTAAGTGTGTACAATGTGGTACAAACAAATTTAGATTTGTTTCTATGAAATCTGGAGATGCTTTTCATTTAAAAAAAACGAGGAGGTGATATTGCACCTAAGTTAGTAAAACTCCCAGGAACAACATGGGCAAAATATCCAGGAGAAAAATACCTTCTAGGGTATAGTTATTGTGGACTTGGGACCAGACTCGATCTCAGACTCGATGATCAAAACCAACCCAAACCCGGTGAATATCCAATAAACGCTATTGATAAGGCATGTCATGCTCATGATGTTGCTTATAAAAGCAGCAATCCGCAATACAAACATATCGCAAATGTGAAATTAACTCATGCATTGAATTCTATCACTGATAAATCCTTCAAAAAAACATTGGCTTCATGGTTGATAAAATCGGCGATGAAAAGTAAATTGATGTTGGCTGCTGATAATTAATAACATCATGGAATCTATTTATTATTCTCCAAGAGGATACTGGAGGGGTAAATCAGCAATCAGTAAACCCGCTAGTGCCGCAAAGGTGAAAAATACTACAGCAGCGGATTAGTTATCCAAACAGGCGATATGGTAAATTTATCTACTACTACCTAAACAAATTAATTTCTCGCATTTTGATGTCAGCGTCGTTAATGAGGTTCATCAGGCTGATATACTATTTCTGCCGCATGATGGTGTTTACAAGTACGCCATAAACGTAGTTGATGTTGCGAGTCGATACAAACAAGCAGAACCTCTAAAAACAAAATCATCAACTTAAGTGGCTTCTACGTTTGAAAGAATTTATCGAAGAGGTCCTCTGCATTGGCCGAATCTATTACAAGTTGATCCTGGCAAGGAATTTCAGGGTGCAGTGTTATCAACAATGAAGCATCATAATGTCACCATAAGACGAGGACATACTGCACTAAATCGCAATCAGACAATTGTTGAACGATTTAATCGGACACATGCTGAGCGGTTATTTGGATATCAATACGCGAAGGTATTTATTCAGGATAAACGATCCCGTGAACCGCGCTGAATAATGAGATTACTCGAACAATCAACATTAAACCTAACAACGCGATTAAAAAAGTATATACCTGTAAAACCGCAAAATGATTGTTCAAAACAACCAATACTCGGCAACGTCAATGTTAGGTATTGATATGAACCAGGAGAGCTCAAAGGCGGCAAAAAAGAGCTACTGATCCTATTTGGAGTGTCACTACGCATACAATATCAAGCATAACACGATCCACGGGTAGACCGCCAGTGTATAGATTAGATTCAACTGCTTCTCAGCGAGGATTTACTCGTGAACAACTACAAGAGATAACCGAGGATACTCAATTACCGCCGCGTGGTCTTAACTAGCACCTCTGCGTCTGTTGCACTCAAGACAAGTCAGCATCACATTATCTCTGGTATGACCTACGCTGCTCTCTTTTCTGTCTGCGATATATTGGCGAGGATCCTTATCCGACCAACACCAGCGCATTATACAATTGCAACTTGCACAGTGATTATTCTGTTGTTGTTTCAGAGTGATTATAAATTCGGCATCAATATAAAATTTTCTATTATTTTTTTTATTCTGCTGTTTTTAACCAGAGAGTTTTTTTCTGATTATATCATCGCTGACAATATCACTTATTGTAGTGTCATTATAGTCTAAAACAACTCTTCGAAGTTGATTTATTCTTCGTACTCTGGACACCGCAAGATAAACTAAATTCGACCACTCGATGCGATTATCTATGATCCAAACAATTGTATCGGATATAGTCAACCCCTGCGAAGAATGTATCGTCGCTGCGTATCCTAGCTTCCATGGGAATTTATCAGCACGCAATGCATCTTCGACAACACTGATATCAACCAACACAATATCATTCAACACTAGAATCTGCTTCTCTGTCCCTGACTCTCTCAGGCCTGGAATATCAACTTCGATATTTTGTCTTCGTGTATCCTTGAGTCTATAACACATTGGCACTGGAAGTGTTGCAAATGTTTCTTTATGCGTGTTAAATAACTTCATCTGAAGTGTGTCTCTAACGATCTTTCTTCTTGCCACTATCAAATCGTTTAGTCCCCACGCTTCCCAGAAATCATTTAATAGGGTTTCTGAAATTATTTCACGCGCTATTTCACATTGGATTCTACCCGGTAATCTGATTAGTTTCTTGAACTCGCGTAATTATTTATCAAATGATCTATGATCAATATTAATTTCTTCATAATAGTCTACAAAATTGTTCAGCCAATCATGTGTGGATAAACCGACAAATGGTGGTGGTTGACCATGATCGCCATACATTATCACTTTTGTATTCGCTAGCAATAAATAACGACAATGTGCATATCTCATCTCAAATGAGGATTTCAGGAATATAATTCTCCCCCATTCGATCAGGAGTCCATTCGTCACATTTCCATCAAAAAAACTGTGATAAGTGCAAGCATTAACCCCCCGCTGTTTCAGCTCTCTTGCAAGTCTTTGTGTTGGTGTTAGCACAATCATGTTTGATTTCCCTCGAAATGATTCAATCGCACGAGTCGTCTTCCTTGACCCACCACATCCGTTTAGGTAACTGGTTTTATATCTGCATATTGGATCGGAACACGACAGTGCATTAGATAGTTCTGATATCTGATTATTTTTCAACTAACTCTTTTCAATCGTAACATCTGCTGATTTGGAGTAATCACGCAGTATTTCATTTTTAATTCTCCATGATCCCCAACTCTCGTCTGAATTAGTGAATTCAGCCACTGCTTCTTTATGTTTTACGTCTATATAAAATGAATCAGTGGCGACTGTAACTGCGGATTCAGGAAATATATTTATCATTGAAAGTAAATTAATAGAAGCATAAGCCAGCAGAGACGACCTTAGGTACGTATACTGAGGATTTTCTCCATCTGTGTAAGTAACAATTGTACCTAATTTGGTTCTATCGGACAAGAAAGCATCTTTACGATTTACATATATACCCTTTTGATGTTACATATGCGATTAAAAAATCATATTCAACATCATCTATAATCAACCGTAAAGAATATCGTTTGTGGTCGTATTTTCCACCTTGTGTGAACTTGCCAATTATTCTTCTATCGAGATCTTTTGCGTGTTTATTTCTAACTTCAAAGATTTCTTTGGACCATTTAACCATATATTCGTCGTCGAGATCGGGGAATTGTTTTTTTGTTTTCGGTGATTATACTATGTAGACTATCGGGTTGTGGTAACCAGACTTCAGTTTGTTTTCGATATGATATAATTGCTTCACTGACAATCAGCGATATCAGCATTTTAGAATCAATCATATACCGTAATAAGGCTATTGGCATCCAGTGTTTTTCAGAGATATGTCTACCAAGCCAAACATAACAACACGGATGACGTCCTTTAGCCAATTCAAATGACACCACACGATCGAATCCGGTTAAATCAAAATCGGGCATTGGTCCGTTAATCGCAACACGGGTCATCTCGTGTGTGGGATGTCCAAGTCTTTTGAAGTACTCAGAACACTCTCCGTACCCAAGAAAACTCCCTGGATAACACGCAATCATATCAACCGAAATAATACTTTTGGGGTCATATTTTGTATTCCATAATCCACCATGGCCAAAAATCAACGCAGCTTGATTCGATAACCCGGGTGATTTTGTTGCGGGTATGGTGGTTTCAGTTTGAATATAGAACAGCCTCGTGTGTGTATGTGCTGTGTGTCCAAGTATAATCCATTGTTATATGTTGTATTGTCTTGTGCTGTCCTATTTGTATATATAATTGTAAATACCATATTATTTCATTGTAAATACAATATCATTTCATTGTAAATACCATTATGTAAATACTTGTAAATACCATATCATTTCATTGTAAATATGTAAATATGTATATATATATATATATATATATATATATATATATATATATATATATATATATATATATATATATATATATATATATATATATATATATATATATATAAATGTGACGCCCATTCACCAAGCATAACTTTATGGAGTTCTAACCCGTTATTTGACGAGTTAGATCACCTCTTGGAGACTATGTTTCGTGGTACCTCTGGGCCCGGTCAGATGTAAATAACACCTGAGGGGTTCCAAATGGGGATGTGTTGTCTTATATATGTAACCTCTGGTTCCGTCCGATGTGAATAACACTTGAGGGATTCCAAATGGGGTTTTTCATATATCTCTCTAGGCGCAATAAGATGTGTTAATAACACCTCAGAGCGAAAAGAGTTCATATCATGCAAAAAACAGGTTACAGTTGACCCCCAATTTTTTTTATTTCATATTAAATATATAATATACCATATAATGAATTTCGAAAATATGAAGGACATTATTAACGAGATTTCAAATTTGAAAAATCAAGCAATTCCATTGTCAGATAAATTAGATTGTGATCGGATTCTTTCTGATTTCCAAGATATTGATGATAGCGCTCGGAGTAATAAATATGTGTTACCGAAATCCTATTATTTTATAAAGAGAATTCAACACGCTAATTATGACTCCCTTGCATTTAACAATGACATCAACAGGTTCGTCCCGTTATTCACTGCTGATGAAAAGGTCAGAAGTGAATTGGGGCAACAATATGAAATCAAATGCACAATTGACTCGAGAATCAAAACAATACAAGAGATTATCTGCCAAATGAAAATTCAACCTTGATTGCCTCAACACAGTGAATGAAATTCTCACCATAGATTGACATGTACAATACCCATACCTGTTTGTAAGTATGAGTATAGACAGGTATGGAACAGAAATTATATAACCCCATTGATAAATAAGTCTATAGACAAGTATGCGCTTACTCACCTAGAACGAATTTGTATGAGTTAAAATTCTATAGACAGGTAAGATAGTGTATTTTTTGCATGGTGATTTATCACTACGCGGAAGTAATGAACACACTATCGGGGGTGGGTGAGCATATCCACGAATTTTTCACTACAATTTAAATCGTACATTAATTTATAATGGTAAATGAAGCACTAACGACTAAGTTAGCACGTGAACGATTAGCTGCGATTAAGAGATTTATTCCAGTTCGTGATTCCGTTCGAAACAAACTAAAAGCAAGACAACAATTTCAAACTGATTTCACAACGGATACTGAACAGTTATTTAAACCCGTCACTTCAACTACTGAGAGAGTTATTTTGGGAGAGACTATTGACGAAGAAGATAGAAAAAAGGGTATTCTCCCGTTGTTAAAACAGATAGCTGGAGATAAACAGGGTGATCGTAGTAAAACAAAGGGTGTTTCTTTAGCGGATTTACTGAAGGGGCTAAAACGCAAATAAAACAATTTCAATTATTAAAACAAAAGGATTATCACGCTTTTGGTGATTTTGCTGCTAAAAGCTATTATTCAAGAAACGAGTTTTTAAAGGACGAATATCAAGATAGTATAATATCACGCGATGAATGAATTAATGGGTTGTATAAAATAAACCAAGGGATTGATCGTTTAGAAAAGGAGTTGGGGTATAAAGAATTTAAAAAGGGAATTGATAACCATGATAAACAACAAATAGAAGATAGACAAATAGAAGAACAACAACAAGAAAAAAAAACGTCAAACACCAACACGAATCCAAACACAAAGATAAAAAAAACAAGAAAGGGATATACCACTTGAGATTGATTTAGAGGAGGGACGTCAAACACCAACGCGAAGACAAAAAACAACAAGAAGAACCTCAGTGGGATACATCGCTTGAGGAGGAGGATAAATTATTTAGATACTTAGAAGATCAGGAAAAAGACACACAAGGTGCAACCGGTTATAGTGGGGATGGATTTTCTCAAAGTGGAGCTCCAAGAGGGGTTTCAGGTAGTGGTCTAGTTCGTTGTCCTATTAATATTCTCGGGGATATATCATGATTATAAATTCTCGTAGGAGGGAAACGAGCTGGAAATAACTCACCGGGCGGTATCATGGATATTGGTGTATATCGAGAATTTATTGATGAGCTACTTGCGAACGGTTACCACAGTGATTAAATCACCACATTAGATAAATGTCATTTAAATAAGATGATCATACACTACAACCACAACAAACCAACCATGGACTATGTAGTAAATTCATGACTTCCTGTTTATAGAGCGTACTATGGAGATGGTCTCGGAAATACCATTGCAGGTTATTTACAAGAATGGCTCCAAAAATAGCACCAATCGCAAAACAATTATCAATGAAAGCTATTGATGTTATTCGTGATAAGGGTATTAGCGCTGTTTGTGATGTTCCGCGGCTAAAGAAAAACTACTAGCGTTAGTTAGGCGAAGAAAGAAATCATTGCTGGGGCCACTACTATCTACGGAAATTATGCCTGCAAGTATTAGCAAAATAATAAATAACTCAGTGGATCAAAACATAGCATCACGGTATGACACTCAGGGAAATATTACTGCAAATATGATAGCAGGAAGTGGTTTGAAATCGCGAGCGAGATCACGATTTAGATCAAGAAATATATAATAATATGTTCAAATCGGCTCCTGATACAGCGTTCGATATAGACACCCCAGTACCCAAGAATGGTTCTGTACTCAATTATCAGTATTTTTCCTATGATGCATTACAACCAAATAGTCGATCTAGAATCGAACTTTAAGTCCAGGATACCAGCAAATACTTTCTACCCGCTGAAGCGTTTATCGAAGTAGAAGGAGAAATTGTAACAAATGATCCCGACCATAATGATCCACCATATGCACTTGATATCAAAGTTGGCTTTGTCAATAATGGTATCATGGCGCCATTCCATAGCGCTAGATACATGATTGATAGAAGAGAGATTGGATCCATAGAGCATGATGTTGATGTTGCCACAACAAAAGTGGGGTTAGCAAGATACTCCGATGATTATACAAGATCGGCAGGTCTATCTATGATGTTCTTTAAGGATATTACTAATTACGCTCATAACAATAAGTATATAAAATTGCGGTTACCAGTAGCTACCAGTAGTATATGGGGATACTCTAGCCTCAATGGAAAATCCAGTCAAAAAGGGCTTGGGAACATCTAGCCTCAAGGGGAATTTAACATGGTGGGACTATCTAGCCTCAAGGGAAATTTAACATGGGAATTATTTGGGACTATCTAGCCTCAAGGGAAATTGAACATAGTGGGACTATCTAGCCTCAAGGGGAATTGAACATAGTGGGACTATCTAGCCTCAAGGGAATGGAACAGGGTGGGCCTATATAGGGACAAGGGAAAAAAAGGGTGGCAATGAAAGCTACTATCTTTTCGAGACCTATGAGTGGCCCTGAAAAGGGCCTTTGGATATTTCTTCTTCTTTTATTTTCTGCCTTTGTTCCACCACCTTTTGATTTTACCAATAATTCCCTTTTTCTTCTTTTCTTCCTCGGGAATCCAGTCAGGATGTCCCATAGCTCTAAACTTCTCTTGTATCTTTATCCAATTATTATTTAATCTTTCAAAGTCCTCTTTCTTTTTTTGGTTTTCATTGTCCTTTCTCTCCTTTCTCTCCTTACTCCAGTTATCTTTTATCTTCTTCATTTCTTCTAATAGCTCCTTTCTCATCAGTTCTTCAGCTTTCTTGAGCGGATCCACACCCTTTTGGACATGGGGGTACTCTGTCAAGATATTATCCAAAAAACACTTGACGTTTTCGACAATATCTATCACTTGCTTCAATGTCCCCACTCTAACATAGGGTGGGTTAATGCAGCCTCGTAACGTTTTGGCTTCTTCTTCTAGCATTCCTCCTATGAGCTCCCTGGCTATTTTCAGTCTTTTTGCAAAGTCCAAACTCTTCGTAATCTTCCATTTATGTTGTAGTTTTTCCACTTCATATTCCCCGTCTAATATCCAGAAATAGCTGTGTCTTAAATTGTTGAATAAACTTGATGCTTTCGCCATCTTCTATGGTTATTCCGTGGAATGGTTCTAATTTTTATTTAATATGAATTAAGGTCGCATGCGCAACTATGTGCTTTCGCGACCAGTTAATGCCCGAGGGTCGGGCTATTTGATTGGTCGGGACCAAAGGTAACTTTGACTACACTAGGCTGTGTTGTCGCAGTCTCCCCGGCACCCGCGTTAAATGGCAGTCTCGCCTTAGAGTAAAATGTCGGGTCACGGCAAAGCAGGAAGGCAGAACAAATACCAATGTTGTGTAAGCCACCTGTGCAATTATATCAAATCCATATAGTCATAGAATTTTTCATCTTTCCTAACAATAAATATTTCTAGTACATAGTGTACATGTTGTAGGTCCTTAACAAATTTAATTGCTAAAATGTCTTAGCGACATAAATAAGTGTAGTCACTGTTAGGTATTTTAGCTTGTTAATTTTGAGCGGTGGTCAAAATTGATCAAGTTAGATTTCGAGAAAGAGATTGTTTGAAAAGGGTTCTCGTACCAAATTAGAACCCTGTGGAGAAAAATAAAATAAAATAAAATAAAATTTAAAAAAATAAAACAAATTAAAAATTAAAAATATTTAAAAATATATATATATATATATATATATATATATATATATATATATATATATATAATTTAAAAAAAAGAAAAGTAAAAAAAAAAAAAAAAAAATTAAAAAAAAAAATTAGAGTTTGGTGTTATCTCAATTCTTCCTTCTTTTTCTCTTCCTTTCCCTTTTTTCTTTCCCACTTTCTTCCTACTACCTTCTTCCCTCTTTCTTTCTTTTTCCTTCTTCCATCCTTCTTTTCCCTTTCCTTTTACTTTTTCTTGTCGGTTTGTTGGTGTTATGTTTCCTTGAGCTATCACTATTTGATCCCGGTGTTCTCATCACACTTATCTTGCCACTTGCCGGTTGACTGGTTTTACTGTACCTACATTGTGCCACTTAGTGTAATGTTCTCTTTCTTTCCCCCTTCTCCTTCTTCCCTTTCTCCCGTTTCTTCCTTTTTTCCTCGCATTACAATGTTTATATTATCCCCCCTTTCCCTTCCTTTCCCCTTTTCTATTTTATTTTATATATTTATTTTAGGGTAATGTTAAGTTGTTCTGCTTTTTTAAGCTAGCGGTATTACTATCCGCTCTGGCCCCTTTAACCGATATGGCCTCGTTAATTATTTATCTATTTTGATAGTTATAATTTTTTTTTTTTTGGTCCGTTTATTTAAGGCATTGTTACGTGGGTCTGTTTTTTGAGCTAGCGATGTTATTATCTGCTCTGACCCCTTGATTGATAAATATTAACTCTTTGGCTATGTTTATGTTTATTTACTTATTTGATGGTTTTGATATTTATATTTTGTGTTTTATGTCTATTGATTTTAGGTAATTAAGTATATTTATATAGGTAGCATTTACGTTTTTGTTATACCTTTTATCTAGAATTTGGGGAAATGATGTAACTGAGTCAAGTTTTCTTTGTTGTAGTTGGAAGACGGTACGTTGTCGATGGTATTTGTGACATATATTGAATACATGCTCCAATGTTTCAGTTTCTGGACAGTGTGGACATTTATCCGGCGTGGGTCCTGTACTTATATGTTTCATAAAGCTGCCATTTAGTAGTGTTTTACCTGTTCTGATTCTGTTGATTATTTTAATATCAATGGCTGCAAGGCTTTTTGGTAAACGTTGGGTTTTAGTGACCTCTTTTTGTAGTTGGTATAGATGTCTACCCTTTGTGGAGTTTTCCCATTGTTGTTGCCATTTATTATTAATTCTGTCCCTGACTTGACTATATAGTTCCTGAGTGTTGTACTGTACGGGTTCAATTTGGTCTTTCATCAGACTGCTTTTTGCTACTTTGTCTGCTTTTTCATTTCCAGGCAAATTGATGTGAGATGGCACCCACAAGAAGTGTATGGTTTGGTGTGATTTATCTGCTTCCCTGATGGTCAGCATAGTGTCCTCTAGAAGATTTTGTCTACTTTTGGAATTACCTGTCTCAATACTTTCAAGTACACTAAGTGAGTCTGTTATGATTACGTACTGTTTTTGATTTTGTGTTACTATCCATTTTAGGGCTCGGTTGATGGCCCAGAATTCCGCGGTATATATGGAACAGTCATCCGGTAGTCTTGTCGTAAATGTGATCTGATGTTCTGGGATCACTACCGCTGCAGCCGTTCTATGTAGTTCTTTAGATTTTGAGCCGTCAGTATAGATTTTTACATATCCATTATAGTTGTTGTTGATGAGGCTTTGTACATGTGTTAATGTGATATTGGGGTTGTCGCGCTTATGTACCAGTTGGAGTGCTGTTAGGTTGATGTTAGGTTGGTTATTTCTCCAAGGTGTGGGGTCCTTGATAAGTAGTTGTTCTGCTTGGAGTTCTATTTGATTGAGTTCTTTGCAGAGTGTGTGTATTTTGTTAGCTGCTGGAGGATGTGGTACCAGTCTTGAGCTAAAGGTGGTTTGACATTTACTTATTATGTTTCTGGTGGGATTAATCTCCTTATGTATTGAGATTCTACAGGCGTATCTAAGTATGTGTTCTTCTCTTCTCAGTTGTAATGGTGGTTCACATGCGAGGATTTGTAGTTCTTCCAGGGAAGTGTTCGGTAATGCACCAGTGCAAAGTCTAAGTGCTCTATATTGGATGCTATCTAGTTGTCTAAGTGTTTCCTTGTTGGCTGAGGAATAGATCTGGGAGCCATAGTCTATCTTACTTCGAATTAAAGATTTGTAGATCATTAGCATAGTTTGCTGATCAGCTCCCCATGTAGTACCTTTGATGTTTTTAAGTATGTTTAGATCTTTTTGACATTTTTGAATAGTTTGTTGTATGTGTGATTTCCAATTGATTGTTTCATTTAGTAGCATTCCCAGGAAGTGGGTCTCCTTTTGGAATTGGATGGGCTGATTCTGCATATATAGTTTAGGGTATTTAGGTTGTTTATTAGTTGGGGAGAAGAGCATGGCAACTGTTTTTATTTGGGATATTTTGAAACCCCAGTTGTTGGCCCATGTGCCGATGATGTCTAGTCCTTTCTGAATTTGAGTGATGTTCTTTTGACTATTCGGGTTTCCTGCTTTCCAGATACTACTGTCATCAGCAAATTGTGACAGATCAACTGGGCAATTTTTGAGATAGCTGGTTAGATTGTTGACCATTAGATTGAATAGGGTTGGGCTAATCACACTTCCTTGGAGGGTTCCATTATCCAGTGTATATGTTTGGTACAAGGCCTCTCTTACTCTAGTTTTAAAGGTTCTTCCCGTAAGGAAGTTTGCTATCCAGCGGTGCATTCTTCCTGTTATGCCAAATTGGTTGAGTTGAGATATGAGGCCATTGGTCCAGACTAGGTCGAAGGCTTTCTCTAGGTCTAGAAATATTGCTATTAGGTGTCTATCTCTTTTCCTTTTGGCATTAAATGCTAATTTGATGTTGGCTTCCAGACGGATTAATTGATCAAGTGTAGATCGTTTATTCCTAAATCCACTTTGGGTTTCAGCCAGTAGTTGATTTTGTTCTAGGTGGTGTTTTAATCTATTGTTAACCATTGTTTCCATTACCTTACAGATTGTATTAGTTAGTGAAATAGGTCTGTAGGAGGTTACATTAGTAGGGTCTTTCCCTGGTTTTGGGATGGCTATGATTATGGCTCGCTTCCATAGTGTGGGGATGCGACCTGTTCTCCATATCAGATTTTTTAAGTCTAAGGTAATGCTCTGCATATTGGGTGGTAATTGTTTGTATATTTCATAGCCTAGGTTATCCTCTCCTGGTGATGTACTTTTTTTTTGGCTGAGGGCTTGTCTCCATTCTTTCAGATAAAAAGGGTCATTCAGTGGCGAATCTCTATTGTCTCGATCTTTGAAAATGTGGGGAAATTCTTTTTCTAATGTTGATTTTTGATGTAAAAACTCGTGTTTATGATTGTTATCGCTGCTGGAGTTAGCAAAGTGTTGGGCTAACTTCTCTGCTACTTCCATGTTGTTTTTTGTTCCCTGGATTTTCGGCGCTGTTGTGGGTGTTTTGCCTTTCATGGCTTTTATTTTATTCCAGATTTCTTTAGTATTTGTTTTATGATTGAGCGTTGTGCAGTATCTTCTCCATGAGTCTTTTTTTGCCTCATTTATTACCGTCCTAGTGTTGATTTCTATTTGTTTGTATATAAGAAAGTCAGAGGCGGTTTTTGTGTGTTTAAAGCGATTTAAGGCTGTTTTTTTCTTCTGAATGGCAATTTTGCAATTTTCTGTCCACCAGGGGATTGCCGTCTGTTTATAATGGAAACCTGTTGTTTTGGGTATACTCTTATTTGCCGCTTCGTTTATAATTTGTATGAGATTGTCATAATATTTATTTGTATCCTCATCTTGGATTTCCGTCAGGTTTACTAATTTAAGTTGGTCTTTAAAGCTGTTCCAATTTGCATTTTTGAGTTTCCATCTTTGTTGTGTTTTTTGTTGCTCCGTTGGGCACGAGACGTATATGGTGGCACATAGGGGGAAGTGGTCGCTGCCTAATGTAGAATGTTGCATCACTTCCCATTGGGTAATTACAGCCAGGCTAGGCGTCGCAATGGTTAGGTCAATGGTAGAGAGTTTGCCTTGGCTGGGGTCTATACGTGTGGGGGTTCCGTTGTTCAAAAGTTCTAGTTGTTCTTCTGTTATGTATTTTAAGATGTTTTTCCCTCTTGTATCTGTGCGGTAACTACCCCATTCTGTGTGATGTGCATTGAAGTCGCCGCAGATAATAGTGTTTGTGCCCCTTTTCTTGAATATTTGTTGAAAAAGTCGGTTGTTGTTTTGGCTATTTTGTCCTGGATCATATATGTTGTACAGATGTATTGTTTTGGTTGCTACTGTGAAAACAATTTTTTGAAATTCAACTGGTGTTTCTCCTGAGTTCACATTAATAACTTCCTCTACTGCGTCTGTGATGGTCTCATGTACATATATGGCTAGGCCTCCTCCTTTTTTGCCGGTACTTCTGTGTTTTAAGAATGTAGTTTGATATCCTGTTATTTTAGGAATGTTTGTACTAGTTTCCTTAAGTAGAGTTTCTTGAAGACAGATGATCTTGGGCTTGGTGATTGTTCCGTGGATTGCTGCGATTAGTTCTCCATGGTTTTTATTTAGCCCTCTGCAATTCCATTGCCATATAAGTAACTTGTCTGGGGTCTTGTTTTTTGTTTTGTTAGTCGAAGCATTATTTTTATTTTTATTTTTATTTTTATGTCTAATTCCAATATCCATTGTTTATGCTGTTGTTAATAATTTTTTTTGTTTGTTGTTGATTTATTCGTGATGGGTTGATGCTAGGTAGTCCTGTATTTGCTGCATATATATGCTAATAAATTCATCTTTAGTAATTCGGTCGTTCTTCATTTGGTTGCTGATTGATTTTTGTAGTTTGTTTAAATAGGTGTCAATGGTTGTTCTATTGAAAAATATCCCGGTGTTTGCGGTTGTATCTAGGTTTCTCGTTCTCGCAGGTGTTAATGTTTGTTCCTGATTTGAAGCTTGTCTTGTTGTATCTTTGTCATTATTTTGTTTAGTTGTTTTTAATTTGGGTTGTACTTCTGCCTTTTTTGCTTTAGGTATGATTTCCTTTTGCATATGTTGTTTCTTGGCTTGATTATAGGAGATGTTTTGTTGATCCATTAGTCGAATAATAACTTTTTCTTGTACTGCTATGGGGCATTGTGTATCATATGATTTGTGATCAGCCCCACAGTTAGCACACTTTGGTATTTTAATAAAGCATGTTCCTGTGTGTTTGCCGCCACATTTTCCACATCTTGGGTGTGAACGGCAGCAGGAAGAAAAGTGACCCCATTTACAGCAGTTATTGCAGTATCGGGGTTTGTTGATGTACTGCTGTAGCTTTACTTTAGTTCCATGTGGTCCAATTCTGACGTGTGCTGGTGGGGGTTGTTGGAATTCTAGTAGGATTGTTGACGTTTCCATTCCTAGATGATTTCGTAATTTGACAACCCTTTTGCAAGTTATTTTGTGAAATCTGAGGTCATATTCAATATTTTTTTGCGTTTTCCACACCATTGTTCGAGGTAGTTTAAGAATTGCTTTGTATTTAGCTTGGTTTGCTAAATATGATATTTGGGTATATTTATCCTTATCTTGAGTCGTGCTTGTTTTGTTATTATTATTGTAATGTTTGATTGTGGCTTTGTGCCTTGTGATTTGTACTGGGAGCCCTGCTATGGTTGTGATTTCCATATATTTGCAGACTTGTTTCAATGTGTTGCATTGTATTATGATATAATCCTTTTGCGGTCTAACAATCCTAAACTCTCCGCCATGTTGTTGTATGAGTGCATTAGCTAGGCTCCTGTTACTAATGCGTAGCAGTCTCGAAGTTGCACTGGCTATGAAGATAGTGTGTTCTGGTGCATGGTACTGATATTGGTGATTGCCCATTTTCCTTTGTTGTTGATGTTGCTGATACATCTTTTGTTTGTTGCTATCTCCTGTTTGTTGATTATAATTGTCGTTTTTGTTCTTAGAGGTATTTTTTATGTACCTACATTTTTGGATGTTGATGCCAATATTATCGTTGGTGCTGTTTTGTTCATTTTGCACAATTGTTTTTAGTTTGCTATTGTTGTCAATATTCGTTCTAACGTGTTTGATACTTTTGATTTTGTGTGGGCCTTTCATTGGATGTTTCCCTTTATCTTCTTTATTTCCATTTCCATATGCCCTTTTGCTTCTTTTTGCTGCTACTGTTTGCCATTGTTCGTATTCCTTTCCGTACCGTTCAACCCGATTAGCCTCACTAATTGCTTTGTTTATCTCTTCCATCTCTCTATCCGAGATGTGTTTAGATGGTCCGGGTTCTTGACTACTGTGTAAGGTGTAGCTGTTTTTCTTTTCTGTTATGTTGATGTTGTCCTTGTTGTCATGGTTTATGTTGATTGAAGTTTGATTCATTTGATATATTTTGTCTCCTGTTATATTCTTCTCATGTGGGTCATCTTTTGTTATTGTTGTTATTTTTTCCATTTCAGGTGTTATTATTGTTGTTGTGTTTTCTGTTTCCTGTGTTATTGTTATTGCTGTGTTGTCAGTTCTCACTCCTTGTTTATATTTTTCATTGATTGTTGCATCTTTGTTTCTCGCTTTATTCTTTTCCTGCGAGTCGTCTGTTGTTATTGTTATGGTTGTTTTAACCTTTTCAGGTGTTGTTTTTCTTTCATCCGTTTCTGAATTTAGTGTTGTTGTTGTGTTGCCAGTTCTCTCTCCCTGTTTCTCTATTTCGTTTGTTGTTGCATTTTTACTTCCCGCTTTATTCTTTTCATGTGGGTCATTTGTTGATATTGTTGTTATTGTTTTTTTCATTTCAGGTGTTGCTATTGTTGCTACGTTTTCCGTTCCTGTTATTGCTGTTATTATGTTGTCAGTTCTCACTCCTTGGTGATCTAATTCGTTTATTGTTGAATTTTTGGATATGATCTGTATGCTAATAGGTTTTTTACCATTTTTGTATTTGATGGCTTCATCCACATTGGTTATTTGGCTTGTTATTTTCCTGGCAGTAGATCTGGTAACCCTAGGTGACCCCGGATGTACATCTAAAGTCGTCTGGGTTATTTCTTTTGCATTTATATTTGAGGAGAATGTTGCCGTTAATATTTCGGATGGTAGCAAGTCTACAACTGGATCTGTGGTTAGTTGCTTGTTTAACTTATCCATTTTCTTGCTTAGCCTTCCATGTTTGGCTGCTGTAGTCCTCTTTTTGAAGGATAATGGAATTGTTTTCCTTGGTGTTTTGTCCGTTGGTGTCGTCATACTTACTTGTGATTTAACTTTTATGATTTACTTTTATTGTGGGTAGAGTTATTCTATTTATTTGGTTTTATTTCATTATTTAGTACTGAGCTAGATTAAAGATGGTTATTATCATAAGCTAAGTGATGATTAATAATGGTTAATAATATTACGAGTGAAATAACAATTAATTACTGTTATTATGATTTAGATTTATCTTAAATAAGTTTTAAGTTTATATAGTGGCACAATGAATTACCCGAAGGTTTAAATAATGGATAGTTTCAATTTCTTACCAGTTCTTGTCGACCGACAGTGGCGTGGCTCTGAAACTGCTTTCTCCCTCTCCAGGAATAATCTAGTGTGTAACCTTGATCCGTAATCCTTTTTGTTGATGCGTTCAGCTAGGTGGATTCTGATAATTAGGGCTGCTGTGATTTTGATGTAAAAACTCTGTAATTTTTAACAAAAAACCTCATAAAAAAACTCAGTAATTTCTCAGCTTTATTTTAGCGACGTCATCTGCACAACATTGACGTCACGATCAATGAGTAATGTACATTTTTTTTTAATATGAATTAAGGTCGCATGCGCAACTATGTGCTTTCGCGACCAGTTAATGCCCGGAGGTCGGGCTATTTGATTGGTCGGGACCAAAGGTAACTTTGACTACACTAGGCTGTGTTGTCGCAGTCTCCCCGGCACCCGCGTTAAATGGCAGTCTCGCCTTAGAGTAAAATGTCGGGTCACGGCAAAGCAGGAAGGCAGAACAAATACGAATATTGTGTAAGCCACCTGTGCAATTATATCAAATCCATATAGTCATAGAATTTTTCATCTTTCCTATCAGTAATGTACATTTTTTTTTTTTAATATGAACTAAGGTCGCATGCGCAACTATGTGCTTTCGCGACCAGTTAATGCCCGAGGGTCGGGCTATTTGATTGGTCGGGACCAAAGGTAACTTTGACTACACTAGGCTGTGTTGTCGCAGTCTCCCCGGCACCCGCGTTAAATGGCAGTCTCGCCTTAGAGTAAAATGTCGGGTCACGGCAAAGCAGGAAGGCAGAACAAATACCAATATTGTGTTAGCCACCTGTGCAATTATTCAAATATTTAAGTTGAAGAATTATTATTTAGAGTCCTAACATTCAAATAAAACTAGTGCATAAGCGTACATATAATAAGTCCCTAACAAATTTAGAAAATTAAAAATGTCTAAGCGGCATATAATAGTGTAGTCAATGGTAGGTAATTTTGGTCTTGAATTTTGTTGGAGGCGGTACCAATAAGGTCAAATTAGCTTTTGGGCCACGGAAAGTTGTTCAAAGAGGGGTACTCGTAACCAAATGAGTCCCCTATTATTCAGGCGAATGAAAAGATAAATGGCAAATATCTTTTCGTTGTACTGCTTTATCCGAGTAATCCAATGGTGACGACTTATCCGTAGACAGCTGTATTTCCATCAATATGCTGGTTATCTAAGGTAGAGTTTCGCTGACTTGGTAATATCATCCTACGGCAACCTGCGGGATACTCAATATTTTGACATCACCAGTCAGCGCGCCGATGGTCAGACTGGTCATCATCATGATTGTTTTAGAGTTGTTACCGCCCACTAGGGGCATATGGACAACTTTTATAGCCACCATATCGGTGGCCATTTAAGGTCCCTTGGGGAGGGTCGCTACTCCCCCCCCCCTCAGGATTTACAGTGCTTAAATGCACTATATTTTAAATAGGGCGTTCTCCCGAATTACTAAAAAGTAACTATCGGGAGAAAGGAAAGCCCATGGGGTGGGTAGGAATAATACCTACACACACCCACCCCTAACAACCAATCAGAAGTAAACGTTGGTAGCGAGGGAAAATGCTTTCTCATTTCGCTAGTAATTTGGTGAGTCGGAAATGGCAAAGGCGGAAAGGGCCCAGGTTCAGGAGGGCGTCGACACAGCAGCACACACCAGAGCACGCAAGAGCAAGACAGCACAGCAAAGGACGCAGTCCACACCTGAAACGACAAGGTCATACTAAAGGTCAAATTCAGTCCAGTTGTACTAATGGACAAATTAACATCCAATAATGTGTTAGCCACCTGTGCAATTATTCAAATATATAAGTTGAAGAATTATTATTTAGAGTCCTATCATTCAAATAAAACTAGTACATAAGCGTAAATATAATAAGTCCTTAACAAATTTAGAAAATTAAAAATGTCTAAGCATCATATAATAGTGTAGTCAATGTTAGGTAATTTTGGTCTTGAATTTTGTTGGAGGCTGTACCAATAAGGTCAAATTAGCTTTTTAGGGCCACGGAAAGTTGTTCAAAGAGGGGTACTCGTAACCAAATGAGTCCCCTATTATTCAGGCAATGAAAAGATAAATGGCAATATCTTTTCGTTGAAACTGCTTCATTCGAGTAGTCCGATGCTGGCGACACATCAGAAGACCGCTGTAATTGCATCAAAAAGCTACCCCTGCTTTATATGGTTCAAGCGCGGACGTGATGGAAAACACCCCTCGACGGTTTAGGGTTGGAAACGTTTAGATAGTTTGATGTGAGGGATAGAAAGAAAAGTCAAAGAGCATTTATATGAATACAAATGTAAAACAAACGACAGACGCACTGGTTTTCAAAACACAACATTTTTATTCAAATAACAAAACAACTCACAAAACACAATTTTTTCAAATAACAAACATTTTTCAAATAACAAACATTTTTTTCTTCCATAAAACTAATACATTATCTTTGACATGGTTGACAACGTTGCGAATTAAATTGAGATTTCCACTGTTGAAAGTCATTGGGCCATTGATGTACACTACGTTTCCTAGCTAAAGACAACAGATAGCCAAAATGGTCACAAAACCATCGATCTACTTTTCCATCGTTTCGAGACGAATGACGATCAAAATAACTCACTAAATGTTCTAAAGAATATCCAAGACTGCGATGATGCAGATAATAGACACAATATTGTCCACACACCATAGAATCTGTGCCTTGTAATTTCACATTATTGAATCGTGTCGTCTGTGCATTTCTTCTCATAAAGTCAATGATATCATCTTCGAATGGGGGCAATCCATACGAATCAAAATACTCCGCACAACCCACTTGAGGAAAGTAGACAGTTACCCAGTGAGTTCCTGGAAGATGACTGTCATCTGTGTTGATGACATAAGCTTGATTCTCTTGAGGTTTGCGATGAGATAGTTCATCTTTAGCACACACGACAGGATTCCAAGAAGCAGCGTACGAACTACGGTTCAAAAGATAATAAAGTTCCCAGGTATCCATTTTTTGTTGTGTATCCTTGTTTTTTTTCTCCTTTCTTCACAGGTGATGATAAGTCATCAATTCGATCCAGACTTTTTGCTTGAAACGGTCTGACAAGTAACTGATGGTTTGCTTCGTCTCTTTACTCTTGGCCAAGAGAGCTTCGATGCGATCGATTTCTCGAGCAAACAATGGAGGAGAAGAATGATCACGTAAGCCTTTATACCACTGAAGTAACACGACTACTTCTGAGATGAGACTCCAAGCTTCGTTCAGATAATCGTTCAATTTTTCTTCTTGACTCATCATCATACATTTATCGTGTTGAATTTGACTGGGATGATCGATTTGACATCCATAACAATCTTTTTTAATCATGTCCCTCATTGTATCTTCTAAGTGTTGTGCAAAACAGGAGACTAACTGTTGTTCCTGTTCTGGCCACCTGGATTGCATGATCACTACCTCTTCTTTTTGGTCTTGGGGATCTGCTTTTTCTGTAACCTCCCATTCCATGGATTCTCCACTATTCAAAGAAGGACAAGAGTCTTCCATAATGTCTAATAGTCTAGAATGACTTCTCTCAAACTGTTGATTTCTATGGTATTATCGAATTCAGCATACAGAATGATATTCACCGTTTCGGGAAGAGGTGCTGCAAACTGAAGTTCCACACGCAGTTGCCCAGATTTTATAGGGTGGAAATGTCCCTCGTCGCTGCCTTGGTCTGGAGTGAAATCAAAAGCCCACAACGTGTAACCTCTTGCATAGTCGTCGTAGGAAATACCGTGACTGGTGTTGGTTCCTAACTGTCTTGTGGCTTCGTACAGTGACAAGTACGACCTCAAGTAATTCTTCTGTTCGCCAAAGTCGGGTTCGAAGGGTCTGGTACACAAAGTTTTGCCATCGCGACTGACTTCGATTTTGGATACTCTGCAGTGCTTAAACTGGAAAGGATTTTCATCGTGGGCCCCATTGAGGGCTGCATTGCTGACGATACCAATGAATAAACGTTTGGGTAACTGTCCTTGGAACAGATGATCTTCGATCTTAGATCGGAGTCCAGCGGCAATGGTGAAAGTTTTGACTTCCACGCGTCGTATCGGATACTTGGCTGTCGTTCTGCTCAAAGTGTGACTGATATCATTTCCCACTTTAGGTAACACTTCCACGCGACGTATGTATAACCTGGCTTCCTGGATAATGGTTTTGTATTCGTTGGCATGAGCCATCAAATGGAAAGCAGTACTACTACGATTCAGTCTCAAGCGAATATCTACTCCGTTCAGCAAATACTTCTCTTGAAACCACATGTCCAAATGCAAACGATCGAACAGTTGTAAACTACGTCCCTGCAAAATTTTCTTTCGCCGGTCGTTAAAACCTTCATTGTGAGGATCGGCAGGATTGTCACCCTCAGCTGCTACGGGCAAGGCTGTGTCGTTAAACTTATCTGCGGTGTCAGGTTTCCATACCACGGAAGCATCTAGATGAGTGTTCTTGGCTTCTTTTCCGTACGTCAAGAGATTTTCAAGGTACGCTCGGTAAGGGTAAGTATCCATGCTACTGCTGATCAGTTTGTTATTCATGTACAAATCCACATCGCTGAACAAGGAATGCATGAAATTGTTGACAGGAGCTACTCTATCATTGACTCCTGGATTGGTGTTGTCCGTTTTGGTTACTTTCACTTTCAAATACAAGTAACTGTTGTTGAGATCGATGTAATCTTCGGGTTGTCCTTTGATTTCAAACTCGATGGGAGCTGAATCCGTTAAAGAGGAGACGGGATGAAATTCGACCCATTGGGCTTCTTGCATGGTCATCATCGTGGATGGCATGGCAAAGAGATCCAGTTCCGACTTGGAACAGGCACAAGATTCTTGGTGCATCATTTTTTCTTTTCAGTCTCAATGTTTTACTTTTAATAGTCAAAAATGTCTAAGTCTCGAGCGGTTCTTTTTTTCTGTCTTTCGAACTTTTGAAATATGGAGACTTTTGGAAGGGTGTCTTCGTCGACGCTTTCTACCTTGTCGTTGCTGTGTCCTCAGGGAAGTAGGAATGTCAGACTCGGTACCGTTCAGAGCATTTATAGGACTTTCTCGTCGACCCAAAATCTCTTTACCCGTTTGAAGCAAGACATTTTTGCCTGCTCTCAAAAAAGCTTCTGTAGGGTTTTGTTTGTCAATGAGAACATTTTGAAGAAAATCTTTGCCGTGAGTCAATGTGGCATCTTTTAAGGCGCGCAATCCTCGTGTCACCATCGATTTTAAAACAAGGACCACGGAACGAAAGGCTGATTTAAACATATCTCCTAAACCATGTCCTCGTTGTCGAGTGACTCCTTGGTACACATGATACATCACTTTTCAGTTGTTGGAGAATCGTTTTTGAAAATGGAGTTTCACTGTGACTTTCCCTTTGGTAAATGGAATATTTTGACCTAGTTCTCCTTTTATAGTAATGTTGACACTGTCGAAATACGACTTACTGACGGGTAAATAATGAGGATGCACAAATTCGCGGTGAACGTGATAGGTATTTCCACCTTCCTCGTCAGCGTTAGTGGTATCCACTTTGAAAGGAATGACACGCAGTAACGGTACAGAGGTGTGTCCTACCACGTTGTACTCCACCACATCGGAGTACACAAACATCAAATTGAGTCCTTGGTTCATTTCTACAGGGAATCGAAAATATTTTGTAAAATCCAAGTTACTGGATATGCCTGGTATTTCTTTTTTGTTCGGGAGCATCTTGAGGTCTCCACCTAAAATATCATACAATTCAGGACAAAAGGTAATGGCTATTATTTTCTTCTCTGAAAATTTGATCATGAGGCGACGAGCCACTTTAATGTACTCAAAGGTAACACTTTCTTTGATTTTGTCCAGGGGTTTACCAAACACAACATTGAACCTGGTTGCAATCGTAGTCACTAAATGTTGACCACTAAAATAGTAGCCTTCAGAAATGGTCAACACATGAGTGGACAGTTGTTTAGTTGTGGGTCCATCTGATTTCTTGGTGTCCATGCCAGTGATGCCTCGTTCATCTAAGGCTTGTTGCAATTGCTTGTCATACACTTCAACTGTGAAAAAGTTTTGATTTTCGACGATGTTTTTGATTTGTGTCGGGTGTATTATTTCCACTAAAGCTGCTTCCCAATGATCATCTTGATCCAAATGCATGGCTTGAGGTAATTTAGACGTGTAACAACACAATGTGTTGTTAGGAAACACCTCCATGGAACTGTCACTGGGGAACGTTAAGTAAAATTGGTTAATAGTGTTGTTCATATTTCCAATGTTCTTCTGTCCGAGGAGTCACTCGAGGTTAAAGGAGTGTCTAAAAGAGGACTGTGATTGGAAGGGTGACTGTCAGGAGAAGGACTAACGTTGGACGCAAGACTCCCAATATTGTTACTGTTGTTCCCGTTGTAAGAGTATTTCAGGGAAGGATTGGGAAGAAGATACCCTATGCAACTGCTGAGTAAAATGGTCCACAATTGTTTGTCTCCTTGTTGCAAACTCAAATTAGCAATGGCTGCACCAATGACACAATATACCACAAAGATTTGACAGAAAAAAACGATTTGCGTTTTAGGGACACGTTCTCCACACCACACCCAAAAGGGTTGCTTTTGTAAATCTTGCAGAGATGACGAGGGTGAAGGAGTAGTCACTGTGGTCGCTGAAGCTGAATTGAAGGGCATGATGGTCACTTCTTTTTATAGTCGATGACTTGCGAAGCGTCAATCCAAGAATCAAAACTAGGAGGATATCCTTTCCAACGTACTTTGACTTCTTTGACACGACGTTTTCCTACTTTACGGGTTCTTCGTTCGAGAATGCTTTCAATGTCGTACACGTCGTCTTCTTTTTTGGTGACACGTTGTAACTCAGGCAAGTAAAACGTTCCTTTTAATACTTCTCCGTTCATGTCCTCCAATTTATAGACGGTAGGATGACGATCGCGCACTCGTCCAGTAACACGAAACAATTCGGTGGTCCAGTTGGGTAAGTAACCTTTGTCGAAAGTGCGTTTGGTTTTGCCAATGCGTACCCAATCTCCCGGGGTTAACACTTCTCTACCTTTCTTGGGGACAGCCCTCGTCCGGGACGTACCAAACAGACGCTCAAAAACAGTTACTTCGTTGTCAGGTGTCACCTCTTGTGGGGAACGTCCAATGCTTCTATGATAAGATTGATTGTAGGCTTGGACTAAGTGTGGTAAGACGTCGATGTACTTGAGAGTGTGTTGATGCGTAAAATATTTCCACATGCGTTCTTTCAAGGTACGTTGAAAACGTTCCACAATACTGGCTTTGGTTTCAGGATTTTCGGTGGTGAAAAAATGAATGTCACGTTTTTTTAATTCTCGTTGGAAAGCTTGGTTCAGAAATTCGGTACCTTTGTCGGTTTGCCATCGAAGAGGGTGACGACCACTTTGTTTCAGCATTTCAGCACCAGTTGCAAAGCTCGTACTAACTCTCCGCTCGATTTGGATGTCAATGGTACGACGCAGGCAAATTTAGAAAAGACGTCGATGACACAAAACAAATATTTGTAGCCGCGATTGTAGGTGGCTAAATGAGAGACATCAGCTAAATCGGCTTGCCATTGATGATCGATGCCTTCCACTTGAGTGCGACTTCTGTGAAATTTTCGTCGAATGGGTTTGTGTAAAGTGTACGTCGCTTGTTCTTGTAACCATCGTTGTACTGCTGGTAAACGGAGCTTTTTCAGGCGAGTTTTGGCAGCACGATACAATTTCTGAATGCCTCCGTAACCTGCAGGGTGAGCTGGATCGTAGTAAATGCTGGCTAATACCTTCTCCATGGTTTTTTTTAATAAGGTACCCACTCTTCGATGATATTGCTTTGGGTGGGACGAAATGGGGGTTGTTTGGAAACGGTTTTACGTGTCCGATGTGCCACAGGAGTTGACGTCGAGGGTACTGGTGGTGGTGGTGGTGGTGGCGGAGGTAATGGGATAGCTTCTTTGGTCTTCTTATCTTTTCTCACTTCTGGTTTCCTTTCTTTCTTTTTCACATCTGTCGAAAGAGGAGTAGCCATCATCTTTTTAACCCAAGTTTTGAGTTCTTCTCGTGGGTGAGTGGGGGAAGGGGTTAACAAGGAAGCGGCAATCTTACTCGGAATGGGAGTGGTAGTAGGTGTTTGAAAGAGATCATGGGGTTCTTCTTCCTTGAGTAATGGTGGGGTAACGTCTGTTTTGACCACTTTAGAGGGTGAGGGCGACGGACTATTCATTGGAGCCTTAAAATCGGACAAAGTGGGTAGAGCTGTTTGTTCCGCAGCTTTCTGATGAAAGAGTTGCAGTCGTTTCAAGAGTTGACCGTACTTTTGCGATTTTTCGGTTTCGGATAAATCGTGGCGATGGATCAAGGATTGTAATTCGTGTTGTAATTGGGACATCTCGGCCAAATTAGGATTGGGTGGCAAATGGGGGGTTCGTTGTTCTTGCCAATGATGGTATTCCATCCATCGTTTGTAAGGAACCAAAGTCAGTTTTCGTCCTTCCATGGGCTTCTAAAGGTTATGTCTGAGATTGTTGTGCTCCATAGTGTCCTTTTATCTTCTACCCATTCCTTGGGGAAACCCTTGGGACATCCCTTGAGTCATCCCTTGGGTCATCCCTTGTATCAAACCTGGTATTAAGCCTGTCAACAAAGGAGCAAGAATGGGTAAAAATCCTCCACGCTGCACCAACATCTTTTTCTTTTGACGGACGGATATTTTTTTGGGACCATTTGACGAAGAACATGTCGATGTTTGGCGAAGCATTTTTTCTGGTGTGGAGACAAAGGTATCGTGCCTTTTAAGACATTCAAACAACATTCACACACGGTATCGATGACATCTTTGGAGGCTGTTTTAATGATTTGTTTTCGCATGGGTGGAGAGGCTTTGGACAGGACGGACAACATGTCTCCGTGTTTGGCTAAACGAGGAGGTAGTCCTTTCCTTTTCTTTCCTTTGTGGGATGAATAAGAATGTTTTCTGCGAGGTGACATCTTTGCTCGTTCGTTCCAAAAATACACTGGCGTCAAAGACTTGATACACACCCTCTTTTATCTTCTTTTTCTATTGGCTTCTCAAAAAGGTAGCGGCATGCCTCGCTAAATCCTCAAAAGCAGGGCTAAAGATGCCAGTTCGGTTATTAGCTGAATTGATTAATTTTCTTATTAAAGATCCTCCCCTTTGGTGACTTCTCTTTTTCTTTGGATGACTGTGTCTTTTTACGGGAGGACGTCGTTGTTTGGTTTTTGAGCCTTTGGTAGGATGACGAAATTGTCTTTTTTCTTTTCCTTTTTGGACGGTAGAACGTCGAGGGTGGTGGTGTGCACGTTTTTAAGGAGACATCCTTGAGTGTTCATCAGTGGTACAGAAAGATACTGATTGACGTCGTGGTCTTCAAGTCATATTTTTATACTGGAATGCGTCGCCACTGATTATCTTTGCGTCGTATCAACTTCATGGCAGGTAACACACGTCGTGAAGGAGTTCGCAATGGACTCAATCGGGACATTTCTTGTTTGGACAAATCTAGTAAACTCTTTAACATGCCAGATCTTTCTTGGACTTTGACTTTGGGGGCAGGTACTTTGTGAGCAGCTGCTACTGCCGCTAATGTGGACGAGGGTGTCCCCGGTGGAGGAGACGTTTTGGGAGACGCAGATTTCCAATGTTTCATCAAATTAGGAAAAATGGGTGTAAAATTGGGTTTGGCTGGCATCACCCGCAACGGAGAAGTGGCAGCCCCTGAGGCTACTGGCAACGTAGTCCCTGCCAAACGTCCTTGTAGATCTTTTCTTACAGGTCGTGGTTGACGAAGATAAGTTTGCGTCCTGGCCGAAGTGCCTTTTTTGCGGGTGACCGCTTTTTTCTGTGGACTTTTCTTTTTCTGTGTTTTGGTCTTGGTACCCTTATTCTTTTTCTTAGGGGCTTGTTTGGCTTTTTTTGTTTTCTTTGGGTGAACTTTGGAAGCATTGGGATCCCATTTTAAAAGGGAACGAATGATGACACCTCCTAGAGAACCACTACCTCCAGGTTTCAATATGATTTGCTTTTTGGTGTGAGAGTCGATGCGAGGATTGGCCAGTTGCGTCAAGGCTACTTTGTTTCTGTCAAAAAAGCGTTTGGTTTGATGTGGAATGTGAATGATGCCTTGCAGTATTTGACGTGCTGTCACCGTAAACCATCGTAAGACTTCTTTGAGACTGGCTTCTAAGACGTGAGCATGTATTTGTGGATTTTTTTCGCGACTGATGCCGTCCAAGGCACGAATCAATTTGATGGGAAGATGAGACTGAAGGGACGTCATGTTGACGATGTATGAGACAAGGTCAAAGTAACCCAAGGTTTTTATAGATTTTTTTTAGTGCTTCATATGGTTATGTCGACGACGAGGACGTGTACACGACAGGTCCTCCGTCTTGACACCAGTCGTGAAACAAATCGGTACGAAATCGCAAATAATCAGGGGTAGTGGGTTTTAAATCCACGAGTAAATAGGCGTGTGGCGTTTGAGTGGCATCATCGTACGCATGAGTTAGCCAAGGTGTTCCTAACTGTTTGGCTAAAACTTGCACTTGTGATTTATCTCGAGGACTTTTAAACAAGACCACGTAATGAGCATTAAGACTAATGGTACGATGGGCTTTACTTTGTTGAAATATATTTTGTGTAATGTAAATGACACTAGCATTACGATGATGCCCTTTACGTGTAAACTACAGTTTAATTTCTTCTTCGTCTTCTCCTAACATGTCGTCAAAAATGACCCAATGAGTTTGACTAGGGTCAGACACGATCCCCTCGTCTTCTTTAGGAATGCCTGCTACAAACACAATGGAATCACCTTGACTTTCTTGCAAGAGGCTGTATGCCGATCGCCACTCTTTGTAACACCACACGATGCGTTGAGGTGGACGATCGATCAAATGATGTTTATGTTCGATCAAACGTTTGACAAATTCGGTTTTGCCTGAACCGCTCGGTCCAGCAATTAACATGTTAAAAGGATGACGAAGATACAAGGCTTTCCAACTAGCCTGATCTAAGTGTTCGTCAATGACTTTGAATGTCGAGGAGGAAGGAGTAGTAGAAAGAGCAGAGTGAGCCATAGTCGTGTAGTGGTATGACACTATTGACACAAAAACAGACAAGACAAGAGGTTTTTATACTTTTTTCAAGACACGTTTATTTGAATGCATGTTTTAAATTCGAACAACACGAAAGACAAATATACATAAAAGCCAAATGGATAAATACAGGGATAAAATACATAGGGAAACGATCAAAGTGGCATATAAACAAGTCACTGTACAACATTGTTTGGGTAACGAAGGTGTCCTAGAGGTAGTATGTAATGTTCTTATAGTCTCCTCTACATGGGGTACAGTCACATACGTATCCTTTCGAAAGGGTTTTTGTGGGGGAATGTCCATGACAGTTCTGTCTTGAACAGAGGGATTGTCCTGGATGACAGATTCTTTTTCTTCTTCTTCTTCTGGTACTGTTACTAACACAGGATTAAAAGTGACTTTTTTCACTCGACGATGAATTTTAGGAACACAACGCTTGGGCATAATGGAATGCTTCGTTTGTCCAAGTCTCAAAATAACAACTTTTCCAGTCACGTACATCTGTCCAATGAGGGTGTAAATCACAAGCTACACACACATCTTCGTACACTGCTTCCGTACGTAAAAGTTGACGAATCTTTTTTTCTTGGAGAGGTCGAGACGTATCCAGATGAAAGCGTAAGGCTTTGAACAGAATAAGTCTCTCGTGGACATTTAAAGGAGTCACCATACTGTCTTTTTTGGTAGGTAGTGTTCGTAAAGTGTCCACAAAGAATCAACAGGTAAACGAAATCCCAGAAAGCAAGTCACTAAAACACACACTACACGTCGACCCCAATTCATGGGGCACAGTTCTTGCAATAAGTGTTCGTAATCTTTCACCGTGTGAATCTTCTCATTGATATCCTTCCACGGAATCTGTTGAATCACAAATGATAAAGGTTGTGGCATGGTCGTTCTCTTTTATACTTCTTTAGGTCGAAGACCATCAGTGTATATTCAACACAGAATTAAACACAGAATTAAATCTGCTCCAAAAGCGAAAGTGATTAATATAACGTGTAATTTCGTCCCACTGCCATTCAGGGTAAAGGTCAAGAAGGATCAAAACATCTTCAGATGTAAACGTACTAAATTGGAAACAGAGCAAAAAAATACCCTTGATCCAGAGAAATCTAATACGTTGGTTAATTTTTGTCACTTGCCTCTTGTGAATTTCACGACACAAAAGTTCTACAGTCACTCATTGAGATTTTTCTTTAGCAAGACCTTGCCAAACATCCTTGTAGATCTTCTCTTGCAATTCGTGTGGTAATCCTTGAATATTATGTTTTAGAGAGGGTTTATATACTGGTCTAGGTTTGTTACACGACATGGAGTAGTAGTGTCACTTCTAATCACTAGGTCCCACTAAAGGTAGGTATTGACAATTCGGAGACCATCGAGCATGTTCCAGGTAAGCGGAATCTTTATGTTCCCACTCGTAAATGGATACACCACAACTGAAACACTTGACTTTATCCCCTTCGCCCAAGTAGAAAAATCCGGCTCTGGCTAATTCTTCAGGAGTTGGTCCAGGCAGATATTTTGGCCATTTATCTTTGAAGGTTTGGAATCGACTTGTAAAGTGGCAGTTTTCAGGTAAACTCGTCGTGAACGAATATTCGACTCTCCTCACTTCTGTTCGATGTACGTACGGTGAAATTCCTAGGAGTCCACGATAACGTGTGGCACCGCTTTCGCATCCTCACGTTTGACACGCACAGCATCACTTTCCAGGGTAGATATAGGGGTAGTAGTCATAGCAAAGTTCCCACGATATCCTGCTGAATCGCTAAGGTCACAGCATCTGGCATCACTGCAATCGTACGGTTCAACATCGCACTCTGTAACGCAATTACAGTGCATACCGCAAGGACACTTACAGTTTCCTTCCGGACAACTTCCGTTGCAATGCATGGGTCTTATCCATCCAGTACTTTTCACACTCGGGGAAGGTACATTTGTTTTACAATCCCCAAATTTGAATGATGTCTGTTTAAATGGATTCATCTTCTTTTCGCTGTGCCGTTGTAGTGACAAATGAACTATTGGTCTTGGACGATGTCCCTTTTTATATGCTGCCCAATTTCGACGTGACCGTACGGTAGAGTGAAGTGATTGGGAAGTCGTACTCTTTTTTGGTTCACGATTAAATAGACTTTTTCCAAAGGTCGGCTAACGATTTGGTGTGTGGGTAAACGGACAATCTTGTGCGGTTCGTGGGTGGTCACTTTAAACGTTTCATCCTGTCCCGACTGTAAGGCTTCTTGTAGCACGTCAAAGTTCACCACTCGACTGGTGCGATAATTGAGAGTCAATCCTTTCACTTTACATTCGGTGAGTATTTCTCCTTGGGGGTCTCGGTATTCGTAGCCGTAATTTTTAGGACCGCCACTTGCAAAACATAGAATCTTGTCGTTGGGATGTTCATCGGTCCAGGCTCCTAAACGGTCTCCTTCGATGACAGGGTTACACTGGTTCGCCCGGTGAATGTAGATGCAACTGTCCGTGTCAAAATACAACACTCGATCTCCTAACAGTTCTAACACTTCGTACAATTTTAAGCGAGCGTGGGCTGTCACGCAAGCTGCAATTATGACATTTCCAAATGTGTCTGCTTCTACAAAGTCTAGTTCTTCTTCGTAATTGACTAAGATCAAGTCCTCACGAATGACGTCCACGTGTTTGATAACTTTGGTTTGGTCGTGAATCATCTGGAAGTAGCGAGATGGCTCGGACAAATACTCCGTCTTGGGTAAAGACGGTCGTTGTGCCATTTTACCCCACAAACAATTGAGGATCACTTTAGCAAACGATCGCCTTCCTTCGTTTTTCTCGATGTGGTCTAAAGTGATGCCTTCCTGCTCCCTATATTTTTCTTTGAATTTCTTTTGGTCTTCGGGAGTGTGACACCAGGAAGGATAGCCACTAGCTTCTTGTTTTAGTTTTAAAAGGCATCCACGTAGTCTGCAAAAATACCTTTCTGTGTCTCGTTGCCCTTGCGGTATTGTTGTGTCTTGGGAAAGTGATAAATTTCGTACACTTCTATCAGTTGGTATCCCAGGTCCAGAGCTTTAAACAATTCCACGCTCACCCACGTTCCTGTCAAGGCACGTTCTTCTTGGGTGTGATGACAAGGTTGGTCCTGTTTGCACGTTTCGGCACATGTGCGACACAAAGGAAACATCAGTTTTCCTTGGCAATGGTGAGGTAAAACGGGATGGTACAAGTCTTTGGGTGGTAAGACTTTACACTTGATTAATCCTTCGTACTGTCGAATGTGGTCCAGGTCAATGTGTTCTGTCATCAATTCTGGATGCCCTACGGGGAAGTGACAATATTTGCAGACGTAAGGATATAGCGAACACACGTCCAAGTATTTGATTTCTTCTCCCTTCTCCTCGTCCGCTTGGTACAGCAAACAAGTGGCATTCGTCCGTCCTCAGTAAAACCTATCCCGAGGGTTCAATGGGTCCACCCACTTGTAACTTTCTACGATGCGTTTAAACTCGGGATCGGTTTTCAAACGCTGATCGTACTCGTGTTCCCACATTTCCACCACCTGGTATCCTTGCTGTTCTAACTTCAAACGTCGCTGACACGTAGTCTGGTACAAGTCTTCCATGGTTCGTTGTAAAAACTGATTTTTGGTGTTACGCTGAGGGTAGCATAGGGACATCCGTGAAATAAGCATCCGTTAAACTCGTACACGATCTGAGGGTTTTCAAAGTCCCATCCATCTACCGAATACGTTCCGATGGTCTTTTCGCCTCCTCCGTTGCAAGCGTGTTGGATCCATTTGTCTTCATTGTCGCACAAGTAATGGAGCCAGCGTAGGGCTTTGACCGAGTATTGACGTTTGACAAAATTTGTCGTTTGAGGACTGATGTCCGCTAGAGTATTTTCGGGCATAAAGCGTTTTCGGTACACTAAGGAACATGCTTTGGCGATGGTACAAGCTTCTTTCAAAGGATCGATCCCACCGTATTCCATGAACAATTTTCGAAATTTTCCACAGCAGCGTCGTAAAATGTCCACGTCAGATCGACAGTACTTTAACATTTCTTCTTGAAAGTCAAAGGGGTCCGAGGCGTGAGTCTGGTACCAAGCGAAGAAAGCTTCTCGTTGTTCGGTGCGCATGTTGTCGGGGTCGTAGTCGTCAACCTCAGGCAAATGGGGTAGAACGGCACGCTGATTGGCTTCGGTATTGAAAAAGTGTGGAAAATAACCTTTAGCCATTTCTGGCATTCCAAACGTTTTAGGCATGCGACTCAATGGCATGGCCAAGTATCTCATCGAATCTTTAAACTGCACTTGTCCTACTTGCATGTAAATGATTTTGGCTCCGTTCAAAGTCACTTTAGGACGTTCGGTACTTTGTTCCGCATAGTATCTAAGCAGAAATTGCCCATCGTATCCCGAGAAATTTTGAGCCATGACCGTGGCATGGCGATGACAATTGCCGTAACGTTCGATATCTTCTGGACTCCACGTCTCGTCAATGGGGTTTAAGATCCATTGGGCAAAATCGGCTAGCGTGTTTGACCCTCGAAAGATTTTTTCACGTCCTCCAGGAATCTTGCTGCAGTGAGGGCAATGACTAAAGATAGGTTCTTGGATGCACTGCTCGCACGCACGGTGAGCCACGCAGAAATTAGGAATGTGAATACCAGTTTCTTGCATGCATTCGAAATCAAAAAAGATAAAATTTCCTTTCTTCTGGGTATCTTCTGGTTGGGGTTGATATTTTTGAATGAAGCATTCGTGCTCCAAGTCCACGATTTGGTGACAAATGTGACATCGTTTCTTCCCTCGACAAACGTGAAACTTGGCACTATTGGTACGTATGCCTTGTCCACAAGTAGGGCACAATCTCAAAAGCTGACAAGTATTTTTCTGCTGTGAACCTTGCATCTTCAAATGTTGTTGGTAACAGGTAGGACGGACAAAAGTGCGCTGACAAGCAGAGCAATGCACTCTTTCTTGTCCTTTGTCCAGACAAGATTGAGAGGCCAAACATCCCTTACATTTCGATCCACAATGCTTGTGTTGTTCTCGATTGTTATAACCATAATCACATTTTTCACAGTAGTAACCGTATCCCAGGAATCCAGTGATACTGGTAATGGTATCAAAATGACCATCGTGATGATAGACGTGAATGTATTTTCCGTCTTTGAAATCGTGACCTCGAAACAAAAGAGGTCCACGCACTTCTTGAGGGTGTACTTTCAAAGTGTAACGTGGAGCCAAGACGTCTTGCAACTGTTGCATTTCTGGAATGCTGCAAGGGGTGTCTTTGGATATCCCCGCTTGCTGTAACAGGAGTTCTGCTTCACTTCTTTGTTTGGCTCGGTCCGATTGTCGAATAGTTTTCCAGGCTCTTTTCCATTCTGCCGTATCGTTCTTCTTGGCATATGTTCGTCCCACGACGACAGCACGGGCTAAACACATCTGGTCTTGAGAGTTGTTAATTCGGACAAGGCTTAGTTTGGTGTTGCGAAGAATGTCGACCAATAATACTTTTTTGCGTCCTGTCCCCTGGGGAAGAGACACGTGGGTCATGAACAGTGTGGCTTTTCCGTCGACGATGTCAAACTTGTCATTGGATTATTGCACATGTTGAAATTTGTCGATGACTTTGGAAGGTGTTAATTGTGATGGGCTAGTAAACTCGATCCAAACGGGAGACTTCAAATTATCGTGATGAATAGAAAGTCTCAAGCTATCGTCTTCTTTGGCTTGACATTGCTGTTTCAATGCAGTTAACACAGAATCCCACACCTCAGTAATGAACCCTTATGTATTCTCCAAAGGTACATTGGACTTGAAATCTTTAAACTTTACGGCATACGTGTAAGCCGTTGTTCTAAATTTTCGAGAGGAACGCTTATCCGTCTCTCGAATGTGATAGTAATTTTCAGGGTTTACTAAGGTTGGTGCACTTTGCTTGGACGTCAATTGTCTGGGTGTAGATTCGGACTCACTCATGTCATCTTCAAAATCACTGGCATGAATTTGAGCCAAGACTTTAGCTACTTTGCTAGGCGATACATTACGTTTCTGTCTCTTACTGTTTTCTCCTTTCTCCACAACATGATGCGGTCTTTTCATCTTGTCTGCAAAAAGTCAAATGACTACCTTTTAAAGACCATAACCCCTATATATTCATGTCCGATCCGTGCATATATAAAGGGTTAGTGTCTAACCTGTCAGTATTCATTTCACTCTCACATTGACCAGAACGATGGAAGAACCTACACAAGTGGAACTTCTCATTAGAGCTTTACGTGGGGTCATACGAAAGTTTTCTTCAGACAAGCCTACGGACTACTCTCCCTCCTTTCGAGATAAAAGTCAAGATACTTGCTATATCTGTAAGAAGAAAGGACATTGGGCTACAGAATGTTCAGATCGTTACAAAAATAAAAAAGGTACCAATAGAGACAAAAGTCAAGATGCCTGTTATTATTGTAAAGAGAAAGGACATTGGTCTCCAAACTGCCCTAAGAAACAACAGAAACAGAAGGAGGAGGAGGAAGAAAGGAATTCTGAACAGGAGGAGGAGGAGGAGGAAGAGGTACCCTCCCCCAAGGAAGAACCCCGACACGTTCACAAAGACAAGAAAAGAAGACGAAACGAAAGTGAAGAGGAAGAAGTAAAAGAAAAAGGTGTGACAGTAAAGAAAATGAAAAAACAGAAAGAGTGAAACAGAAGAAACCTATGAACTTTTTAAAAATGGTATTGTGTTATGTTATGTTATGATATTGAATTGTAACGTTTGTACTAGAATACACTAGAGAGAAAAAAACGTATTTGTCTCTTGGTTTTGATTTGATAGAATAAGAACCTACACTCACACATTCATTCACTCACACGTACATCATGGGTTTTTAAAAAAATATAATAAAAGGACTTTTGAGTTTTCATTGAACTAGGCAATTGAAATAGTATTTCTTTTCGAAATAATTGGAGTGGCCCTGAAAAGGACCATTGGTGTTTTAATTGTTTAAAACAAAACAAACTCAGAAACGGGACGAAATCCTCTTGAGCTGTCTTAAGCCTTTGCCACGGCCAAGGCCTACTTCGGGACTGGTGGTTCCTGTCAATGATTTGGTAGAAATCACTAACGGTGGTAAGGTAGACGTAGTCACAGAGAGATTGGGTTGTTTAGCTCGAGAAGGTCTTTTTCTCTTCGGTCGTGATAAAGAAGTCTGATACATTTGTTTCAGACTCCTTAACTCAGCTAAAATATCTAAAAGTACCGTCGTGACCGTTTGATTTTCACTATTTTCTTTCTGTCCTTGGTCTTCTTTCTTCTCTGTTGCTGCTACTGTTTCTTCCTGGTGTTTTCTTCTTGCTTCTTCTTCCTGCTGTTGAATAAGAAAAGCTTGTTCTTCTCCTTTCTGTTGTTGTAAAAATCGCTCCAATTCTTCTTTTTGTCTTTGCTTAAAATCATCGACGTGTCCATAAGAAGAAGCAGAAGGCGACGAAGGTTCCAGAATAAATTCTTGCGATGTTAAAAAATCCACAATATCCCAGTTAAAATCAACTTCTTCTGGATGTAGATTTGTCATGACTTTAGTAGTCATTGCTTTCCCATGACTTGCTGTCTCTACTCCTGTCTCACCCCAATTCATCGTCTTCTTTGTGTCCGCCATGATTGACAACTCTGTCGAATCGATTGACTGTGCACAGGCGCTAGTACCTCTATATAGAAAAGGTGACGTCACAGACTGCTCTCTTCCGATTGGATGGCTGTGACTGACTTTTGTAACGCGTGTTTGGATTGGTCGATACACTCAATCCGTTTCGATCCGCTCTTCCCCTATAAATAACCGCAGTACACGGTATTCGCTTCACCTGTTTCTCATCACAAGATGTGGACTAACGTTGAATCATCTACCCTTGTGTCTACTATGCTGTTTCGGACTGACATACCCATGTATGTCAGATCATCATGGAGTGTCATTCATATGACGGAGACAGCCTTTTGGAAGAGAAGGGTATACGTAGAAAGACAAGGCTGCTTAAAGAGAGTTCTCTTCTATGGACCCACAGTGAGGAGAAGTTTAAGGAAGAGAAGAAGATCTGTGAGATGTCCTCTATGTTAACAAAATACTGTTAACATTACACATAACGGCCCTTTTCAGGGCCACTCATAGGTCTCGAAAAGATAGTAGCTTTCATTGCCACCCTTTTTTTCCCTTGTCCCTATATAGGCCCACCCTGTTCCATTCCCTTGAGGCTAGATAGTCCCACTATGTTCAATTCCCCTTGAGGCTAGATAGTCCCACTATGTTCAATTTCCCTTGAGGCTAGATAGTCCCAAATAATTCCCATGTTAAATTTCCCTTGAGGCTAGATAGTCCCACCATGTTAAATTCCCCTTGAGGCTAGATGTTCCCAAGCCCTTTTTGACTGGATTTTCCACTGAGGCAAGAGTATTCCCATATACTACTGCTACCGCATCTGATCCACAACCAATGAATGATAGTGAACACAAAGATAGACCAGATGCTGCTTTTGATATTGTAAAAAATGATAATACTCGTTACAACCAAGGGTTTGCTACACGCGTATCAATGTTGGAAGGACAGCGTAGATTATTCTCATGCACGATTCCACTACATCATATATTTGGATTCTGCAGAAATATTAGAAAAGTTATCTATGGAGCGAAGCATACAGTAGTACTGGTACGAAGCGGCGACGAAAATATTGCAACCTGGCGAGAAACAGGCCCTGTTGAAGCTCTAGTCGCTAATGGCAAGGTGAATATAACAAAACTATCACTGTGGATGCCAGTAATGACTCCATCAATCACCGCAGATGAAAAATTACTATCATTTATGAGTACAAACGGCAAATCATTACTATCATGGCTAACAACAACAACAGATACTATGGATAGTACTGTTAATGGTATATTTACATGGCACATGGCATCAAAACAAGGGATTTCTGCGCCGCGGCATATATTTGCTGCGTTACAGGATAAGACACAATTAAATTCACAAACACGCAGCCATATGATATTTGATCAATTGGGTGTTAATGAAGTCTCGTTGAGGATAAACCGCCAACAGGAACCATCCGAGGATATTTTACTTAATTACAAACAAAACCAAATAGCACGCACGTATCATCGTTTGCTGTCATTTATGGGACACGATAATAATGTAGATACCGGTCTGCAAATATAAAATGGGATTTTAGAAAACTATATCCTATCTACTACTTTTCATTGGAATATCTTGACTTAACCAAACAATCCGTCTTTGATATACACTTTCGAGCTCGTGTAACCGCTCCTCCTGGAGTTAGTGGTTACAGAGCAGTTGCTGTCATTATCAGCGACAAATCAATGCTACTCGAAGGTGTTGGTGGACGAATGAGAGTAGTTGATGCACCAGTAGAAAACATGTAGTGTTTTCCAAAAATTTTTAATGTAACAATTAGATCAATCTGTTAATAAATAAAATGTCATATAGTCATGTTAGTGTTCCGTTAACTCCTGGTCAAACTAAAATATTGCAATCGGAATCAGCAAAAAACTGTGGAACTACGATATCGCTGAAGCACAATCAGATGTCTGGTGGTCAAAATAAACTGTCATTGACAACTCGTCAGATAAAACACTTCAATGATGCCATCAAAGATAAAAACGGTGTTCAGGTCACTCTCTCTGCGGCTGCAATTAAGAACATGATAAAATCAGGTGGTATATTCCCTCTTTTCGCTGCGTTACCAGCGTTGATTGCGGCAGCTGTCCCAGCGGTAGCAAAAGCCGCCGCGCTAAGAGCCGTTGGTACAGCGGCAGGGATCGCACTAAAGAAAGCTACCAGACAGGGATACAAAAAATGAAATGATCAGGAAAGGGTATAAAACTACCAAGAACTCCGTATTCATGGCACCGCGAAAAGGGCCTGATACTATGAACAGTTTGCAAACTCCGATATCGCAGATATCGCCGAAGGTTCCATCGCGAAAACCTATAGTTCCCATGTCAAATTTTGATTTACTCGATGCTGCTAAAGACCTAATGAGAGATCAATTACCACAACAACCAAACAACACTGAAACAGGTATCATTAATCTCGATAACAGCACCGGACCTGGAACTCACTGGGCTGCATATGTGATTTATCCACGTATGATTGTTTATTTCGATTCATATGGGTTAGCGACGCCTAAAGAGTTTATGCGTTATATAAACCGCTTAAAAGCTCCTATCTGGTATTCTACGCTACCAGCACAGAAAATGAATGACCCACCAATATGCGACATAGAATTATTAAATGTACTCAACGCTATTTCATAATCTGGAAAACCACCACATAAAACCGTACACGAATATACGAGTAATCGCTTTTTAGAGAGAAATTATATAAAATAACATGATTGATATTTGGGGGAGATCTTTATCAAGCCTAAAAAAAACCTCCGCGGCAATATCTGCAACCGGTGATGTAAAAAAAATAATCGAAGATGAAATATCCGAGATGTTAAACCTTGCAAGTGTTGATCAAAATGAAATAGTTGTATTTCTAGATCGTCAGGGTAAATTGAAAACTAGTAGTGTTTCCCTTGATGATATTTTAGTTAAACGACGCGACGCTGTAGAAGATACTATCGCATTGTTTTCCAAGGAGGGTAAACTCAATCATCTGCAGAATTATTAAAAATTCTCGATGATAAATATGACACTCATTTAAATCAATTTGCAGGTTTACAAAAATCCGTCACTGAGGTTCAACTCCCAGTCGCTAATTTCTTTGGTGTTCCACCGGTGACCACACCGAAACTTACAGAGATAAAAACAACTATGTTAGAATTTGCAACACTTCAATCCAGATATGAAGAACACGTAAAACAGTTTTCAACTTTTCATGAAAACATCGTCGATAAATTTCTTGGAGTCTCAGTTGATAAATTCGATATAAAACTCCCGGATATAAGAAAATCCATCGAAGAGATGAAAAACACCATCGAGGCAATCAGATATGATGCATCGAGGATGATAAAAATCATTGAAAAAAACAAAAATTTCTCATGAGAAAACCAACAACGTAGTATACACGATTTAACACGGATCATTTACGTGGACACCACAAATAAACATATTAAATATCACCTCGATTAACACTAGTGTCGCCGACTCAATTTAATATTTCATCAGCGAGTTCATCTGTGGTCAACAATATCATATCAACGATCATCGACAAGGAAACAATTGAACAATTCACAATAATATCCACTGATAACAATTTGACTATGGTTTCAGTAATATGGTATGTGGAATTCGTAGTGGATTTAAGTAAACAACTGAATTAAAAATCCACAGGATTTTCAACGCTGGCAAATTTAACGCCAGCAATTTGAAATCTATTATAAAAAATAAAATGTCATCATTGGCAACGTTACAACAGTATCGCTATGACCAGATCAGAGAATTTCAAACTAAACTCAAAACACTCACTGAGGAGTACCAAACAAAATAAAAAATAACGATGAAGAATCACCGCAGTTGACGTTACCGTGTACTCGGTATCAGGTGTAATCATCGGAGCTGGTATTATACTCTCCTCGATGACAATGATTGTCCCGATAGCTGTTCAAATTTGTATATCCGCTGCCACAACAATCGCTGGAATTATTTCAATAATAACAAAAAATACCATCATGCAGCTAGCGTAAACTACCATACTACGTAGTTACGTTCCATGTTGTATCAACCGCATACTTGCAATTATCCTCGATGATATCGTCCTCCCTCGATGACACATTAATATCAGATAATGCGTTTTCAGCGATGGTACGTGTTTATGATTCCGCGATGTCAAAATTAGAAAAACAACACGAATATAATAACAATGGCAACATCGCAAAAACTACTTCAACGAATAGCGGAAATTACCATCCCAGTGAAAACTAGCATAATCTCAATAACCTCAACAAATCCTGAATACAGTGTGAATTTCACCACTGCGATTCCAGTGAAAGAGATAGCACTAGCAAAATTACGAGTATACCACAGTTGGCCAAATATTAGATCAAAATCATTTGGCGGTCAACAACCGAATAATTCCCTGGTGTTTGCGAGTAAGAATAAACCCGATGGTACTCCAGACTGGAACGTTGTTTCGCTACCATCTGTGTCCTACCAAATCGAACAAATAAATAACGAATTACAGCGCAGAATAAAATCCATTACTGGAAAAGAATCGAAAATGGCTATAACGGTTCATGAAATATCACTACCATCTGCCATTGAGATAAACTCACCCGGATATGTTGTACATATCTATCAGAGTTCTATAAGAACAATACTAGGGTGGCCTGAAAAAAATCCACTACCTGAACCACCAAAATCTGATTATATTTCAACGAAGGAGGATTATCATGGTTATAATAAAGCAAACTCGTCCATTTTTCATATTTTTGCTCCTCCTATAATACCCCCTCGTCCTGAATTAACATATGTGTTACTATTAGATACTCTTTTTAATCGTTTAAGAGCAGTATCGGAAGCTCATAATACAGGATATTTTACAATAGACGAACCAGATAATACCGGACAGTTCACAAAAATAAATAGCGATTTTGAGCCAATTAGAAATAAACTTATAACGGAAATTAGTATAATTCCTCCCAACCGAAAGAATGTCATCAAGTGCATGGAGATATGTAACAAAATTATCGCCGACATGGAAGAATTTAATTTGCGAACTATTTAACTTAAATTAGGTGATGATCACCCCCAAACGAAAACAGAATTTGCAAAGAAATATAATATACGTGTAGAATATTCCCACTTTTACGTTTCAAGGATATAATGTCTCAGAGATGAAAAAATCTCTCAATGATGCCATAGATGATGGTTTCAAAAGGATTCACGATGCATGGAAAAAAATAACACAACAACAAACAACTATCCTCAAACATAATGATGACCCAGATGGTGGTGGTAGGCATATTGCCCCTCAAAACGTCAATATATCATCGGTGATTGCAGTGAATTTAGTATGTGATGTTATCGAAGGAAGTTATCAAATAAATCTCGAAAGATCAAATCAAGCTCAACAAGGATATATTTTATACTCATTTGCACCAACAGCTCCTCCAGGGTTTCTAACCATTGAAGATCCAACTAATCCAGTCTATATGCGATGTCATAATGATTCGCTAACGAGAATTAATTTCAAACTCACTGACCAGTCCAATAATCTAATTGATTTACGAGGTGAGATTTTATAAATTAGTCTCTTTGTGAAATCGTAAAAAAAATTTTACCCCCATAGCAGCAGAAGGGGGGGGGGGGAAACTTTTTTTTCGATTTTGGAGGAAGCCTTGGTTTGCCAAATAGACTCTTCTATAAAGTTGTCCGATTCGCCCTCGCTACTACTGATGTCAACAATTCTTTAGACAAATGGTATCAGATGTTACATACAGCTTTATACAAGCATGCCCAAAATAAAGCAAAAAGGGTTAAACACCAAATTATACTCAAATGGATTACCCCTGAGATCAATGAGGCTAGGCACCTAAGAGATAATTTTCACAAGAAAATCGACAATGAAATGCTATAAAAAGTGGAGGAAGAAAAGTAAACACCTGTTAGATAAGGCCATCATGAACTATAATAAACAAGGTTCTTGATGAATGTAAGAGTACCAAAACATTGGGAAGGCATATAACAGAGCTGAACCCACCTAGTAAGAGTTGTCTGCCTTGTAGACTTAAGCCAAATGATGATATTGCAACATCTGTACAATACATTGTGGAAATGTTCAACAATTTCATCATACGCATCTCCAATAACAGAATTCAGAACAGTACCAGACTAACATCCCAACTGAACTTTATAAGAGCTAAAACTCCTGACGATAATTATTTTTCAATAGCTAATGTTAGTGAAACGGATGTTTATGATATGCTAATTAAGTTGAATATTAATAAATCCTCTGGTATACTTGTATACTAGTTCTTACAATTGCTGTAACAATAATAACAACGTCACTAAATGCATATCAGAACCTTAAACCTAATGAGTGGTAATTTTCCAGAAACACTGAAATAGCTTACACCTATCTTTACGAAAGGAGAAAAGGAGGATCATGGGAATTACAGACCAGTATGTATTCTACATGTATTGGCAAAACTATTTTAAACGCATGTAGCTATTCAGGTCTAAATATATTATTTGGAACATGCTCACCTTTTCCTAAAGCGCAATCAGGATTTAGAAAGTACCACTCGTGCCAAACGGGACTTAACAAAATAATTGATCTTTAACTGAAGAAAATGGATAATGGACAAATGACGGGAATAGTTTTCTTTGACTTCAAGAACGCTTGATCTTGTTGATCATGAAATTCTGCTGCAAAAGGTGAACTGTTACATGCTAGACAATCCTTATTTACATTGGAGTAGATCATATTTAAACCAAAGGTCTCAACAAGTAAGCGTTGGCAAAATGAGCTCTCAAATTCGCACTATTCATTCAGGGGTCTCTCCAGGCTCAGTGTCGGGCCCCCTCCTCTTCCTTATCTATATCAATGATATACCATTAAATAATGAATCCACAAATACAGATTTGTTTGTACATGATGCAACCTTGTATACATCTAGTTCTGATACTGAAGGTATCCAAATGACATTATTAAACTCGGGCCTTATTAGAACCAAACACTGGACACAACAACAAAATATGATGGTAATTAATGTAAAACAAAATGTATGATTTCAGGGACATCACAAAAGTTACACAAGTCAGGGAACCCAGAGCTGTCTCTTGTAACAAATAATCATCCATTAGAAAATGTCAAACATGAAAGTCTTGTGGTGTGTCCGTACATACGAGTTTATTATGGAATGCCCATATTAATAAGCTTTGTTAAACACTGTCATACTATATTACCCGACTCAGCAGAATCAAGAAATATTTTGCTATGAAAACGCGCAATCTATACAACAAGACGCATATTCATCGATCAATAGATTATTGTTCAAACTGAAAAAAATAGATTATTGTTCAAACTGAAAAACTGTGCTAAATATGCGCTAAGCAGGATTTATGAACTTCATAAACGAGCAGCACGCGTAATTGTAGATGCTTCTATTGATCATCTCTCAAAAGCATTATTTACAAAACTCAAATAGTTCACAATATATGAAAGCGTAGATTTTCACAAGGCAGTTATTTTATATAAATATTTACACGGAACTGCGCCAGTGTATCTTCAGGACTTATTCAGGCTTTCTTCAACACTATACCAGTTCAGATGAATATCACTCGGAAACTTTCTAGTACCAAAACCATGAACAGAGCAATTCAAAAAGAGCTTCCAATACTCTGGTACAGTTCTGTGGAACACGCTTCCACTACATGTAAAATTTGCTGAAAATATTAAAGAATTTTTAGAAGAGATATCAGAAGCATTTATGTCTTTCAAACAGATTATGGAATTTAGCATTTTTATGCTAAACATGTTTAAAGAAAAACAGTAATTAATGCTATCTTCATATAATGTGCATTGTTATATCCCGCATAAGAGGGTCTCAAGGGAGAATAGCCCTTCACTAATGAGTCACCCTCAATAAATACATAAAGCATTATTATTAGTAGTAGCAGTATCACTATTATTATTTGTTTGTTTGTTCTAGGTAGGTCGGAAGGGATGGATGGATGGATGGATGGATGGATGGATGGATGGATGTATATATGACTGACTGACTGACTTTCTTTATTTCCTCTTCATAAGAGATTTCATTCAGTTAATGTTTCGTAAATACAAAAAAAGTTATGAATATAGTTTGTGATTAAATTACTTACAGTACACAATATAGTAACAAAAGCAAAAAGAACTTAATGTCAAAACACATACGTGAGAGAACTCGTTGCAAACGAGTTATATACGCAACATAGATTAACAGAGGGGAAATAATGGAATTTTTTTGTAATTATTTACATTCAACTAAAACGATTTAAATTAATTATCATGTTCTCATTCACTTAGAGCACATGTGAGTTATTTATTAGATATAAATGAATTGGGTCCATTTCCTTAATTTACTGAATAAGCATACTATGGGATATCATTTACAAGTTCATTTGCTCTTCTGTAAATTGTGTCTATTCCATCAGCCACCACACACACGAATGTCTGCCATGATTGATCATCCATAGAATCAAAGATGTCCACTCTCTTGCCCAAAAGGATATGAAGTAGGGTGTTACTGTAGTGATACGCTCGTCATTTAGGGCGTTGCAGAATAGTAACATATGCTTGGTTCTGTCTATAATCAATCTCTTGCAGAGTTTACAATTATTTTCATTCTCTATTGTAATGGGACACATAGTTAAATAAGCAATGTTAGCGAAAGTCCAAGTTTTATTAGGAATACATTTACCAAGTTTCCAAACTGCAAGTGGTTGAAGATTAGTATGGACACTTGCATAATGTAAAAGTTCAGGTCTCATTTCAAGTTTAGATCTCCACAATGATTCTTCGCAGCAGTGAATTGCCATTTCAATATTGCTCCTCCATGCCGATTTCGGGGTAGAATGTAGAGTGTTCACGTATAGGTGGAAAAATCTGCCAAGCTGGTATTTCAAAAGAACACGATATATATCTTTAACAAACCCAATGCTCTCGCTCTCATGTATCAAGAAGTCAAGGATTCTTCTGTGGAATATAACTTTCCATACAAATGAACCTTTAGCTCTGCAGATTTTATTGAAGAAGCCAAGTTTGATTTTGTCCACATAATCCTCAATGGGACACAGTCCAAGACTGCTAATTGTTGTTTCTGTACAAGAGCGCTGATCGAGACCTATAATTCTTCTTGCCGCCTTTCTTTGACATACTTCAATATCGTATACCGTTGACTGGCTCAAGCTGGACCACAATTCACATCCATATGTCATTGCAGGTAGTACGATTTTTGACCATATTGTAGCACTATTAATTGAATTCATTCCTCCCTTTCCAATGCCAGTCCCTACAATGGAACAAAATACTGACCTTCCTTTATCACAAGCAGTTTTTACTGCAGCAGTATTGGAGAGATCTGCGGATAGAGTAACCCCAGCATAGGTTCTAGAAGAAACTATAGGAATCAATTTATCTCCAATCATGAACATAGATTTCTGTGTCATTTCTTCTTCGAAAATATGACAATATTGCTTTTATCAGCATTGTACCGCAGTCTCCACTTAGATGCATAGTGATTGAGGTTACGAAGTAAAACACACATACCATTAAATGACGAAGATAGCAAGGACGTGTCATCTGCTAGTAAAACACAGGGGATACTCAGAGTGCCAACTTGTATTCCAGATTTTGTAGATTCAAGCAAGGGTATTAGGTCATTTATCATGACTAAGAATAGCCATGCCGATAGTGTTCTTTCTTGACCTACCCCTTGATTGACAGCGTATGGTTTCGAATGATATCCGTTGAGCAGAACATGAACCTTAACTTTTTGAAATGAATCTCTAATTAATCTCCACAGTTTTCCGTTGATTCCGAGATGAAATAGCTTATAAAAGAGGCCATCATGCCACACCGTATTAAAGGCCTTCGCATTGTCCAGGAATGCAGCATACACTTTTGATTGACCTTCCAAATAATAGGCTACTCCTTCTTTTATAATGAAGGCTGCAGTTATGCCACTGCATTCGCTTCGAAATCCTTGTTGTGATGGGTGAGGGAAACCGACTTTATCGCTGTAAAGAATTAGCCTTTTCAGCAATATTTTTTCAAAAACTTTTTGAAATACTGGAACGATTGAGATATCTCTATTCTATTCATATCTAACCTATCTTTTTCCCTCCTTTAAAGATAGGTATAACATTTACAAGTTTGAAGTAATCAGGATACGTTTCCAAGGATATTATTATATTGTATACTTTGCACAAAATATAACTAATCGACTCCCAGGCAAACATTAAATGCTCTGTACATATGTTGTCATGTCCACATGATTTATTTTTCTTCATCTCTCTTACAGCATCTTCAATGTCTTTCGTTAGTATGTTTCACACATATCCTTATCAGCTCTGTCATCAATATTTGAATCCACAATATGTTTCATTTTGTTTCTAATTTCATCTGCAAACGATTCGTTAAAATTAATATCTGGTATTTCAGTACTTAACATTTTAAAATGTTGGCACCATGCGTCACGAATTAAATTAGGGTCCGGTATTATTTCTCCTTCCACTTTTAGTTCAGAAATATCTTGGCTCTGCCCCTTCTTATGTAGTCTTACTATTCTGTAGAATAGAATTTCCCTACATCCAGTTCTGCAGCTTTTTCCAACTCATTTAGTTGTTCTTGTTCGCACTGGTATTTTGCCTTGTTTAATTGTTTTCTGAAATTTCTTTTGGCATTTTTCTATTCTGCATACGTTATAAATTGTGCCCCACGTGGCCGTTC